>JAIWWG010000103.1:0-99521 GCA_025435555.1 Chytriomyces cf. hyalinus JEL632 | reverse complement strand
GATGGGATCGCACCTTCAAGAGCCGAAGCGAGCAAGGATTCCATTGGTTTATCCTATTTAAAATCATATCGCATAAATAAATACTCAGCGCCAATGGAATCATTCACAAACTCAAACTCCACGTGGCCAAACCTACGAGGTGCCTCCCTCTTCAGCCGGCTATGTTCTTCAACCTTCCTTGCCTCCTATCGCGAGAGCGCAAGACTAACACGTGCTTATGCAGGATCTATCGCCACCAACGTGATTGTCCTCTCTCTAATGCGCTTCGGACTTGGCCTCATGCCGGGAATGACGGCGGAGGCTGCATGGACGCTGACTTCTTTAGTATATGATACGGTGCGTGCAGTGCATGTTGTCCGATTCTTGCGCTTTGGGTGGAACTGACTGAGTCGCTGATAGGTCACGTTTATCATGTTTCACTGGATTCTGGGCGTGCCGTTTGCGCTGAATCAGGGCGAATTCGAAGATTTGACGCTGTGGGAGCAAATGGACAAGGGCGAGCCATTCACACCAGCAAAAAAGTACCTGACCATGATTCCAATCATTCTGTGAGTGTTGTATTTGATATGTGCTTATACTGGCTGCTTATTCTGCTGTGTTCTCTCTGATTTCTTCTCTGGGTAACGCGCGCCAGGTTCCTGCTGGGCACACATTACTCGCACTACAACGTGCTAACCTTCACCATCAATCTCGTTGCATTAATTGTTGTGCTCATTCCAAAGTTTCCAGTCATGGTAACCTTGATTTTCTTGAGAGATGTGTGCTTGTTTGATATGTTGACGCGCTCGTTCCACGTTTGCAGTACAAAGTGCGAATCTTTGGAATCAACGAGAAATCAAACACGGATTGAAAGGAAATTATTTATCGCTGAACGTGTTCTTGCGGAATTAGGCGACTTTTGATATGATGATAAAACTTGAATAAATACTTGGGGGGTCAAGAGCTGGAGCATGCATGCATTTATTGCCCATTTATCCCCTTGTTATTCTTGCCATGTAATTCACTCTACTCATTGCTCCGTCAGTCTCGCTAAATCTTCCTTCAATTCATCGTTGCGCGGATCAAGCGCAATCGCTTTTTCATAATCCTTCACAGCATCGGACACCCGTCCAAGAAGATTCAACGCCGCCGCGCGTCGAACATACACTTTCACTTGCACCGCGTCGTGCGCCGGTTTCGCGGACATTGCTGCCACAGAGTCTCGGTCGGAAAGAATTTCGTGTTCCTGATTCGTGACTGAGAGTGCGAGAGTGCAGTCTTGGATGCATTCATTGTACGCTCCGAGTTTCAGGTGGCAGACAGCGCGGTTTGAGAGGCATCTGATGTGTGATTGCTTTTCAGTATTCAGCACTCAATTTTTGAACAAAGATTCTTACGACGAGAATTGTGGATCCAGATCCAATGCAGCAGTGTAAGCTTTGAAAGAGCAGACAAGGATCAGCGCCAGGTAAACCAAGCAAAGAAATCTCTAGTTCACCATTTATGGCGCCCTGATAGTTTCCAGTTTTGAAGAAAGCGTTTCCCTTGTCCTTTAAGAAGATTGCTATCATACCAGCAAAGCTCTGAAGAGTCAGTGTCAGCGCCTGAAGCATTCAAAGATCAACTCACGGTTCTTTTCATCAACCGATAAAGGATCAAACAAATTGTCGCGTCGAGATTTCGCATCTTTTTCGTACGCTTGATTGATGCGGTGTACCCACTTGACTGTATTTTTGGACTATGTGAGTGAGAAAGCAATACACAGGACTGATGGGAAGAAGACAAACCGTCTTCGCTCTCGCGCGCCGTCGAAGTCGGGATCAAGCCACGACTTGTGAATGTAAAGTTGATGGTCCCAGTTTCTCGCGGTTGAGGTTTCGATCCTTTCAGTTCTGCGTTTGTTTTGGATGTGCGTGTCAGTTTTGCATTTGAAAGGCCCCAGATAATGCGCTCTCAACTGTCCATCTCCTTCCGCACTTTTGCCTTGATTGCTTCCATATCAATGTCATCATCGTCGCTTTCTTCTTCAATTGCTTCAACAGGGATTTGCGTGTTTGATTCGATGGTTTCTTCTTCGACTGCAGAAATGCCCTAAGTATTTACTGCAAGAGCTGCAAAACATTAGCGAACCTTTGTCCGTGTCGAAAATGGCCGAGTCCACTTTCGCGACATTCGAAATCGCTTTGGATGAAACAGTCCTCTCAGCATTCCGCACTGGCGTTGCTTGAATAGACTTTTTCGAAGCCATGGCATCTTTCCATTGCTGGATCCCTTCCTATGAACGAATGCAAGTAAGCGCAGCTCAACCACCACACAGCATCAGAAATCACTCACTTCAGCAGCTCGCTGCTCCTCCAAACGCGCGTGTTCAAATTTGGCCTTTTCAGCACGTTCCACGTTCAATTGTTCCTGAATCAGTCGGTAATGTTCTTCCCGCTTCTTGATTGCCTTTTCTTTCTTTTGCTGCGTTTTTTTATGAATGAGGGAGAGAGTATCAGCAACTGCAGTAAAATATAAAAAAAGAGCTCGGAACCTTTTCGACGCGTTCGTGATCTCGCTTGAACGCGTCTGCTCGACGTGTTTTCATCTCCTCCGCTGAGAGTTCACCAGCATCCGGTTTCAAAGACCTCCACAATTTGTCTTCAACCTGGATACATCAAAGAATGGTTGCGCGTGAGTGGCACGGTTATCGATAAAACAAAACAAACGCGCACCTTTCTGAGATTGAATTTAACACATCCATCACCAACCACAGCTTCAGAATCTTCAGTATCGACTTGGTGCAAGAGATCGGCTTCATAGAAAAAAGGCGGAAAGTTGATTTTGATGTACGAGTCGTTTGCTGTGTTTGTTGGCGAAGATAAGCTGCCTATGCAATGCATGTATACGAGCAGAGAATGGGTACCGTAGATGTCTGCCTTGGATGAGTGCACTCCGTTGAGAGGCACCGAAACAAAAACGCGTTCGGCTGTTTCGGTGAAGTCCTCTGTTTTGACCACAAGCGGCATTATTTACTTAAAATTTAAATAAAACCAATGTCAAAGCCAGACGAAGTTCTCGATGACGACGAAGCTGTGCCGTTCCTTCTCGATCTTCAAATGACTTCCACGGCGCAAGAAAGAGAGGTTTGCTGTATTGGAAAGGGTCTGCTGTTGGTGAAACCAACTTTGGAATCGTCTGTTCCAGATCTTGAAGGGCGAACACGCACGACAGCTCGCAATGGATGGCATCGCTCTTCCTCAAACCAGTTTTGATCTCGCGTATTCTTTTGGTACTTTTTCTTGATCAAGGCATTGGCATCTCGAGTTCTGTCTCACCTCCTTATCCTCATGGTCGATAGTTCGAAGCCCTCATAAAAAGGACCAGGAGCAAAGTCTACCAATACTCTTAGGTGTGTGCTCGAACCTGCTTATCTGTCGTCTATGTTTTTGACGTTCTTCTTTACCCACGAACATTGGTGCTCTGTAATCCATCTGCGTTCCAAAATAAGCACTCTTGAGCGAACACCCTTCTCGATCTCGCGACTGCCTCTTTTACCTAGCTCTCGCAAACTTTAAGCTAAAACGATACGCCGAATCACGGAAATTCAACAACCAATTATTACGACTGGAACCGCAAAATGCGCAAAGTCGGCAACTTCGCACCCTGATCGAGTTTCAAGTACGGAAAGATGGGCTTGCGGGGATGGCGATTGTAGGGACTCTTGTGGGATCGTGTGTGGGGTTGGCGTGTGTGATTGCGGTTGCACGGTATGTTCAAGTTGAAGGGAGGGAGAGGGCTGTGTTGGCGGTGTGGATGGTTGGAGAGAGGTTGATGAAGCGGTTTGGTTGGAAAGGTTGAGAAGTGGCCCCACGCCAGGTCAGGATGTCTCACAAAGTATTATGGTTCGTTAAAAAATAATAATAAATAAATCCACACGAAAAACATGACTAGCACTGACGAGAAACTGCCGTTCCTGATGGACCTGCAGACAAACTCGAAAGCAGATGAAATCCAGGTCCGTAACAAAGTGCATGCATTCGCTTCAGAATCTGATCGCAACTCAACTATTGCCCAAAACACCTCAGGCGCTCCGCGCCGAGTTCGAGAAGCAGAGCGCACCTGGAAACCGCGTCATTCCTCAGACAAAGTTTGATCTTGCGTACACCCTCAGTTGAGTTTACACGGACTCTCATCGCACTCTCTGATACTGACAACACCATCGATCTATCAGTCAAGAGCCCTTTCAAGAAGGACCAGGAGGAGGGTCTGAAGCTGCTTCATGGTACAAATCGCTTTCATTCTATAATCGCGATCTTGATGAAAAGATCTGACGCAACAGCAAACCCCAGAGCTCTACAAGGAACATCCCGCCCGTCGCAGAGAGTGTCTCTATTACCTTTCCATCGGCAACTATAAACTGGCCCAATACGTCGAAGCGCGCAAGTTCAATGAAATTCTACTTCAGATGGAACCACGCAATGCCCAGAGTTTGAGGTTGAGGGATCTCATTGACAGCAAAGTGCGCTCAGATGGAATGATTGGAATCGCGATTGTGGGAGGTCTTGTTGCGTCTGTTGTTGCGGTGGGTTTTGCAATGCTCGGGGGCAAAAGAAAGTGATTTGACGGTTTTCCAATAAATGCCTCTTATTTCAATGCGCGCATTTCTCTCGTTTAAAACCTTTTAGGTAATGGCTTTTCATCTTCACTTTCTTCCTCGCCGCTATCTTCGTCGTCTTGATCGCTTTCTTCGTCACTGTCTTCTTCATCGTCATCGTCGTCTTCTGTAATCAAACGGTTAGTTTAACAAAAATACCATCAACAAATCAAATGAAACCTTCTTCTTCGCTCTCCTCTTCTTCGCTACTCTCCAAAAAGTTATTCAAGTCGGAATAGCTTTTCTTTGGTGGAACCCCAACACCACTGCTCGCTCCAAACGCGCTGCGTAATTGCGCATTCGAACTCTTGCTCTTAACATCTTGATCTCTGGCGCTGACACTGCGTACTGGCGCAACCCATGTGCCATTCACAGCCGTATCAGGGGTATTGCGCATTGCGGCTCCTTTGGGGGTCGCGCTCCATGCGGGTAGCGGGGCGTATCCTTTCACAGCAACGTTGAATGAGTGACTGAGACTTCCTAATGTGAAACGCGTTTGACCAGCTGTATCATTTAAACAGATACAGCATCAGATACTATTTCACTCGATACAATATAAAACGCACGTACCCTTGATTTCAACGTTCGGAGCCACTTTTGGTGCCAAAAGAATCCCCTTAAGCCGCTCTTTAAACAACCCAACACCTCCAACATCATCCTTATCGGCAAGCGCCACAAGCCCCGCCAAAAACCGCGCCCGATCACGCACATCGAAACTCGCATCAAACCGTGCAAGTTCAATGACATAGTCGAACAAACTTCGAACAATCGCCCCGGCACGCGCGTCGGGAACATGTGCGCCAAGACTCACAAGTTTCGCGCCGAGGGTCAAGATTTGCAGTTTGACGATTGGCGCGGATTCATTGTTGAAGTTTTTGACGGACTGGCGGAACGCGTCTTGTGCGATTTTGGGAACGTGTTCAGAGTTTTGGCCAATCAGCCAGAGGATAGAAGCGCGAGCTTGTGGGGCGGAGATGCTGTTGAGGCTGCGCGCCAATGTTATGATGAGATTGGTGTTCTTGGCGGTGCTCGTTTGCAGCAAAAGACGTGTCACAATCACTGCCTCAGACACAACTATGTCTTTTTTGGTCGAAGGAGTCAGAATACGGATCTGTCAAGTCGGAAATATGACACGAACCTTGGTCAGACTGAATGAGACCCATCAAACAGCCAAGACATTCTCCCGCCACATCAGGAACTTTTGTACACACAACTCCCATCAGCTTGACACACTTGACAACAAGTCCCAAGTGCCAGCTACGACACAACCCAGCCAATTCCTTCACAATGACACTCGCATTCGTTTCGCACGCGAGTAACCCAAGAATTTCAAGTTTCAAGTCCTTGACGAACGAAGCGTCATCGTAAAAGATGAAAAAATATCGCGCGTATGGTTGAAGTAGAGTCGGGTAGACTGCGGCGATTGTTGCCAAATTTTGTAGGACAAAGTACTGATGTTCGGCGTTTGTTGTGGCAAGAAGTCTCAATAATGCAGCGACGGATTTTGGAATGGTGGATGGAGGTGCGGAATGGATCAGCAATCTTGACGCTGCAAGCACGACCTGTGTATGCGGGGGGTCAGAATCGGAACTATTGGCAGAGTCAAAGGGAACTGAAAAAAATACCGAGGGATTGCGATTTTGAAGAAGAGGAACAACCGACTGAATCAAGAGAGCATGGTCTGGGTCTAAATCTCCGCCAGACGGATCCGTAAAAAACTGCCTCGCGTATCGAATCATGAGCCCAAGGATATCAATTTGCGCCCACTCATCGGCATCAATCAAAAGAGTGCACAGTTTTCTGAAATGTTTGTGCACAATATCGAATCGATCAGGGCAAATAACGTTCATGCTTAGAATTGCAGAGCCGAGAACGAGTGTGGACACGTCGCGAAGAAGCAGCTCAATCAGTTCAATCAAACTCTCCAGCGACGATGGGTCCAGGCTGAATGGGAACAAAGATGAGATGATACTGCATGAAATATACCGCGAAACTCTGCTAAGCACCTGTAAAGCTTTGGGATTGCATTCGCTGCAGCCTTTCGCACATAGGGTGACATGTCTCCAGCGCATTTCTTCAAAGCCATCATGACTGCACAATTGCAAGTTGAGCATCAGCAGTTGCGACGAGTTTATAGTCAAGAAAAACGGCACTTACTCAGTGGTGCAATCATTTCAACTGTTCAGTACGATCAGTTAGAAACCAACCCAACCACTCCATCAATCCAATAATACCTTTAATACTCGACATGACGCGCAAAGCCATCGCACGAATCATTGGGTTCCTATCCATCAAATCCCGTTGGAAAGTGTTGATGGACAGCAACGAAAGATCCGGCTCCAATTCGGCATAGCGCAACAAGTAAATGTAGACCAATTTGCGGACTTCGAACGAACTCGATGCAACGTTTTTAACAACATCTGCCAAGCATTGTCATATTAGCCTGTTTTTCGCTTTGTTTTTGTGTAGATGGATGCACCTGGGAAGAATCCGCGCACGTCTTTCCCCTTCGATATCATCTGCGCAATGGCATGAATTCAGTGTACATCGGTGGGAGCGACACGGATCCCCAGGATCGATTCAAGTTACCGCAATCAGTCGCTTAAGAGCCATAATCTTTTCCTGGTCGAACTGCAAAGAGCAAGACTTATCAGCCCTGACTTCGAAGACAACTCTGGCGTCATTGCGTGCTAATCACCTTCGAATCGAGGAGAAAGCGGATGTCGCCGACCCTCTCCTCGCATGTTTCGTATAGGTTTCCCATTGTGATCTCCTTGGACATGCTGGACGCCGTTTCCATTGCGGCATTCCCTGTATTTCGCTCTGAGCTCGAGAACGTGGGACCATTGCGCGTGGGTGGGTGGGTTACCAATCAGGGCGGCCTTTGAGAAGAGGGTGTCCATTTGCTGTGTTCAATTATATTTTGGATTTATTTAACTTTTACTGACAGCATCAACACCCACCAATGTAATTGAAGCAAGTACAGGAAACATTTGTTGAGATGAAGTTCGAAAAGAGCGGTTATTTGATCACACAGAAATCCTGTTTGACATGAGGACGTTGTTCAGACGCATTCAAATAAAAAAAAGGAATCCGAGAGGTGCAGCTTCTTCCTGGTTTAAATCTTATGAAGTGACCCGTTCGTTTATTTGCTTTTTCAACGTTTTCTTGATGAGTGTTGTTCATCAGTTCACGTACTTTTTGAGTGCTTTTCTGCTTTTGTGAGGGGCGAGAGCGACCTAACGACGCCGTGGTCACGTCCGAGTGGCCAAAGGACCTGTTCCGGACGTTTATGCCCCCGCCCTAATCGCTTCTGGAGTCCAGGTAACAGATACGAGTGTCACAAGCAGTGGAAATCTCACCGCAGGAGCCTTGGCCGTATTTACACCACGAGACTGCGTAAATTGTTGGTCGACTAAGAGCTTTGTGCGGTCCACTCACAGTGCTCCGAGCGTTGTTGCGCTAGCTAAGATTTGGCCAAACATGTTCATGAGGGCGTCAGACGGCTGCTGAGTTGGGTCTGTGCTTTGCAAACCCTCCAACATCATCGCATTAAGCGTTGCAAGAGTGCTATCTGCCTCTGCAATCCGAATCGAGAGATCTTCAATCTCAGCTTGGATGCATTGCCATTCTGGTTGTCGGTAAGAAAAACCATGTGAAACACACCAAAAAAAAAAAAGAAAGAGGCAAAGCCACTTCCCCTGGCATTTGATTCCGCGACTGTGAGATCATTTTATTCCCACGCTCAACAATACGCCACTCTTTCGACTTCTCATGACGGTGATACATAGGCCTGATCCTCTCCTGCCTCTTGTGCTTCGAAATCTCTTGTTTGGAGCGAGAGCTGGGAACCATCTTCAACCAAAAGAAATAAACAAGAACAACAGACTTTTGAAGAATGCTCGTGGAGCCTCAACAACCAATTTTGGCTCAATGCTAATACAATCGCCCAGCACCATATTTGCCGAAATTTCACCTTTGAAACTCAGTGACACTCTCCACAGTGTGACAAACACTCTCCACAGCCGATAACATTTCCCAGGCCCAGCGCTTCCAGCCCGTCTAGCACGCTGACGCACCTGTGCGCAACTGATGGGAATCACAACCAAATTACCCATAGCAAGCTTCAAATCGTACGTATTTTACTTCACGAAGCCAGGATCAATTGCACTTATAGATTTTCAACCGTGATACTTGTTTCGGCAACGTTGATTGCGAGAACTAATTTCGGTTGAAAGATTTTCGATTGCTGTTCGAGTGCAGAATAGACAGGTAGGAATAATGAGTTCGGGGAGCTTGGTTCCCAGCGATTTTCATTCGCCCCGCCAATTTCTTCAGCTCCGCCGAGTTGAAAAATCTTGAGGTCCAGCACATTTAAGCCGCAGATGCCAATCAAAGGAGCTCGGTCAAGAACAGCAAAATGCCGCCAGGAGGTTCGATCAAGTGAATTTACATGACAGCAATTATGGGTAATCTGATTCGTGTGTTTTACAGACTCCGTCAAGGAGCGGGACGACGCCCAAAACAATGCTGCAGCAAACAACTCTCTGAAACCAGTTTCCGAGGATGAACTGGCAGACACGAAACTCGGCAAGTTTTCTGGACAGCAGTCGAATGAATCGGATACTTCTCTGCCGAAGGAGGTTACCTCCGTCATGGACGCTGTCAGGGTCATCTGGGACTTTATGTCGAACATCAACGTGAGATGCATCTCATTTTATTACTCTCGCGTTTTAAAACAATGCCCGAATCCTGTTAAATCCAGTGCCGCATGCACTCTCGCTGCTCGACTCCACCGCAAACGGACTTGACATAAAAAAGTTTTACGCAATGCATGAGCGCTTGGAAGCCGTGATGGGCATTATCGTGAATGGTAGCTGTGATCACTGTTGGTGTGGAGAAAGTTGACGCGCTTATTTGAATTGGGCAGATTACCACCAGGCCTTCAACGACAGCATCCAAACATTCAGCACGGTCATGGAGAACATCTCAGGTCTGACAGGTTCTCCGCAGCTTATATATGCTGATGATTATTGGATCCAGATTCGCAAAAGAGGGTCAGCGAGATGAAGTCGGAGTTAGAATGGTGCAAGGAACTGCTGCAGAGCAAAAAGTTTGACATATTCCCGCTGTGGGTGAAGAGTATCCAGTGCAAGAAGATGATCAGCATTCTGGAAACCATGTAAGCAGTGGTGGTGGCGGTGTGTTGGCGTGCTAACGCTCTCGAACTCACAGCGAAACCCTTCAGGGTGTCCCTGACAAGATCGAATCGCTGATATCCGGAAAATACTTTTACCTGGCTGTGACGTGTCTCATGGACTCGCTTGCAACTCTAAGCTCGTCTGAATACGTGGATATTGGCGCGCTGCTCAACATTCGCTCGCATCTGGAGGAAGTGAAAAAGGTTTGTACGGTCTTCATAGCATGGCTCCAGCATTCAACGACAACAATATCGCCAAAACTTTCACGAAACCCTGATTGACGAACTCAACAGCCACATTTATCTGAAAAGCTCACACAGTCTTGATCGAATAAAAGTCCAAGTCAGCGACGTAGACGCGGCAGCGGCAGAGTACGCATATCGAAGCTCCGATGCGAGTGAGTTTCCACCATTTTTTCGTTGTAGTGTAGAAACAGCTGAGGGACATTCTTTCGCAGGACTCGCAAATTCGTCAAACACATCGCCGCACTCGACAAAGACAAATGCACATGTATGCGACGGGCAGTTCCACGCGCAATCAAATACTTACGCAGAAATGACAGGCCTTCCACGAAGATCTGGACTTGAACCCAGAGCAGGATTCGTTCCATTACATGAGCATCATTGTGGAGTGCTTACACATTATCGGACGCTTACCGGAAGCCGTGGAGGTACTTAAAGCACGCTGCTGTCAAAGCAAGCATTAAATACCCGAAACATCAGATTCTCAAAGACATGCTATCGGTGGAGTTCTTTTACACAGCCGAACGAACGATCCAAGAAACGGATCAGCAGAAGAGCCATCGCTACGGCGAAAAGAGCGGCAGCTCACGAGCGCAAGATCTCATCGGCCTGTCAGAAAGGATCGAGGATGCGTATGTGTTACGCGACCTTCTGTGCTGCCTGTTTGAAAAGATGGAGTGCATCATTGTGGCGCATCGGTATGTGCATGAGCTGCGCGAGAATCGGGTACCTATTTATTGACCATGGTTTCTTGCATATATTCTTAACCTGGCTCTCTGTTTGATGCTTAATTGCCAGATTGGAGAGTACGTGCACCCAGTTGAATGTGAGTGTGACTGCGAACCCCTGCTTCTCTTATTCTCTGAATCAGTGTATTCTATTCAAGAAGTCTGGAGCACTGTCCAGAACGAAGTAAGCCCATTTTTTTTTTTCGCACTGACTTTCTGGCTCGCAAAACGCTCTTTCATTCTCAGGTCAAGTCCCTCCTCTATAACTACTTGACCCGTACCTCACTGACCACGGACTTTGAATCTGCAATTGTATCCATGAACGATGTTCTCAAAGAAAAGAGATCGTACAAAGGAAAAGACCAAGGAAAAAAGGTACCCTCCATGCCTTCTTCTGTACCGCATCAGCCCCATATCTAATTGGAACTTTAGCAACTCTTCAAACTGTCCACAGCTCCAAACGCGGAAATGACGGCAGCATACATGAAGCTGCGAGGAGTACAAGAACCGCAAACATTCTCCAACGCGACTATCGCTGTGACTGACGAGCACTCACTCTCTTCAGCTGGTATAGTGGACAAGTACGCAAACGCTGTCACTGCAGGACATCGGCTGCTCATCAGCCCTGATCTATACAATGTGCTGATTGCGTTCAAACCCACAATGAATTTCGTGCAAAAGATTGAGTGCATGATTTCGCACCAGTTGAGTTCCATTTGCAATTGGCTCGATCATCTTCGGATGACGAGTCCTTCCCTCCCCTGCCGCTTGATTCTTGAATCATGCCGCGATCCCCGGTTTTCCCACCTTTTTGCCCTCCGCAATCCCGTCCGTGGAGTGGCAAGTGTGTTTGATGCAGCACGTCCTCAAAAAAGTGGTACCCAAATGATGAAACAGTCCCCGCTCTTGTTTGCCCATTCAGGGACCACTCCATCATGCATGGCCCTCTCTCCAAAACATACAACACGTTGAACGCAACCACAACACCATCCACCAGGGTCCCTTGCGACGGAAAATACAACACAAGACCAAACCTAAGCAAGCGGCAAGAATGGGCCCAACAACAAGTCCAAAAAAAAAAAAAACTACACGGGATCCACACGGCAGGCATCAAGCATCAACGGAGGCATGTTTTGCAACGAAGTCAACAAGTGAAACATCAACAAAGGAAACAAATGGGTGGATTCTGTATGGGAAGTTGCTGTTGGATGGTGGGGTGTAATGATAAAGTCAGGTCTGGTGGGGATTGGTTCTTTGGCCTTGGATCGCCTTTAATTCCTTGGAGCGCGTGTCTGCGCATTCGGAATAAAAATATATTCGCGTCCAACAATACTTGTATTTTTATATCAAGAGATGAAAGAAGCACTAGCGAACCTCGCCATTGCCTTCGCTTTGGTCACGTGTATCTGATGTCCCTTTTTATTTGTTGTTCTCAAACTGAGGTGGAAGACGGCAGACTTGGAGTGGAGCTTTTCATCATTTGTTGTCAAAGGAAAGAGCACACCGCCGACACCCGAAGGAGCCAGGGCAGATGCAAGGGGAATGGGTGTTCCAAAAATTGCCGCCGCCTTGTCAGTGAAGACTGAGGCTGCGGAAGAGAGATGGATATAGTTTGCAACTAGCAAAATTGGAAATCTCAGTCGAAACTTCACAGATGTCCCTTTTTTGCTCCCTGTGCAGGATGGAATTTTTACTGGGGAAAGAGGCGGCCCCTTTTTATGCTGGTTTTTGTGAGGTCGACTGCGTACGAGCCAAAGGGAAACGTGCATGAACAAATACACAAAGCGTTCGCGTTTATTTATTGGTCATAGTCGGCTAAGTAGCTATCACGCAGCTCTTTCAATGAATCACTCTCGATTGATGACAACTCGCACTGTGCGCACTGGATCCGCCTCCCACACTCTCTTGTACAAAAATGTGAGCTTCAGTGCCGTTCGATGCGCAGATGCGCCATTGACTGCGAACGAGAATTTGTGTGTGCCACCGCCACCCACGAGTTGCGGCTGTGTATTCGCGGCATACACATCTCCCGCAAGAGTCACAACCGATGCCGTGTCTGCGTCCAACGGGTCCAGTATCCATGCGTATCCAGTGGTGGCATTCCCGGCCAGCACGACGCAGAAGCTGCTCCCAGTGAGCGTGAACGTGGCTGCATCGTCCGAGGCTGGCACAACAAACTCCATCTTTCAAAAGTAATTATTTTATTGATTAATACCGCCCATTTTGAACCTCAATCCAATATCGCCGCCACGCTTCTTCATATGGCGCTCTCCATCGGACACCGCCCATAATCTCAACTCCCAGCAGTCCCATCAGCGCCAACGGCGTGTCCCCAGTCCGGATTGTCTCCAGATCCCCATCCTGATCACTGATGCTCATCACGCTCATTGCCACTTCAACAGAATTTACAGACGCACCAGCCACACCAGCCACCTCAAGCACCATTTGAGTAATACATTGCACAACAGGAGTCATGAGAGTCGGTCTCCATCGCACCTCACTCTCCTTACTACTCATATAATCAACCCCAGTCCTCAACCCCTCATCCACCGTTTTACAACACTCCAGAATCACTCCCAACCCTTGTTGCGCGGCAACACGGTCAAACTGGATCCGGTTCAACCACACAGCTGGAACGCGACACAGAGCAAACCATAGCGTCGTGGCAACTTCCAGAAACCGCATCCCATCCGCCCAATCCCAAGACCACGCTGAAAATACTTGAGGGACTTCGAAACTTCCTACAGTTTGGATCCATGCCTCGTTTGGTGGCAGTCCTTTTGTTGCGAGCCATTGGAATGTGGATACGAGTGCAGCATGTTGGGCTGCGTTTGTTGCTTCCAAGAGAGAAGTTTCAAGTTCTTGCCCATACATTTGAAAGATGGGCGAGTTGGGCGGTAAATGGGCCAGTAGGTACATGCGAGGGCGGTGTAGAAGGCAAATGGCAGTAAAGTACTCGTGAGATGCAAAGACGAGGTTGTTTTTATCAATCATCAATACTTTGCGGCTGAGCCGTTCGGAAAAGTCTTTGAAAATATGGGCCAGTGGTTTCTTTTCGTCTGAAGGCATCAAGATTTCGTCGGGCTTAAAGCTGCAAAAGATGGACGCGATCTGGACATGCAGCTGTAAAAGCTTCGGAGACCTGATGAGCGAATCGACAGAGTCTGGGATGGCGGTGTGGACCTCGCGGCAGTCTGCAAAGAAGCTGCACAGTTCCGATAAGATTGGAAGCGCGGCCATATGATGAGGCATCTTTATCTGGCTCAAGGGCATCTGTACTCGAAAGTGCGGTATTTTGCCGACGGCCCGTTTGTCTGTAAAAATACAAAAGCGTAGTCAGCAGCCACTCACACGAAATCACAAACAGTATTCTCTTTTATGGGGTACGCACTCTTGAGCATATATGCGCAGTAGCAGTATATAATTCGCTGCTCGTCTTTTTGGCTTTCTGATAAATTCGACAACGCGTCCGAAACGTCAGGGTCGACATCCATGCGAAGCTTCAGAATCATGCGTACAGCCGCTTCAAACACCATATCGGCAAAGTCCGACTCGCCATTGTCTGGTTTAACGGGTTGCAAGAGCGTTTAGTTTTTGTCTTGTTAAACACGAGATTTTTTTTTACCATCCGCGAGCAGCATCAGGTAAAGCAACGCCTGAACCATCCTCAGAGACGGTTTATCCAGATTCTGCTGCACAGCCTTCCTCGCTCGCCGGTAATACGCAAGCACCTCCATCTCCGACAGGTTCAAATCAGATTGATACATTTGCGCCGAGTGTGCACAAAACACCAGCCTCAACGGCGGCGGCTCCAAAAAGAAATTTTCCATAAACGCGTCCCAATCAATGAACCCTCCATTTCCAGCTGGATGCGCCACTAGCAAGGCATAGTCCTTGTAAGAAGGCACCAAGTCCGGATCAACGAGTCTAGCGTCCTTTTCGTTGTAGTTGAGTTCCATGTTCGCACTGGTTGTCAGGTGGATGATTTTTTGTAACATGTCTGCGTCGTCGTAGTAGCAGGAGGCGTTGGCTTTGAAACAGTTGGCGCAGGTTGGTAGGGACTGTCGTTTCGGCGTGAGGGTTGGCGTTGGATGGTGTAAAGTGAAGAGATATCGTGACAACGGTGAGAAATAGTGTGTTTAACGGATGGGAGGGCGGAGGTATGATCAAGAGGAGATCAGGGCGACTGACCATGTCGCACTTGCGGTGCTGCTTGCGACAACGCTGGCATCGCATGGCCACACCGTAGCTGCACTTGGCACCGACTGTCGCACAGTTGATACAGCACGGCTGGACACGGTCACAGGCGGTGCCACTGAGTTTACAGTTGCGGCAAGACATTGCGGTTTCCGTGGGGGGATATTTATGGATCTGCTTTTGGAGGTTATTTTTTTGAAGTGGAGAAAAATATGATGACGCACCTTCGAGCCAGTCTCAACAACAGCAACAGCAACATCAGGAACCACTCGAACTACCGCGGAATGCTCGAATCGTATCTCTAATCATGCAGGCCATGGATGTCACCGACTACCAGCCAGCAGTCCTGCCGAAGCTGATGGAGCTTGTCCATCGTACGTTAAAACCCTCGACCGAACAACACCGAAGCAATCGCATTAATTATTATCGCTTGTTTTATATTCAAAAGGATACGTGCTGGATGTGGTCGCGGATGCCCAGCTCTTTGCGGACCATGCTGGAAGGACCGAGATTGACGCGGACGATGTGCGATTGGCCGTCGAAGCAAAAATGTCGCATTCGTTCACCGGTGCTCCGTCGAAAGAGGTGTGCGATTTTTTTTTTGTCCTGTGTTTTTTTTTTTTTTTTGCGAATTGTGGGAATGTACAGGTTTGATGAATTTGCCCTTGAACTTGAGCTTACGCATTTGAAACATGCCAACAGTGTCCAATCGCTTTCTACCGTAGAAAAGAGGGTCCCTCTCCCCTTTGGAAGTCAGTATAGCATTGGAAGACCTTGAAGGAAAACAAGGACACTGCCATCTTACCTCACTCTGATCTTAATCCAACTCTGATCCAGTCTGATCCAGTCTGTGGACGGAGTGAGTTGTGTACGTGTGAGAGTCAGCCTGTTTGCAAAGCTCGTCGGAGAGAGAATTGCTTTGCGGCATTTGATTAATGGAAAGTCGGGGTTGAGTCACTTGTGCAGAGCGGCAGAAGCAGATGAGTTGTTACACACACGCGCCAGTTGCCACACAATCTCAAGTGCACAATTGGCAGAGACGTGGAAGTGGAAAGTGGAGATTTCAATGTTGAAAGTGTTTAAACATACCCACACTCCCACACAAACACTCGCGCATTCAGTTAACAGCTGGCTGGGCACACGCAAAAGGAAACAAGTTGAGTCGCGTTTGAAATTATTTACAAATCAGTCCAATTTTCAGACAGAAGAGAATGCCAATGAACCCCGCATCTGTTCGGCCCATGCTGGTTGCCAACACCTTCTGGGAATCCAACCCGTCCTGCTACTTCCCAACCACCCCATATAGCTCAGACTCTCTCGCAACTGTAGTCAGACGTAAGATCAGCGCGCTGCTCGGCCTAGACAACCAGACTCTGCTGACCCCATGAGGATCCAACGTCACCGCGACGGTGATCGATGGGACCCTCAACATGTTGATTCGACGCGATGAGCAAGTATCTACGCTCGTTGTGGCCTCGAGTGCGGACAGCGACGTGTACATCCCAGACATGATTTACCCCCGCGGCGTGTATGCACTGTGGCAGGACAATCTTATTTTGAACGGCACTGGCACGATAATCAGACCCGAGAATGGACCCGTACGAAACTACGCGTACACATACCCGACACAGGGCAAGTCGTACTACACAGCTGATGGAGGCTGCTTGGGAGAAACAAGCTGCGGGGGTGAAGAGTACTTTGATGGCAAGTACAACCCATCGACTGGGCAAACTGACGCCGAGTGGAACTTTGCCTGGGGCTGTGCAAGGCGGCAACTTTGTGTTGGAGAAAAGTCTCACGTACCATCTAAACACAGTGTTCTCCACCATGGACATTAGCTACTTGGCCAACATGTCTTGGGCAGTTCCATTTGGTGTTACGCTTGACGAGGGAGCTCATCCACACTGTCAGGAGGTGACTGAGGGTTTCCGCTTTCAGCACAAGGTGCGCTTTGAATATTCGGGAGTGTATGCTGGAAGTCCTCGCTCGGGCAAGTGCAAGTGCGAGACTTTTTGCGACCAATGCGCTGCGTACTAAAACTTGACGGCGAAGAGACCCATGACTTTTATATCAATTTCATGTCCGTGACTTGCAGGCCCACATCTAAACCATTTGAATAAAACCAACCATTTACGCTCAATTCATGCATTGTATATCGTGTTAGTTTCTAACGCAATCGATGCTGACGATGGTCTCGCAGCGAGAATGTATAATTTACTTAAAATAATAAGGTTAAATATAAATTGGAATATATTTACCCCACACTTTATAAAATTTAACAGCCAAGAACGTCACCTGACTCACTCGTGGGGGTGGGGTCCAAATGCTTGGACTGCCTCGGGTGCATCGCAGAGACGCGTTCACGCGTGGCTCTCGACGGCCAGTGCGAGACGGACCCATCATCAACTTCTCGTCTAAATCACGGCGTCGCACCTCCACCGCAGCATCAGCAAAGCCGTGCGCAGTCGCTTCTCGCATTCGGATTGGTGCGTTCAGACCGGGGGGGCCCAAAACAAACAAAAAAACGCATAAAAGCAGACCATCCGCTCTCACATTCAACCATCCAAACTCAACCCCAAACATTCATACTTCCAAAATGGCGGCTGCTTCGCTGCGGCTGCCACATATATTTTATCGGCTCGATCATCTCTGATGACGAGTCCTTCCCTCCCCTGCCGCTTGATTCTTGAATCATGCCGCGATCCCCGGTTTTCCCCACCTTTTTGCCCTCCGCAATCCCGTCCGTGGAGTGGCAAGCGTGTTTGATGCAGCACGTCCTTAAAAAAGTGGCACCCAAATGATGAAACATTCCCGGCTCTTGTTTGCCCGTTCAGGGACCACTCCATCATGCATAGCTCTCTCTCTCAAACAACAACATCATCATACACCGGGGTCACTTGGAACGGAAAGCACAACACAAGCACCAAACCTACACAAGCGGCATGAACGGGCCAACAACAAGCCAAAAAACAAACTGCACGGGCAAGCATCAAGCATCAATGGGCTTGTGCTTTTGCAACAAAATCAATGGCGCCGTCGAGAGGAATAACTGAAGGATACAAATGGGTGGAGTCTGCACGGAAAGTTTATGGGAATATCGAAGAGTCGAGTCTGGTGGGAGTTGGTTTTGGAGCGTTGTGTCAATAAAACCATATTCGCATCCAACATTACTTGCACTTCACCACTAGTTTATTGAAAGAGTTCATCGTTCCTTAAGACTTCATCGGTCTTAAGGTGATTTCATTGCGAGTAAATTCATCTGCTGCTTCGTTGAATAAATACGCGTTCGATCATATGATGGGAAAGTTGCTCCAGCTCAAACCGGAAAAAGAGCGTGTAAAGACTGAATGAATACGCGTTTATTGATCGTATTTCCTCCTGTCAGTGATCCTAATGATGTGATAATGCAGATGGCGCTGTTTCCACATGCTGGGGAAACAATGATCATGTCTGCAGCCCCAACAGCGCTCAAAAACTTGCAGCGATTACATCCCTTCGACTAATGACCGCGTTTTTTGCAGGATGCTCCTAACTAACAATTTGGCATTCTCCCATATTGCATCCGTGAATTCGAAGAATCCATCGACGCCCTTCTCGCTGCCTTCCGCTGCAAAAAGATAACAAAGGAAGTGAAAGCAAACACAACTTGAAGGAAAAACGAATATCGAACCAGTTCACCTCAAACATTTTCACGTATGCGCAGGATTTCGCAGTCTGGAACCTGCTGCGTGAGCGACAACGAGTCAGTATGCAACAGCCAAAAACACCAAAACTCGTTCCCAGTTCGTTCAAAAAGATAACTCACACACACACACACACTTTGCGCTCGGGTGTCCCAGCAGATTCAAATCACGCGGCTTGACAATGCTCGATGCGCGCGCAATAAAAATGAGTCTGCACCCATCGGAGTCGCCGGCATTGTTGGGAGGGACTTTTCACTTGTGGAGAAAGTCTTCTGCGTGCTGGCTATTGTGAAACTGGTACCTGGAGTCGTGACGTAATCCTGTTGATTACGTAACACTGGCTTGACCAATGTTTGTAATTGACTGTTACTCTGCACTCAAATCTCACATTCAAAAACAGGTCCGATGCAAACTCTCCACTCATGAATTTCTGTTCCAATATTCCTAGTTAATGATACGCACTGACAACCCGCCGCCTTCACTGCCCATTCGCGATTTCAAGCGTGCGTTCTTTGCTTCCGATTTTGAGAGAGTGATTCCAATAAAACACTTGCACCAAAAACGCGCCAACCTCAAAGACTTTTGCAGCAAAGAAACGACTCATTCACCTCCGCGTTTGCAAGTGTGGTTTCGAACACTACAGCGGCTGCGAGGCGCGTGGACATGGCAATGGAGACGGTTGCGTGTTTGGAAACAACGACCATTGAATTTACTGCCTGCCACTCACGAGATCTCTTTTGTGTTTATTCAGTCAATGTATTCGGACATGCCGATACCTGCGCCCTCACTCCTCATGCGCAGCCAGCGCAACGACAGTGAACCTCGTTGCATCCGGATCGCGAGCCATAAACTTCTGCACAACCCCTGCAGCCGCAGTCACAAAGGCGTCATTATCAGCAGCATCGCCGTGAAGAACTGGTCCCGCCTTACTGCCGTCCAGCTCCCACACTTTTCCGCCAACATGCACAAATGCAATAAAATGCAAGTCCACTTCATCCTCCAGTGGCGGTGCATCAGTTTGCCCGTCTAGCGAGGATTCCTCATGCAGCTTCGACAATTCTGTGTCTGTTTCGAGCGCTTTGGCGCGTTCCATTGGAGTTAGAGGTGCCAGGCGGGTTACGATCCTGTGGATGGGTCCACCTCCTAAGAGGGACATATTATCAGCAAACTCGCACTGACCCAACAACAACAAACACATAAAACAGACTCACCGAGATCGATGCCGGCATTTGCGAGGGCATGCACGAGGGCAATTGTTCCGCATGCATTGGCAATAGTTTGTTTCGTGTAGAACGGCATCACAGCACTGGCATCACTGCCAGTCTCTACAACGGTTCCGATTGGTTCTCCTTTCGCCACTGCATCAACGGGGAAAAGCAGGAGCAACGCGTGGACGGGCCGCGGAATAAATTGCAGTGCCTCCGCATCGAGACCCCATACATCAACGAACGCACTCTTGGAACTAGCTGGCACGCCCAGCTTGGCGAGATAATCGTTCATCACATCGGGGTTGCTTTCAAGCGGGAGCCATCGGGGTGTCATGGTCTGATTTATGGACGATTTATTTTTTATATTTATCAACAACCAGAGGAAGTTGTAACCCACACACAAGTATTTCCATGACTATTTTATTTCCATACTAAAAAACAATTACAGCGCGACAAAGCTCTTTTTGTAAGAAGCCGCCACAGGTTTGCCAATTACAGACGCGTTCATTTCACCCAACCCACTTTGCTGCTGGTAACTTCGAGCAACGATTTCATGTGGGGCAATAAACTCCTCATCGTCTGCGTTGCGACTCTTTTTTTTGCCGTTTGGTTTCCGATCGTATGCAGCAGGCGCCGCTCCCGTCCGAGGGTCACTGGCAATTGCGACTGGCACAGATGACGACAGAAGGGATACTTGGTGTTCTAAATGTTAAGTTTAATAAAACGTTGAAAGAAAGCATCGCCGCACTGCGGTTCATCTCAAGCAAATAAAAGGTCTTACCTATTGCATCATCATATTCATCGTTATCGTCGTCTTCATCATCTTCAGTATCCCGCCCATACCGGTCCGCATTACGCGCGTTTGAACCACCATGACCCGAGTCCATCCCAAACAAGTCTTCATCATCCTCATCATCCTTCTCGCCATCGTCCTCTCCTTCGCCTGATGCCAGTTCATCTTTACTTCCAAATACCACGACACCACCACCAGGGGGTGCAGGGCTGGGCAAACTTTTTGAGCTCCCCTTTCCAAACGTTCCGGCCTTGATTGCGGCTTTGACGGGGTCCATGGTTCCAGATGCATTTGCTGGTGCGGTATCTATAGATGAATCTGCGGCAGTGTTTGTGGCAGCAGCGTTGCTGGTGGTGGTGGTTGGAGAAATCGTTTCTTTGAAGTGAACTTTCCGGGAAAGATTTCCACTGCTATTTGAAACAGACCCAGCCAACCCAGAAACAGCGCCTGCTATGGCCGTGTTTTTACTAGGAAGACTACCAGATATCAAATTCCCTTTCAGGAGGGCTTCAGGTGGAATAATCGTCTGCTTCAGCAACGGCGGATTCACAGGTACATTTGAATTCAAACTTCCAGCACTGGCGGCCAAACTGATTCTACGACTCAAAAGGCTCCCGACAGTCGGACTTGCAACGGATGCCGAAGGAATGGGTTCTTTGAAAATGACGGACGGCTGCGGGATCGGAATTGCGTTTGGCGGACTCCCTACAACAGGAATAGAGGGTTGCGTGATTGCCGTTGGAGAAATCAGAGGGGCGATGGCAGCCGTGGCTGAGACCAGCTTTAAGGGATGAGCTGTGTTTGGCGTTGGGGGCAGCTGAAAAAGAAGCAACAAATGAGCGACACAGTCACTGGACTGGACCATACAAGAAATATACACCTCCGGATCACAATGCTCACAATGCGTGTCCTTGCTGGATTCACAGGCCCCACCAAGCTCCTGAATACGATCGCACAAAAAAGCGCACTGAGCCTGCGCCTGCAGAATACGTTCTTCCGTTTCTTTGAGCAAGTTCTGCTTCCAGTCCTCGAAACAGATCCTGAGTGCGTGTTTGCGCGGGTGGATGTCGGGCATGGCCACGTGCACATCCTCTGGACGGACACGTGACTCCTGGTCGATGTCGGGAGAAGGAGACGCAGCCACGCGGATGCCGAAGCACTCGCTGACGGCGTCGCGTTGGTGGTGCGCATGGCCACTGACCGGCACTCCGCCTGCCACACGCCCGTCTGCCACAACACGAGATGCGCAATTGATGCACACAATGTCGCTCTTGTTCGCAGAAGGAAGCGTTAAGCATAAAGCACTGAACTTGACAGTCTGGATTTCAGGAAGTCCCCTTGTCAGCATGCGTATCATACACTGCTTGGTCCACCCGCTCTCACCAGACTGTCCTCTTCGACCTCGCCGTCTTCGTTCAGAACCCGCACTCGCACGTTGCCGCAGGGACACTGGTGTGTCAAATCACGGTCTCCCATGTGTGGAATGTGTTCAGGAGGGTTTGACGGTATTCTTTTTTTTATGATAAACTTCCAAATTGAGTTCTGTAAAACCAAAAACATTCCCAACCAACAACGTTGTACAATGAGCATCATGATGGCAGGTCTAGGCAGCATACACGCCACGAATGCGTCTCGCCAGCTGAATGTCCTTCTGCATGATCGTGACACGCTTTGCATGGATCGCACACAAATTCGAGTCCTCAAACAGATGAACGAGAAACGCCTCTGCAGCTTCTTGCAGACAGAGAATCGCACTGCTTTGAAGACGAAGCGTCGAGTTGTCGTCATAGTCCTGCGTGAAACTGGCCACTACATCTCGGACCTGGGTGTTTTCGGACAAAGTTCGGTTCAATTCGAATTCAGTCCCCGCACCTTCAATCAAAGCAAATCGAATGGTTTCTCACCACTCGCTGGAAAGGTAGTTTGCGCAAAAGAAGATCCGTGCCCTTTTGGTACTTGCGAATCTCGCGCAAAGCAACTGTGCCTGGTCTGTATCTGTGCGGTCTCTTTGGAGTGGCAGCTTTGGCCGGGGTATCTGTGCGAACGGCAAAGTGGGTGGTGAGTTCGGACGTTTTATGGGTCAGTGTGAACCGGACTCGCTTCAGACAGAGAGAGAGAGAGAGAGAGAGACGACGTACTTCCCTTGGACTGTGGAGGTGAGACGATCTTATTGAGCCGAGCAGCGGGTGTTGTTTTGACGGGGGTCTTTCCGCTGACTTTCGAACGCGCCATTCCCGTTTTTTGGTGTTTGGTTATTTCACAGCTTTATTTTAACTTTAGAAACACCACTTTTGTCAGACGCGTTTCAATCGACCAATGTCTGTGCCGCAAACTCCTGAAACAAACTTGGATCCGAATCTGGTGCGCAAGATCAAGAGCGGTGAGACGCGGTTGCTGTGAATGATTTTGTGTGGAGGAGTATTTGACGAGCTTGCGGCAGCCTTTGACGTCTTTGACCAGGCAAACAACGGCACTTGTGATGGTGAGTGCAATATCTAATTAGCGCGTATTACTTAAACTGAACATTGTCGCTCTTTCAATTACGCAGCCCGTGAAATCGGAACCGTGATTCGATCTTTGGGCGTCAACCCGTCCGAAGAGAACCTGCGAATCTGGGTCAAAGAGGTGGCAACCAGTATCCTTCAACCACGCATGCATCTAACCTCCTGATGCTATCGTTCTTCCAGATGGAGGAAGAAGAACCAACAGGATACATCCACTACAACAAATTCTTTCGCGTTTGTGCATCCATGATTTTCAGTACAAGCGCTGCGATTCGTAATGATGAAGAAGAAATCTACCGTGCTTTTCAGGTTCATAATCCATCTTGAAGGAGACTCGGTTTCACACTAATACCTCACCTCGCAAAAGCAGGCTCTTGATTCAGAAAGAAAAGGATTTCTGGAGCCAGAAGTGTTGCGGAGATACATGTTGACGGAAGGGGAGCCGTTTTCAGGTGAAGAAATGGAAGAAATGTTGGCAGTGAGTGCATGTCGTTCGCCGTTGTCTAGACATGCTTTACCGTGATTTACATTCCCCGCACTGTGTGTAGGCTTGCACCGATCCGACTGACAACCGCGTTTACTACGAAGATTTTGTGACCCTGTTGGCAACGACGGATTAACCACTCTAAACCATCGAAATCAACTCAATGTCTAACAGTGACGCCGCATTAAATCCAGATACTGCCAATCGAAATAAAGATAATGCTCTATATGCTTTATTCGTATTCGGTTCACGTGTTCGCAAATGCAGCCGTGCCCCTCATCTATCATCTCATTGATCTCCCAGCGGCGTCCGTGGAAGTTTGGGCCGAGTCGTAAATCCAGTGTTAAACTCCCGCAGCTCAACATCATTTTTCGGCACGTTTCCAGGCCGTTTTTTGCCCACTGCAGCAGCAGGTGAAACATCCACTTTCGACACTGATTGCGCCACATTCGTTTCCTCAGACCAATTGCCCGTCTGCTTCACTGGCGAAGAAGTCCGCACAGAAGTTGGAGTCTTTGGACGCGTTAAATCTTGCTGAATACTTTGAGACACGCTCTGTCGCACGCTTTCATTTCTATTGATTGGCGGCGTTGACTGTGGGTTTACACCGGCCAAACCTCCTGACGCTTTCGCAGTACTTGTAGGAGTTTGAGTTTCAGCCATAGTAGCGGCGCGCCGTTTGTTAAAGTAAGGGAGAAGGACGTTGATGCCGGCAGAGTCTTTGGGAAGACTTGGGATCAACTCGTCAAAGTCTTCTTCGGCTTCGTGCTCCTGCGAAAGATTCAAACGAGTGAGACATAAGAAATCGCAAAAAATTAAGGCGCTATGGTAAATACCTCTTCGTCATTTTCTTCATCTTCATCATCCCCGTCTTCAGATGCTGCTTCATCCTCTTGCTTCTCATCGTCACCTGGAAAAAAAGTTCGCTCAGGAATGCATGGATGAACGAGTTTTGTGTCCATATAGTTTGTTTACCAGCCGACATTTGCTCCAAAACAAAGTTGATTTGCCCTCGCACTTGCTCGTTGGCAGTTTTCTGCAGATACAACAGCGATTCATCAAGCCTCATTTCTTTGGCACACTCGCGGAATTCATGCTCAGAGAGGAGAGAATAAAGCGCGCCGTTCACATAGGTTTGAATCTGATAGCAAGGATTAGTGAGGGACACATATACAAAACCCACTCAAACATGTACCTACCTGCATGCTATCAATTTCCAAAAGCCCAAGCAAAACTTCGAGAGTGTGGGGTGGATGTTCCAGGCACTGTTTTCTCCCCTGCGTTCGCAAGCAGAGGTTCATGAACAGAGCAGTTCCATATTCGCAAGAGTAATCTGAAAGCGAGTCACTGTTTTCGAGTAAATGGTGGAGGAACTGAAGAACATTCATATGGTTCATTGTGCTTTGGGCGCTCCGCCTTTTGTCAGGGGATGTCGGGAGATAAGAAAGTTGCTGTATGCCTTCGGTGAGAAAAGCAACTTTTGTCTCACCTCAAACTCAACTTCTGAAGGGTTCCCAACAGATTTTGCTGATACAGCGAGTCTCTGCTCTCACTCATCATGGAGTTAACAAGTGAGGGAATCAGCTCATTGCCATCCGTCAGCTGAAGGAGATATTCTCGGCCAGTGCATTCGGATGATACGGTGTTTAGAAATCTGGCCAGTTGCTCGCACACAATGTGGGGACCTGATTGCAAAAGTGGCAAGATGATATCCTGAAGGCGATACCAAGAAACGTTACCGGGAATCAGTTGTGTATAGTTGTTGCAGATTGCACTCACGTTTCCAGCTGAAATACCAAGAAAGTCGTGCGAAATATATTCTCTCAGAATGCGACGCTTTTCTGCGCTGGAATTTGATTTGGTCAAGCGCTAATGTTTCGAGTTTCTGTCAGTATTCTCACGAATATCACAATCAGCAACATAAACTGTACCATTCGCATCGCTTGGAGGACGAACGCCTGCTTCCGAATTTGGTCTTCGTTCGAGGAAGGCGCCAGATCCGTCTTCATCAGCTCATAATCCAAAAATGCCTCCAAATTGGGTGGAACTGCTGTTTGAACATTGCTACGAGAAGGAACTGGCGTATTCCGCTGGCGAGTCGGCGAACTTTTACCAAGCATGTGAAGTGAGTAAGTCATCACCTTTTACAACTTGAAGTAAAATACCTGGTGATTGGTGGATGCTCTGGTGCAGATTCTTGGTTATGCCCCATCTCCGCCACTTCATTCTGCTGTTCCGTGACGCATGACTGCATCTGTTGCAGCGAGTTTCTCTTAAAGTCACCAACGCGCTGTACAATGGATGCGAGGTACGCTGCCGTAATCTTTTCGCCGTTAATGCACGCCGCAAGCGTCTGTACGAGCTCTGAAGCGATTGTAAGCAGGTTGTGGTAGTCTCGCTGAAGGCCGCGGTGTTTGTTTTCAAGCTGTCTTGATTGGTCGTCATGGTCGCGTACTTGCCGTTTGAGAAGTTTGAGTTCCAGAGTGTTGTCTGTGTGAAGAAAGGATTGTGAGCATACAAGAACTGTTTGTTCGAAAAAAAAAAAGAGACAGTACCAGCCGCCACCTCAACCGGCCGCATATCCACCCCCGTAAGAATCCTCAAAATCCTTGGCACATGCGCCGACCTCAACGCGCTCCCCAAAAATGCAATCAATCTACTTTCAAGCTCAGAAACGTGTCTCTCGGTGAAGATTTCGTTAAATGTTGGGTGTTGTCGCGCGTCTGGGACGTAAGGAAGCGCGTAGAAGGACAGGAACTGTGTTGTTTTGCATAAATCTGCGCCACGCGTTTCGAGGAATATTTTGAAAGCTTCCATGCTTTGTTGAACTGATAAGATCTGTGGCGTTCGAAGAAGAGCGGTGTTGGTTTTATCTGGATACAATATATCTCTGGTCCTTACCTGGCCTGAAGACTTGGCCACGTACGGATGAATGGGAAACACGGCAAAGTAGATGCTGACTTGAAACTCAAGCTTCTGATACAGCGGGTCGCTCTTGACGACATCAGGTGGAAAGTGTTCGTCCCACAGATGGAAAAACTCGGTGCGATCTCCGTCTCGAAACGCAATCACAAACCGATTCTATATGAACAATGATATTTAAAACTCGAACAGATTAACAATCTCGAGAAATGGTAACCTGAACTTCCTCTAGTCGCGCTTGGCTCTCGGCATCATCCTCAGAGCTAGTGCTGCCTCTGTCTCCTTGCGGGATGCGCGCCTTCAGAATACATTCGCTGTCGAATGCTGACACGGATGACCGGTAGTCTGCGTAGCGCAGGTATTCGCGAATGAGTGTGTTGACATCGATTTCGCGTTTTGGGTCCAAGAGCATTTTTTATTTGTTTTGGATTTTATCAAATAAAGTGTTTGTCAACTTTCTCTTTCGCTGCCTTTTTCATTTTCTTTTATTCACATGTTGCTACTGGGGGTGGATGGATGTTTCTTCAAATGCTCGCAGGTCCTCTCGCAGGGTCAGTCACAGGCTTTCGACACACTGGACAAGACGCGTTCAACTTCAACCAGTTCTCAATGCACGATGGATGGAAATGGTGCATGCATTCGAGCTTCACCGCTTGCTCCCCGCTCCCCTCGTTCGAGAAATCTTCTTGGCATACTGGGCATTCTGGGTGTTCGCCAAGGTCTTTTGCTCGCACAAATACGCGCGGCAGTCGGGCAATCTGATCTTCTGTCAAGTGGGGTGTATTTCCTCTGCATAGAAAGAATATAACGCAGGTTAAGATGCGGGGGTAGAGTGAGATAAGCGCGGCGAGAGAGAGAGAGACTCAACTGTCCCAATTGCCCCATCAACTGAGTAATCACATCATCGTAGCCGCTTTGTCCGAATGCATAATCTGCAATTGGAATAAATATTAACTGCTTGCGCGGGTTGTGATGAAACCCTTAGTTACACCTCTCGGATCTCCGATTCCTCCAAAAAGCTGAAACAAAGAATTGGAGCCAGAGCCAGTCCCACTTCTTACAGAACCCATTCCGTTGAACAGAAGACTAAACATACGCACGCCTTGCATAAGAGGGCATGATCAATCA
Source organism: Chytriomyces cf. hyalinus JEL632 (assembly GCA_025435555.1). Taxonomy (NCBI): domain Eukaryota; kingdom Fungi; phylum Chytridiomycota; class Chytridiomycetes; order Chytridiales; family Chytriomycetaceae; genus Chytriomyces; species Chytriomyces cf. hyalinus JEL632. The sequence continues at coordinate 71,816 of JAIWWG010000103.1, read as the reverse complement.
GGATAACATATGTAAACAGCTCAACTGTATCATTCGCGTGACTTCCTCTCGTCTCCTCTCGTCTAAAGAGATGTCTGGATCGGATCTTTGATTTCTATCCGCATTTGCATCTGAGGCAGTGGCTGGCCGTGTATTCTCATGAATGGGCATTCCCGGCATTGCACCTTGACCACCCCGGTCATCTCTCTCCTGCATACGGTCTCTCAGCGTCGAAGTGGCGCCCATAGGCGGCACCGTACGATCCCCACCACCCAACCCAGCAAGATCGCCGTAAAACACAGGCCTCCCTCCAGACTGCGACGAGATCGAAACACCCCCCGCAAACGTCCCCGCACGCACATGAGGGTCCGATCCAATGCCCGTCGTTCCTCCAGCAACGCCCGCAGCCCTGGGCCCACGTGCGAGTTGTGAGGTGAGTATCATGTTGAACAGGTCAGACAGGCCGCCTGCGATTGGCGCGTGGGCAGCATGTGTGAGTGTGTCGTCTATGTTGAAGGCTGCAAATTCGGGACCGGGGTCAAAGCTGTCATCCTCGTCAACGGCCTCGACAAAGTCGCTGCCGCAGTCGGAGCAGAATGGAGCAGATGGAGTTGCCGTCGGAGGAAGCTGGAATTGCGACTAGTTTGTTGATGCTGTTGTGTAAGTTTCGTGGTTTGGAGTGTGTGTGTTGGGTGGGTGGGGGCGTACCTGGCACTGGTGGCAGAAGTACGTGTTCATTATTTGTTGGAGCAGAATTTAGATTCACGCATTTGATGTGCCAAAAGGCGTTGTTCCGATTATCCGCTGTCGACATTGACGGAGCATTCTGGCGTGGACTGCCAATGGGTTGAGATTTCAGGAGTCCCGGCTCAGTTGCTGCGAGGACTAGTTGGAACAAGTTGGAACAAGCTGGTCATCCCCACAGTCAACACGCGTCGGTATCAGCGGTGTCGGGGGCCCCAGAGACGCTGGCTCCAAGTGGGGCGTGGTATCTGAGGCACCGCTGGAGCCCCGCACGCACACCATACCTCCTAATGAACCACATGGCCCAATTTAAAAATACCATTTGAGTGGGACAGAAAAGCCTCCCCCAAAACTGAAATTCAAAAAAAATGAATGTGGTTGTCATTGGCACGGGTCTTGTCGGCGCAGCAACGGCCTTTGCCCTGCACAAAGCTGGCATCACATGCACGCTCTACGATCAGGTCGATCTCGTCGCTGCCGCACTCAACTCAAATGGAACCCCGCTTGACGTTGACTTTGGCGACACGGGAGGTGAGTTATTCCCCCCACCCGCGTTATTTACGATACATTTAACAATCTGTCAATACAGGCTCTGTGCTGCTGGCACCCAGTGCAACCCGTGTATTGAAGAGCCTTGGACTGTTTGACGAGGTCGTGGCGCAGAGCTCCACGTCCCCGCACATCCACTGGTACAAGATGGACGGGTCCGCCGCAGTGCAGCTGGACGTGGTCCCGCTGAACGCGCGAATGGAACCCGATCCAGAATTGCAGGCGCCGCTTCAGATTCTTCGGTCAAAGGTGAAATTGCCCGTTGCCAATGCACATCCAATCCACAGGAAATTTTACAAAAAGTAACCCTAATTAATTGACCAATATGACCAACAACAGCTTCACAACATCCTTCTGAAAGCATGCCAACAAGCAGGCATCAGAATGTTTATGGGAAAGAAGCTCGTCCGTGTCGAAGAACAGGCCTACTCAGTCACGGCCCATTTCGCCGACGGATCAACAGCCAAGGGCGATCTGCTTGTCGGCGCAGACGGCATTCACTCCGCAACACGTCGGGCCATATTCGGCGAATCCTCCAAAAGCCAGTTCACAGGTGTCCTTGGTTACATTGGCGTGGTCGACCTCGTTGCCAACAACATCAAAATGAACGAAACCTGTGGCTTCTACATTGACCGCGTCAAGAAGGAACTTGTGTGCACGTTCAGAGTCTCGGAACAAATCGGAGCAATTAACATCATGACGTTTCATGAACCAGACCCGGAAGAAACGGAGGGTTGGCGGCCGTACTCGGACTTGCCAAAGCACTCGGCGCGTCTCGCAGAGTTGGTTCGTGGATGGGGCGTTCCAGACCACGTTGAGCAAATGATTCGGAAAGCTTACAGAATCTCGCCTGCGAGTATTTACGATCTGCCAGACTTGAATGCGTACCACAAAGGCCGGACCGTTTTGGTGGGAGATGCGGCGCATGGAATGGTTCCTAACGCAGGTATTTGTTGCTTGCACATCTTCTGGTTCTAAGTATAAAACTGATCATAGGTATCACACAGGTCTCGGTCTTGGCACAGGCATGGAAGACGTTGGAGCGCTGTTTGAACTCTTCAAACGCCTGCCCGACCAAAAAGACGTGCATTCAGTGCTGAGCATCTACTCCAAACTCCGTGTCCCTCAAGCCACAGCAAACGCGAATCGCAGTCGCGAAATGGCGAAACAGTATTATTCGTCGTCTGTTCTTGGACCAAGTTTCAGTCACTTTTTGTTGCGCGCTGGAATCTTTGCTTTCAACCACAATTTGATGAAGTTTTATTCCATCTTTGATTGTCCGAAGGAGGTGGAGAAAGCCATTGCGAGCATGCCGAAAGCTTGAGTTTCGTGGTACATGGTCATATTCGTTGTTTTTATTTAGATGTGTTGCCAAATAGAGTCCAGTGCAGCGTTGAAAGTAAATTTACATTCAGAGTGCGGAGTTGTGATGTCCCTGCATTATTAGTTCTGGATTGAAGTTCAAACGATTCACATTTATTTTGCTGTCTCTGAGAAACTTGAAAACAAGCCGCCAGCTATGCAAGCACAAACCCCCTCAGCAACCCCCAAAAATGCGAACACACAACTCACATCTTTTGCATGCTCTGATCAAACTGGATAGCATCCCACCCAATGTCAGACGCACCAGCAACATCATGCCCACAAATTGCTTCACTGCTTGGACATACAGCCACACCAATAATCCAAAGAGACAGCGGTGAAATTACTTTCCAAATAAACGGCATTGTTGCACTGTATATTTTGGTGGCTGCCTGCATTTTGAGACGTATTTGAATCCAAATGTTTGGACTTGTGCTTGTCACGCGGGCGACTGCAATTCCAAATGATTGGGTTATCCGTAACACGTGGTTCTCTGCTGTCCATTCAGTTCATGATGGAGATGGTAGTTTTGGGATGTTTGATTATGATTCTTGAAGCTGAAAGGGGTTCCATGAGGGTTCTTCCAGGGTCTGTGCAAATAATACTACCTCAGATGAACGATGCTCACAAGCATGCCTTCGAAACAGTTTTTTTCAACGACGCGTAAAATCGAATACGCGTGCCCGCCTACAAGCCCGTTTCCAGAAATAGGACAAGCTGCACCCATCAAGAAACCCAACGAGTCAAATGACATGAGCCGTGCCCAAAACTCATTGCTATCAAAGCCACTCGCGCCAAAGTGAATGCTTTCAGTGGGAAATCCAGTCAAATCAAACAATGCTTCTGCAATTTGTCCTCCACTGATGCTCTTGTAAGACGAATGGGCTTTTGCGTACGCTTTTTCAAGGACAGGGACCCACAGCTGCTTATAAGTGGATTTGGCAAACTGCAGTTGCGGCCCCTGAGACATGGCTTTTTGTTGAAAAATGGGCGCGTTGAATGCATTCACAATTTGTTTCTGCTTGTTTTCACGCTGGCAGGGTCTTGAAGCGCAAAGTAATTATCAACGCGATACACGCGCCATTTGCCGTCGATAAACAGGCGCACATTGTAAAATCCGCAGCGTTCAGATTCAGTTTGTCGTGGGTCCAAAACGCGTTCGACAAGGTCCGGTTGCTCCGCCAACAGCCATGGCTGAAATCAACCAACAATCTCCAACGCTGCCTTGGTTGACATGCATTGCAGAGTAACTGGCTGGTCCTCCACAGGTAGAGACATGCGTGAGGCCGAATCCGTCTTCAGGAGTCAGCCGCTTCCATTCGATCGCTGAGTCTTTGGCCGAGTGTTGAAGAGCATAGGTTTCATTGTCAGGGACCCACATGAAAAAACTGCATCCTTTCGGCGGCATTCCTGCTGCGCATGTGAAAAAATGGCGGCCGTGGTTTTTGTTTTTTTGGAAACTATTTTGAGACGAGAACGCGGCTTTGCGGCGCAATCGCAAAATGGGAAAGATTGTTTCGATTGGGAATTCGATGCATTCTTGATTCCATCGATGGTTGAAACATCTGGTTTGAAGTCCGGGTCAGTCCAGAGAGTGAGTGGGTCACACTCGTTGATGGGTATCTCGCAAAGATCGGACATTGTGGGTGAAGAAAAGCACCAGTCGCAGTCACTGCCAACATAAACACAACAGTTTAGATGAATCCGTTAAGCTGCTTTGTTTGGCCACCTCACTCTGCTACTCGTGGCGCCGGTTGCGCCAACAGCAACGCCCGCACCCCAAAGCAAAGACTCGGGACTGGGAACTCGCACTCATATGTGGCAATGAACTAAAAAGACCACGACCGTAGCTTTTACGATGGTACGAGACAAGAAAAATGCACCTCGTTGAACCACATAAAACCAGGCAATATTTATGAGGGGTTCGGACGCAAATACAGGTTATCCAACATCTAAGAGTGGAATTCAAGCTTTGTGGCCCCCAATCCAGCGTGACTCCCAAAGCTTCCTCCGGCAATGTTCTTCTTGGCAACCCAACCGCTGAACTTGCCAACTCCCAGAGATTTGAACGGGCCATTCCCAATATGACCAGAGACGCCCAATCCTCCCCAATCCGCTTCGACGTTAAATTTGCCTTGAAATCCAAACACTTTCGCTGCTATGGACCCACTTTCGCATCTCAAAGACGTGTCTGAGACCGGAGAACTCGGATGCAGCGTCAAATCCAAAGACCCAACGACAATCTCAGCATCCATTGATTTATAACCTCTGAATAAGCCTTTAATTTCTCCCGTCGTCGCCTTCAGTTCCACAGTGTTGGCAGTCAGTTCAGCAACATGAATGGTTCCAGTGTTGACTTTCAGCGACGCGTTCGCGCAGGTGAGCGGGGAAACTGCTTCAATGATTCCCATCGTCAGAGCCACTTTGAAAGAGTTTTTGACATTCCCAGCATCCCATTTGCATGAACCAACGTTTCCCTCTACTCCAACGTTTTCAAGTTCATAAGGCAGGGTGATTTTGACGGTTGCGTTTTGCACGACCTGAACCGGCGGAGAATCCTTTGACAAGTATGAGGAGAATATGCTTGTCAGGAAACTGAGTGAAGAAACATCTGCGTTATCGTCGGGATAATGAATGTGCAAGCGCACAGTTCTGTGTTGGTCCTGGTCGAAGGTAACCTTGGGTGCATGGGTTGAAGCAGTAGTGTCCTTGCCGGCCATGATGGAGAAGTTGGCGTGCGTGCCCTCCCCGCGAAGGACCTCTGTTGTTGTGGATCCGTTTCCTGAAGTTGAGATGTGGAGCGTTTCAAAGTTGGCTCCGTCGACGGAAAGGCTTTCAGCAAAGCGTGAGAGTTGGGTCATCGGTGATGGTGCTGTGTGAATGAATCTGCGGACTTGGTTGAGCAGTCTTTTCATGAGGGTCTGATCATTTATATTAAGTTTTGAACACACCTGTTGAACATACCAATCATGAGCACAGCCGGTATGATTCACCCGCGTCTCGCCTTCCTCGCTATCAGGAATGCACACATGGTCTACTTTGAACCGGACTGATGGACGGGTCCGCCGCAGTGCAGCTGGACGTGGTCCCGCTGAACGCGCGAATGGAACCCGATCCAGAATTGCAGGCGCCGCTTCAGATTCTTCAGTCAAAGGTGAAATTGCCCGTTGCCAATGCACATCCAATCCACATGAAATTTTACGACACTTCACTTTTTCTCACTGTTTATGAGGTTTCGGACGCAACACAGCAAAATAGATGTTGTCTAACTTCTAAGGATGGAAGTCAAGCTTCGCGGATCCCAATCCAGCGTGAATCCCAAAGCTTCCACCAGCAACATTCTTTCTTGCCACCCAACCGCTGAAGTTGGCGGCGCCCAAAGATTTGAATGGACCGTCCCCAGCATGACCAGAGACGCGCAATCCCCCCAAACCAGTTTCGGCGTTAAATTTGCCATGGAACCCAAACACTTTTGCCGCAATGGACCCGGTGCCGCATCTCAAAGTCGTGTCTGAGAAGGGCGAGCTCGGATGCAGCGTCAATTCCAAAGACCCCACGCCAGTGTCAGCGTCCATCGATTTGTATCCTTTGAATAAGCCTTGAATCTCTCCCACATCCGCCTTCAGTTCTACCGTGTTTGACGCAGTCAGTTCAGCAACTTGAATGGATCCCACGTTGACGCTCAGAGAAGCGTTGGCGCAAGTGAGAGGAGAAACTATTTTGATGCTTCCCACGCTCAGATCCACTTTAAACGAGTTTTCCACATTTCCAGCATCCCATTTGCACGACCCAACGTTTCCCTGGACTCCAAAGTTTTCAAGTTCGTATGGCAGAGTAATGGAAACATCTGTCTCTTTCACGAGCTTTCCGCCGGGGGAATCGCTAAAGAGGAAGGAGAATATGGTTGGCAGGAAATTGAATTGGGGGGCATCTTGCTGGCGTTTGCTGTCTTCGGGATACTGAATGTGCAGGCGCAGAGTTCTGTGTTGGTCCTGGTTGAATGTAACCTTAGGTGCATTGGATGAAACAGCGGTAGCCTTGTCAGCCTTGACGGAGAAGGTGGCGTGGGTGCCGTCGCCGCGAAGGACCTCTGTTCTCGTTGATCCGCTTCCAGAAGTTGAGATTTGGAGCGTGTCAAAGTCGGCTCCGTCGACAGAAACGCTTTCGACAAAGTGCGACAGTTGAGTCATGGTTGCTGTGTTTCTATTGACCAATCAAAACAGTTGATCAGCCCCTTTTGTTTAAATGTTTTCATGGGGCACATAAAATATTTACACCAAAGTTGAGTTGAACACACCACTCGCCACTTGCTTAAATACACACGCACAGCAAGTTCGTCAGTTGCACTCAAACCTCATTCTCAATACTCCATGATCCGCCCGTTCTTCGCTCTCTTAGCCATGGCAGCCTCCTCCCTCGCTCTCAGCAACGCATACATGGTCTACTTTGAACCCGGTATCGATGCCCTCGGCGCCATCCGCGCCCACTTCCAAGCACAAGGCCTGCAGTACACGATCCGAACTTCCATCGACAATCAGTTTGCAAACATGGTCTCGTTCCAGCTGGACTCGCGTCCCCGTTGAGTTTTTCCTTGTTTTTTTGATCACAGTGTTTACACATCGCAAAACCTGAACTGTTGTTTTTGTTGGGCAGATGGAAATGTGTGTGCGCAGTTGTCTGATCTGGAAGGATTCAAGTCCTGCTCGGCTGTCAAGAGCATTGGAAGGCCGGGACCCGTTCAGCCAGTCCTCAATGGCCACAGAGAGCTGGAATAATAACAGCGTCCACCCAGTCCACACAGTTTACAATAATAAAAAGACGTAATCCAATACTCTTTATTCAAGCATCGCTGGAGTCCAATACCACGCATGCGGCCCCAAATCCATCTGATTTAATGGCACGCTACAGTCGGCATTCTGGCCATGCCAAAAATTGAAGGACATCATCAACCCAGAATAGAAAAAGTACATTCCAACGACAATCAAAACATGCCAAAACAAATGCGAGTTTCCCTGATGTGTGCAGAACAAGTCAGATTTTTCCCAACACACCAACCAAAAAGTTTCACCAAAACTTACCCAGATATCAAACCGTACAGGAAAATATCGCTCCGGGAAGTGAAACACAAACATGGGGATGCCGATGCTCGATGCACATAACATGAGACCGACGTGATTCAGCCCCATAGAACGCTGTGTGAATTCAAGCCCATGCTGTACGATGGAATGAATGATTGGAATCACAGGTACGCTTGAAAACCCGAGCAGCGTGAGGACCCTTAATGTCCGGTATTCGTCTGTCCGAAATTTCTTCATGGTGACAACAGCAATCTGTGAACATGCCAACGAGTTGAGAACTTGAAAAACGCGGGGGAGAGAAACATCTCACAGTGAAAACAGAAAGTCCAATAAAAGTCCCCAGGTACAACGTCTTCGAAAAGGCGTCGCAATAGAAGCCGTAATAAATGACAGCTGTAAACTGGCACGTGATTGCCAGCACGATCCCAGTGTAGTCCAGCTTCATACAATTGCCAAACACGCCCTCCGAGTGGCACTGCAGCAGATGAAAGAGCGCACTATTTGAAAGGCAAAACACGGTCCCAAAATGGCTGTGGACCAACAGATTACTAAGTTGGCAAGTTAAGGTTTTGGACCAAAGCACTCACAACATGCCCAGGATGATATGGTCCATCACTCCAACGCCCTTCACATGCTCGCCCAGCAACGTTTCCCCACCCCACGTGTACCTAATGAGCCCAATAAACAGAACCGCTCCAAGCAGGTGACTCCAAATGTTTCCAGTCTCATTGTGAACATATGTCAAACTACGCACGCATTCGCGGACTGTTGGAGTGATGGGCCGGTATCCAGTGAGAATGAACGGACTTGCTTGTATCCATGCGGGCATTTCGGAGCGGTTGCATAGCGTTCTCTTGAGTTGAGAGGGTTGTTGGGCATTGCTTGGTTCTGGAATCTGAGGTTTCAGCTGCGAATTTCCTCGCTTACCCCTCAACCGGCTGCCAGATGCATCTACGGCTGGCTAACGAGAAGGTTAGAGTCGCCTTGAGCCAGGCCGGATTCGTCGGGGTTTACCATTACTTTTTTATGGGCATCTCCACATGGGGCACGCCGTCAGGTTGAACAACAAGACAGATAAACTCTTTGTTTATGTTGCACTGAAAACGCCCCCCAGACACCGCCGCAATACAAGTCAAAGACAAAAGCAATGAAGAAAAAGACAGAAAAAAAAGAAAAAAAAGGGTTTCTGGGTTTCGTCCGAATCAAAGAATCTTCTTCTTCTCGCTTCCCTTCTCGTGGTATTGCTGCTCGCTTACTTTCAAGCGAAGAATATCGCCCACTTCGCTAATCTGCTCAAGCGCCCACTTGATGTCATCCATCGTGTGTGCAGCACTGATACAAAACCGGACACGAGACGTAATGATGGGTGTTGCTGGGTAACCGACAACCACAACGGCAATTCCACGTTTCAGCATTTCACGACTGAAAGCTGGAATCTTGGCCGGGTGGCACAACAAAAGAGGAACCACGGGCGAATCCACACCATACACGATAAAGCCCATACGCTTCAGTTCTGAGCAGAAGTATTTCGAGTTGCGGGCAAGTTGTTGGATACGTCTGCGTCCGTCTGCACCATGTTCTTCGCCCATAATAATACGCATACTGGTGATAATTTGCTGCAGGATAGGTGCGGTAATCGATTCAGCGTAAACACTTGAGTGTGATGTGAAACGAATGTGGTCAATGATTTCTTTGCTTGCTGAAAGGTATCCTCCGGCAGCTCCAAACGACTTTGTAAAGGTTCCCATTAAAATGTCCACGTTGGAGGGGTCAATGCCGTAGTAGTCACAGATTCCGCGACCGTTCGGACCCATGGCTCCAACACTGTGCGCTTCGTCCAGGTATAGGTAAAATTTGTACTTGTTTCTGAGGGCGACAATTCCTGGCAAGTTGCAAATGTTTCCCTCCATACTGTACAGTCCTTCCACAACAACAAGAATCTTTTTCCATGGTCTGTGCGTTCTTGGCTGTCCTTGGCTGATGGCAGCACGAAGCACGCTTTCCAAGTCGGCTGTGTCGTTGTGCTTGAAGACCTTGATGGAGGCTCCACTCACACGGGCACCAAACACAAGCGAGCTGTGGTTGAGTTCATCTGAGATGATCAGACATCCCTTGCTAACGAGAGCGGGGATGGTGGTAGAGTTGGTCGCAAAACCCATTGAAATGATGATGGCAGCCTCCTTGCCCATGAAGCGTGCAACTAGGTTCTCTGCCTCGTAGTGCAGGTCCGATGAACCGCCGTCCATGCGCGCAGCACCCGTAGACACACCGTATCTTTTACGAAATTTTCAGATTTAATAAAGACAGACGACGAGCAAGATTGACTCACCTCTTGATAGCCAGCTCGACAGCGTCAGCGCAAGGGCCCTCGTTCTGCGCAAAGCCGAGGTAGTTGTACGAGGACAGATTGAGAACCTCGCGAGTCTCGCCAGTGAGCTGAAAGGTTTTGTTGTAGTCGTTTGAGACTCGGTTGAGGAGAGTCACGGTGCGGCCTGGGACGTTGGTGATGGGTCGGTTGAAGACATCGCGGATGCGTGTGTAGAGACGGCGGTGGTAGAAGGTGTCGAAGCCGCTGTTGATGGGAGCATAACCCTGGTTTTTTTTTTTGATGTGAGTTTGTTTTGGATGGACAGTGACAAGTCAAGGGAAGGACAAAGCCAAAGAGACGGGAGGAAGGCAGAAAAACACTCACGTTCTTATTCCGCAAATGGGCAAATGCCTGCGGGTTGAGTCTGAAACCGATAAAGTCCCGCAGATGGCCCGTGATGATGAGGATAAAGTACGACAGGTACGTGGTGATAAGCACATGCAAGGGCGTCTTTTCGATACAGTGGTCGATGCCCTCAGCGCCATGGTTCACAAAGCCGCCCAGCTCCTCGGTCTTTCTCTTGTCGTCCAGCTTCTCCTGCTTAAACATGCCGGTTGGGGCATCGAGGAGGGGAGTTTGCGACAGGAGATCAGCGGACGAGAGGGGTGTCTGGCTGATGAGGTTGCTGCGGAAGTGTGCTCTGCTGCCCTTTCCCATTGTATGTGTTGTGTCTGTGTAGAGTGGTGGGAGGGTGTTCGCCAATTTCAGCGTCAATTTGTTAAATATTCCAATTTGCAACTTGTCAATCGTCAATGCGAATTCATTGTTGGTCAGAGTGAGACACGACTTACGTTTATGGTGCTGGATGCGAGTCTTTCTCGTTTTTGGGGAAGATTATTCTGTGAAGGCGCGTGCTTCGTTTTTATCTGCGGCGGTGCGGGCGGGCCAGTCCCGCCAGAATTGAGGCAGGGGCCACTCGCACTGCGAACTGCCTCTCTCCAACTCATGCTGTGAACTGGAGTAGCATATGCTACTACTCATTAAGCTACATGGTAGTTGGTGCTGGTAGAGTCGCTGGCAGGCAGTCAGTAATGCCCAGTGATGTCCAGTGGCAGCAACTGTTGATACCAGCACCCTCCACCTGCCACAATCACATCTGAATAAACAAACAAGCACGCATGAGTAACGCTTCTCCTTTCGTGGAGTCGCAGCATTTCGTGGGCAGCTTCAACCAGTGATCCCATGTGCCCCAATAGTTTCTCCGCATTTTGCCCATACAAAAAAGGCTTTGACTCAGTTCCTGAATTGTTGAAAGAAATAATGCCAACAACCATTCCGCCCAAACAACAGGAATCCGAGATCCAGGCTGTCCTTGCCGCGCCCAGTCCCGAAACTGTCCAGTCAGAGAGACCGTCGTCCTCCATGGCGCTGTCCCGCGAGTCCGTCTCAACAGTCACGGACGGTCTGGTAAAACTTAGTCCAATAGCAACACCATCTTCAGTTTCAATTGACACCCCATTCCCCCACCCTCAGTCGTTCCTCATCAACTCGGCGAAAATAGTGACGGAACTCGGCTTCTCAGCGGCTAAATTCACTACAAGCACAAGCATCAACGTTGCTCGATCCATTGTCGATTCTGTTGGCGAAAACACGGGCTTGGATGCCACCGGAATTACCCCCGTCATCAGCGGATCATTATATCTTGCAGACAAGATCAGCAACGCTGGTATCCGTGTTGGCGAATACTTTACAAACTTGTCTCTTAAAGCTGCTGGCAGTGGCGTTGATTCGATTGGAAATGTCTTTGGAAATACAGAACTTGCATTGGCTATTGAAGAGTTTTCGGCTCTTGTGCAGCGGGAACTTGAACGTGATCTGTTGGCGCAGGAGAATGAGGACTATGAAGTTTCAGGATTGGTTGGAATTGAAGGTGCCACATCGACAGAAACCGCAGTATCCCTGGCTACATCAAATCGATCCGTGACAAAAAAGAGCCTTAAAGACATTGGCTTCATTGAAATTGCAAAATCCGTGACCGCCTGGATTTGCTTGCAGCGTATGACACAAACTATTTACGAAGAACGCGCGCGGCTTGCGTGCAGCGAATCTCTGAAGGGCGCCTTTTCAGATGCTGTTCGCCATCACCATAGTGACACAGAACTTACTGGGCTTTCGTCTGGACCCGTGATTGATGACATTACCGAGAATGATGTGGTGGTGGACACGGATGTATCGGCAGCATCGATGGACGTTGTCTTTGCTCACATTGGAACTGGTATGCAGTGCAACTGATTGTCAGAAATGAATCGTGACTGATAAGTTCCACTTTAGAATCCAATCTCCCGCAAAGCATTGATCCACTAGACCCGTCCCGGCTATTCCAAAATATCCGGCGGTACATTCGATTCTGTACGGGAGCATATGGAAAGATTGCTGTTGATTTCTTTGCGCCCAACTCCCTGTCATTCAACGAACGCCGTGAAATTGCCCGCAAAAGCCGCTCCCCCGAATCCGCCCACCCGACCCATGCCTTCTATTCCGCCTACACAAGTAGACCACTCCCAGAAATTTATCACACAACCTTTCACAATCAAAAGTCGGCGGAGAACCCAATCTTGTCTGAAGTCAGCTCCGTGCCAAGAATCCTTCCCGAAAACAACACGCATTACAATCCTACATTTTTCCTCATTCTCGATCATCCAAACAAAAGTGTCGTTCTTTGCTTGCGAGGAACGCTTTCGCTTCATGACTTGTTTGTTGACTTGACCTGCGAATCTCAACGAGCAACATTTGATGGAACCGAATATCTTGTTCACAGTGGAATGTATAAAGCTGCGCGGCGTGTGGCGTTACCTGCAGAGGAATGGCTGGCATCTGTCCGCGAATCTGAACTCCCAAGCCGACGAAACTCGAATGACTTGCCCAACCTTTTCCGTGCAACCCCGACACCTCCTTACATTTACGAAGCAGTTTCTGCAGGCCTACAGTCAAACCCAGGATATGCACTCGTTGTGACGGGTCACAGTCTCGGAGCCGGTCTCGCCTCCTTGATCACGCTTCAATGGGGAGACGCTGCCACAGGTCTTGTCAAACCAAGCTCTGGGTTCCCTCCAACCACACGAATTCACTGTTTTGCATACGCAAGTCCAGCCATTGTATCCCGCGTCGATGCAGGATCTCGCCGTACGCGGTACACCCCAGCCTTCAACAACATTGTCACAAGCGTTGTTGTCGGCGACGATTTCATCCCCGATTTCAGTTTGGGAAGTGTGAGGGACGTGACTGCCGTTGTTTCACACATGCATCAGGAACCTGGGTTGGCTAATAGACTCGTGTCGCGGTACATTCAAGCTAAAGCGAACGGTGTACCGTCCGTGTCGGAGGTGGAATCGGTTCGAGGATTGCATGCTGAGCTGTACTCGAAATGTTTTAAGAACCAGAAACTGTTTCCTGTCGGGAGAAACTTTTGGGTACGGAAGGATGCTGCAGCTGCTGGGGGTGCATGGGATGTGAAGGAAATTTTGAGACCGGATGATGTGTTTGGTGATATGATCTTTGGGGCTGGCATGGTTGCGGATCATGTGCCAAACTTGTATGAGGATGCGATCCGCGCGCTTTGAACTTTTTTCTTTTTGTTGGGGGACTCTTCTGTATCTGAATATCTTATTAATACATATCACAGTTTTGCTGTAACTTGTTTATTGAGTCTATCTTTGTTTTATATGAACGGGTTGTTTGGTTGACGCTCCTTCTCAAACAGAAACCAACATCCCCAAAACACCAACCACAACCCACTCCACACACTCTCTTAAACTCCTCGCCGAACTCGGGTTCCCAAACGGATTCGGATTACTATTTCCATCCAACTTTACCGAAGTTCTCGTACGATTCCCACCACTCCTCGCCGTAGTGCTAACACTCTTTGTAGTCACAGTCACACGCGGTGTACCTGGGAACTGTGCAATACACGTCGTGTTGAGTGTACGTCTGTCTGTCGGCGCTGCGAGGACTTTAAAGAACGGGGTTAGAGAGCCAACGTCTTGGTTTGGGTATGAGGATGGGTCGAGGATTGCTCGTACGCGAATGTAGTAATCGTTGCTGTGTTTAGGAGAAAGGGTGTGAGTTTTTGTTTCCTTTTTTTTTTTTTTTGTTGTAGGGTGGAGGTGGAACCTGATGACGAGGTCTTCCGGGATGCGTACGAGAGTCCATTGCGTGGTTGGGGGTAAAGGGTCGGGTGTGAGAGTTTGCACGAGTTTGTAAGGAACTGATAGTATAGAGGACGATAAATAAAAAAAAGTCATGTCCAAAGCAGCAAAGTTTTGACTTACGAGAGTTTCTCATCAAATCAATGACCCATCCATTGAGCGGAACGGAGCCCGCTTGCGTTGTGATGGTCCAAGTCACGTTTGCTCGACATCCAGCGCTGTGATTAGGTCGTAAGGTCGAGAAATAACACACCTAACAAACAACACCCTGTAACATACTTCCACGGGTTCGCAGCCAACGCAGAGAACTTAAGCGCAGGCTGAGTCGCCGAATTCGTGACCGTAAACACCACACTAACAGCACTAATCGGCGCCGTCCCCTCCGCACTGGCTCCCTGCGAAATCCCCCAAATCCGCACATAATAAGCGCCCGAAGGAATCGAATCCCCAATCGTCCATTCAAACGCGTTTTCTTTACTATTTGCAATATTCTCAACTAAATTTGCGCCCGTGAACGAAGCGGAACTTTCGCCGACAGAGTACAAGTCAATGTTCCAAAACAGGACCGGTGGTTTCCATGCGTAGTTCCACGAGAATTTGACCAGTGATCCAGCGTACGTTTCGATGGGTTGAGATTGCGGTTGTGGGACGGTTTGTTCGGCTGTTGTGACGTTTATTGTGAGGTACGAGTTTTGAAGGGCACCCCCGGATGCAAAGATTGTGAAGCTGTTGGGAAAGAATTGATGGTGAGTATAGATATTTCGCTTTTTCTTTTTTTTTTTTCAATGCGCGTTCCGGTACTTACGCTGGCGATGGCAGTGATAATTTCGAGGAGAGAAGTCCGGGCTTTGATGATGGTGCTTTTCCGAATGTTCCGTCGTTTGGAGAAAGCCGCACAAAGTACGACTACGAGGATAAGAAAAACATATGATGCATCAGGGACTGAGCCGGACGATGGAACCATGCATTCCACTCACCGTTGCCTTTTTAAACGAGCTGGGAACGTTAAAGAATATTGTGCCCGGGGCTCCAGAAAGCATTGCTGCGGAAATGGGCGACGATGCGAGAACAGTGTATACTTCAGAGTAATCTGAAGACGCCATTTCAACGCGTAGGCTGTTGGGAGGTTTATTAAAGGCGATGTAGTCAACGTTTGTACACAGATAACTTACGTTGAAGCGCCACTGATTGCGAAAGCATTTCCCAACGAAAATTCGATCCTGACATTCTGGCCAGTGTACCAAATATCTTTCGAGCTTGGGTGATCAATGGTCCCTGTTCACAATCATCAGATATGAACATGGGCAACCCAACAGACTAAACTCGCCCGCATAAGGATTCGTGATTGAAAACAGAGAAGACCTGGGCAGCGTGACAGTATTTCCAGTCGCAAGATCAATTCCAGAAACCTTGAACACGTACAATGGCCCTGTCCCAACGGAAGTGGGAACCGTGAACGGGATACTCCCAGTCAACGGATTAATGGGATTAAGAGCTTGTGAAGCATCGATTCTGGCGATATTTGTTAAAAAGTATTCATCGTCCTGAAAAAAGCAGTTTTGATGATTAGATTTTTAAGTTTTTCGCGTTTTCTCGACAGGGATGGCTGGGCGCGTAAATAAAACTCACGGCGACATTGTACAGGTCTATGCTGATTGTTCCCCATTGAACAGGTGAGCCAGTGACAAAGGTGCAGACGTAGGATTGGCCTTGGACTAGCGGGATCATGGTGGTCGGAAACGTGATTCCATTCCCGTCGTGATCAACGCTACGCTCAGCCAGGCCAACACTCATCCCTGAATCATATGAGGCAATCGCTGCTACTGTAGCTGCAAGGTTGAAATATGCCAGCAGAAGCACCGCGGACGAAATGCCGAGAAGCAGAGTCATGTACTTTTTTTCAAAGGGGTTGTATTTTTTATTCGCGATTTACAGATGATCCACACTTGCTTCCCCCATCTTCCCAAGGCTCTTAGTCTCAGTTAAATCCATCGTTTGTCATATAGAGTTGGGAAAATGCCAATAGCTTGAAGAAGTGCCACACCCTAATTGCATTCAAAACCAAAACCATGAGCGAATCCTCAACAGCCTGCGTGGCCGCCTCCCACGCCATGAACGCCAACCTCGAAACTTGTTGACAGTCCAGCACCTGCTTATGCGGCTCCGACAGTCTCGACGTGCACGCACAGACCATCAGTGCATTTCCGAGGGATTCGGCACCCCGTGCAAGCTTGCAACCGCTTTATAATCAATGTATTCTCCCAGTGGATACGAATGGTACCTTGGTAGATGGCATGTGTCCCACTGCTCGTGACATTCTGGACTATTCACTGGTGTATTGCGGTGTCACTGTGGATGCATCAAAACCTGTTCCGCAAAATGGAAACTGCCGCTGACTTGTTGTAATGTCTCTGTCTTCCGGCGAGCGTGTCTCATTATGAATACGCCATCAAGCAGTGCGGGAAAGAATCGTCTTTTAACAATATTTTGATTGCAAAGGGGATGGTTCGTGTTTGTGCGAAGGGGGGCAGTCCAGATGATTCGCCGATGGTTCTTGGTGGTTCTGTTTCAGGCGTAACGGTGCAACTGGCACCGCAACAGTCGCTGCGACAACATCGCCAGCGACAGCGGCAACTGCAAAGTCAAGCCGCTGTTTTCACATCACATTCAGCGTATTTGGACTGCTTGCTGCATTGTTGTTCCAATGAGAGAATAGAGATGATGACATAATCCATGATTTGATTCAAACTCAGTTTTACATTTCAATACAAAGCAAACTACACGCTAACTGCTGGCCCACACACACACTCGCTTCCGCACATCCCTTCGAAAATAGAGCACCAACCCAGGCGTTAGCAACACATCCAACGCAACGGCAACACACCCAAAAACATAAAACACATCCCCTCCTTGCGGCGCCTTGTTCTCCTCATTCACTGTATGAATGCCCAAGAAGGCATGCACAATTTGATAGAAAAAGATGGGCGCATAGCAAATAATTAAACCGGCACTCATGATGATGCAGTTTACGAGTAATTGTTTTTCCGCCTTTATCCGGACATGTTCGAGTTGCTCGGCGTCGAGGATTCTTGACGCTATTGTTGTTGCTGGGAGTCGGTTTAGTTCAAATCGTGGTGTTCTTGGATGCGGGCTGCTGGTGGATGTACTTGCATTGGAATCAGACGTGGCAACGATCGCGACTGCTACAGGTGGAGGTTGCTTGACAAAGTATGCAACCGTTCGTGGACTTTCATCAAACATACGCGTCGTGAAGCGATACGTGGCAATGTACAGAGCCACCATTCCCGTTGATGCTCCGAGGAACCCAACACTTGCAATAACGTCCCAGATCATGGCTTGTGGCTTGTTGTCTGGGCGGATCCCATCTGCCGCGGTGCTTGTCGCAAATATCCCAAGAAGCGCAGCCACACAGAGCGCTAGACAGACGTATACGGCCTTGTAAAACGGTTTGCCATTAATGTCCTTGATGGAAAAGTAGCGCTCCATTGCGAGAATAAAGTTGAAGGCAAAGATGAAGGACATGACGATGGATGTGAAGCAGGCTGCGACGCGGTCGCTTTGAGTTGATTTGTTGGTGGCAATCAGGATTTCAATGGTTGATCGACCCAGGGACCATATGAAGCAGATGGCAATGAGAGCGGCAGTGATGCGATCAAGACGTGTCTTGAGCAGACTTGGGGCATGGCGGGCGTATGTTGTGAGGATGGACAGGTTGAGAATGGATCCTGATCCGTAGATAAGCAGCAGGACGCCCAGCAGCAGGGGACTGTTGACCGTGTCTGGATGCATATTCGCTTGCTCTTGAAGTGGTTGGTTGGTTGGTTGACTGGCAGGTAGGTTTGGGATACTGGCTAACAAGGAGCTGGCACACGCACCGGCAAAAAGTCAATAAATCCCCAATCCCGTAAAAAAATAAAAAATAAATTGAGCAAAAATCTTGAATTCCAACCAATCAATTTCATGTCCCTTGTGCATAATAAACATTATTAATCAGAAAAAATGTCTGAGTAACCCCCGCACAACAACAATGCTGGATTGTTGCATTTCTGAACCAAGTCATGTCCTGTTGTTGTTGCTTTAGACGCATGCATATACTGACTGTCATGTCCATGAGACAGACACCGAGTCTTGATCTTTGCGTCCATTATTCAGATTCGCTTAATTTACTCCATCCATACACTCCACATTATGCCACAAACATACATCAAAAACAAACAGTCTTAAGACTCCCACAGCTGACGCTTCTAAAATCGTGCATTCTTTGCTGTCCCTGGCGCACCCACATCCACTGCTTGCGGCAAAGGTGGCGCATCCCACAATTTCAACTGCGCCCCATGCTTCGACACTGCTTTCCGAATCCGCGGGGGCGGTGCCTGATATGGTGCAGCTTCCCCCGGCCGCCGCAACGCTCCACCTCCAGCTCCTCGCCACCCAACAAAGTCTTCATCCTCTTTGCGCCATTTCCACATGATCAGTGCGTCTCTGAAATCTTTTCGAAAATATAAAATCAGGAGCGGAGAAAGGACGACATCAAAGCTCAGTGATATAGCTGCCACGCAGTAAAAAGTGGTGTATCGAGGGTCCCGTGGATTAGGCCATAATTGAGTGCGTGTGCTGAATTCGTATAGAATCGTTGGAGCGTAACACAGAAACAACGTGCTCGTCATGAGTATGCATGAGAGAAGAATTTTCCTCTCGGCTCGGAGATGCGCTTCTTCTAACCGCTCCAAGGCTTCGAGAGGATCTTCGATTACTGTTGTTGTTGCTGTGGTGGCTGCTTTCGTTACTGCACCACCTGCAGCTGCAAATGTGCCAGTGACGGATACGGACGATTTCGGATAATGGACGCTTGGCCCGCTCAGCTCGTTATAGGGTATGTCGACAGAGGCGTCTTCATCGCCTGTATCATTGGGACACGACGGCGTCTGATGGTTCGGTAACTGGGATAACGTTCGCATTTCCCATTCTTCCTCATCGCGCTGTCCATTGTGATTTGATGGATGCGGAAGGTACGGTATTGAATTATTTGTTGATGACGATGCTGACGCAATTTGAGCAGGCTCAGAAGAAGAATGCGTAAATGATTGATCGGACCTCATATCCGCTGCAGTTTGAAACGCCTTCATACTCGCATCGGCTAAAGCCATTCGCAGCATTTCTGATGACTGTTTATACGTCCATGAATACAAACTCGACACACCAATCAACGTAGACACGAATGCAACCCCCATAGCCGTTGTCCAAATCGTTGCCTGCGGTTCAGTCATGGGCATGTATCCATCTGCCGACGGTGCAGTTGTTGGGGCGTTCGGGTTCCGAATGGACGGTTGAATCTTGATAAACACGCCCACAACGATGCAGCACAAGAATCCCATTCCAGAAATGATTGCGTAAAAGTAAAAGTTTTTGGTTTCGATGGGAATGTTTCGTTTGATCATAAAGTATCGTTCGAGAGCGAGGAGGAGGTTGCCGCCAAAGATGAGGACGGCGACGCTGCTTGCGAAAGGGGCGTCAAACAGCGCAATCATCTCGACGAGTTCTGGGCCGGATTGGGCAGTTAGAATGAAACGAATGGGGGCCCCGATGGACCATAGGAGACACATGGACACAATAAAGACCATGGTTCGGTCTGTTCAGGAGAGCCAAAAAAAAGTCAGTGTATGGACTCGCTGTCTATCCCTCCCAATACAAGAGAGGAGCACTCACCCAGTCGCACTCTGACCATACGCTCATGCCTGCGTGCGTAGGCCAGGGCAAGCAGGATCCACACATTGAGAAGGGCCCCCAGGGAGTAGATTGCGACCTTGGCCAGGGACACAGCCGGTGGCTCAAAGATCTTGACGCCGAGAGTCCAGTCGATGGGCCCATTGTTGTGACTGTTGCTGCTGCTGCTGTTGTTGGCAGCCGGTTGTTGCGGTGCCATCGAATTACGCGTGATTAAAAGCAAGTTGTGCGACACTGTTTTTATTTAAATTTTGGATTTATTTTTTAACTGTTCTTGCGTGCTCTCGGACACGAAACAGACTCGGACACGGAAGAAGAAAAAAAAAGAAAAAGAAAAAAGTCCGATTCCAGTGCTACCCAGAAAAAGGGTATAAATGCGCGTGGCCCCCTCCCCGCTCCCTTTCAATTCAACAAACTCTTTCCCAGAAACAAAAGCACCAACCACCACACCATGACTGAACAACGAGCACGCAATGCTGCACAAGCAGTCCCTGACGTCGAGCAAGAGGAAGAAGAAGAGGTCATGGAGGTATACCCCGTTCGCATTCGAGGGTTCAACTTGAGAAAGCATTTTTAAAGAATCTTTGTTTCATGCACGCCCCCCCATACAGGACATCATGTCCATCGACTCGCTTTCCACCTGCGGTATCAATGTTGCCGACATTTTGAAGTTGAAGGCTGCGGGAATTCAAACTGTCCGCGTGAGTGTTTTTTTTTTTTTACTCGCTGTTTGAGCTTGTCACACCAAACCCAACGAGTGGACTTATTATTGACTTTTTGTAATCATGACCACAAAAACGAAAAAAACTTTTAGGGCGTTCAAATGACGACGGTACTGCTTTCATCATTTTCTTTTCATGAAACAACTGGACTTCTAACCCATGCACACACGCACACACATTCCCCCCCCCCCCCCCCCCCCCCCAAAAAAAAAAAAATGCCCTCAGATCAGAAACCTTTCCAAGATCAAGGGCATGTCCGATGCAAAAGTCGAAAAAATCAAGGAAGCCAGTGCAAAGCTGTTACCAAACGGCTTTGTGACTGGAACCGAGCTTAGTGTGCGAAGAAGACACGTGTTTCGTTTGTCGACAGGATCAAAAGAATTTGACAAGATTTTAAACGGTGGTATTGAGAGTGCAAGTATTACCGAGGCGTTTGGGTGAGTTCCATTTTTTTTTTTGGGGGGGGGACAAGCCGATTGAAACTTTTCCACAACAAGCGAATTTCGGACAGGAAAAACTCAACTTGCGCATACACTTTGCGTCGTGGCGCAGCTTCCCGTCGATCGCGGTGGTGCATCTGGGCGTGTCATTTTTATTGATACGGAAGGAACGTTTCGAGACGACCGTATCACTTCGATTGCCAACCGATTCGAGCTGGACCCTGAAGCAGTTCTTGAAAACATTTCCATTGCGCGCGCGTACAACTGTGAACAGCAAATGGTAAAAAAAAAAAAAGAACACAAAAGCTCACCGTACTTCCCTATGCATCCCTTTTTGAAAGCTTATTTCCATTCAAATCAAAAAAAAAGGACCTCATCGTCGAAGTCGGCGCCCGCATGATCGAAGGCGGATACCGTCTCATCATTGTCGACTCCATCATGGCCCTCTTCCGCGTCGACTACTCTGGCCGCGGTGAACTTGCCGAACGACAACAAAAGCTAGGACTCATGCTCGCAAGACTGACGAAATTGGCCGAGGAATTCAATGTGGCCGTGTTTATTACGAACCAAATGACGGCGGATCCAGGGGCTTCGTTGACGTTTGTGCAGGATCCCAAGAAACCGATTGGCGGACATGTGTTGGCGCATGCGAGTACGACGCGGTTGTATTTGCGTAAGGGGCGTGGGGAGAGTAGGATTTGCAAGATTTGGGATTCGCCGTGAGTGATCGTTTTTTTTGTTCTTTTCTTGAAGGAACTTTTTTTTTCACTCATCAACCCCATTCAATTGCTTTTTTTGAACACAAGATCCGTACCAGAGGCTGAAGCGATTTACGCCATTTCCGATGGCGGTATTATCGATTCGAAAGATGGTTGATTTTTGATGCAGAGTGTTCTTTTTCTTTGTTATTATATTCTGTTGCTGTTGTCCATGTTTCGCGCAAAATGCTTTCTTTGCATCAACTAAAAAATACACACTCAATTCCAAATGAATTCTTTTTTATTTCTTGCCCCATCCAGGAAAAATAACAGACACGCAAACAACCGCGTAAAATCACGCAACGTACACGTACTGATCCGGCCGCTCTTTACTACGCTCCATGTACCCCTTATCAATCAACTGCTCCACGCTCTTTTTGATCAAAGCAATCGATGGAATGAAGCGACTCGTTGACAGTTGAATCACTTCCTGGATCAACTGGTTATGACCCATCACGCGCCGAGACTTGAGGATGCGGACAATTGTGGCCTTTATGAAAAAATTTGTGCAAACGAGGTCCGGTTACTAAAAAAAAACGGTGTTCCATAACTGGGCTTCAAAAAATAACCTGAAGATATAGTTTCCGATCCTCGTCGACTGCTGCGCGGGTCACTTCACTTTCTTGCGTGCTGGTTGATTCGTTCTGCGCTGCTGCGCTGACTTTCAATTTCGTCCGTTTGCTGTTTTTTGGATGATCGACATTTGTCAGTTGTGGTGCACAAAAGTATAAAGCAAAATGCAGGCAAAACAAAAAGTATACTTTGAAAACTTCATATTGACGCTAATTTCTGTGGAATCGTCCAACTGGGTATTTGTCGCGACAAGAACTTCAAGGTCTATCAAGGGCTGAAAAAAAAAACACAAAAATCAGCACTGCTACTGTAAGAAATCAGCTCAACGGAAACGGCTCACCTTGATAATTTTTCGAACATCCGCCAATTTGATTTTCACACGGTCCACAATGCTGCCGAGTGTCAACATTGTGTCTTGGTTAAACGGTAGCAATACCGACAGTTGATGTAAAGACAGATTCAGCTCGTATTTTTTATCGAGGTATGTGAGCTTGACGTCGGCTTTTGCAAAAAGAAAAAAAAAAAAAAACCCATTTCTTGTTAATTCACATGTTGATTTGTTGGCGGAAAAAAAGAATAGAACCTTTGCACAAATGGTACATCCAAGATAGTTTGCGCCCGTTGTGATTGTTTCCATAAAAGTCGCCAAACCGCGTCACACTTTTCAAGAGCTTATTGTTCACATGGACTCGTGAGTACAGACAACATCAAAAAAGCGACGGCGATACAAACCTCCTCTGGTACGTCATAATCAATTGCTCCTGGCATGGAAGGCCAAGACCCAGCAGTCAAAACAAGAATGGAAAAATCAACTGGAATAAATGTTTCCGATTAGAAAACAGCATCATGACATCTGCCTTTGCCGCACCTCCTAGATTCACATTTTGTCTTTGCATAGAAGTTGAGAATCGTTTGTTCAAATCTTGACTCAAGGTAATGTCCGTGAACATTCGTTGTAATTTCGATGTGTATTCAACACCGCACACGTTCTGCCGGATCAACAAGACGGTGTAAATGCAAGAATGCAGGAGTTCGCAATGTGCTTCTTTACCTTCAATCCAGAAATCATGGCCATTTCCAAATCATCGGACGCAGATAGATTTCCCAACAATCTGCGACCAAGCATGCGTGAATAGAATTTCTGGAAAACATCTTTTTCTTGCAGGTAATTGAACAGAATCAGCTGTTGCGAATGAACAAAGTTTAACTTGTGGCATTAGAAACCTCCCAGAAACAATGCAACTCAACAGCCTTCCCAATTTTATCCTCCAGCTCCGCCTCAGTCCATTGCGATTTGAGTGTCTTTTTCAGCAAAGAGTCAGCGAACCGAGAGAGAAGCTCTGGAAAATTCTGTGCCGCCTTTTCATAGGATTCATTGACAATTTGGCGGAAGCCCTGAGAATCAATTCAAAACAAAAAACGGGGTTAGAGTGCGACAATCATAACAAAAGTACAGCCCACTTATAAGGGGCGCGATTTTTTTGGAAACCTTATCCAGGGCTGCACCGAATGCTGTGTTGTTGCTGAATGTCTTTTCGCAAATAGCGCTCCATTTGCCGTGCAAGTCAATAAGGCCATGAATAAAATCGCGTGGATCCTGAATGTTTTCACCAAATGGAGCGATCAATCAAACGGGGAAGTTCGTTGTCAGGATTCGAACTCTCGGTTGCAAGTCGAACCTTTTGAGCAGGGGGACGCAGTCGCGCCACAATGTCTTTTCCCAGGTCAAACATGTGCTTCTGAAACAGTTGAAGCATTGGAAGAATGCCGCCTGGAATCTTGAGCATGAGTTGATAGACAAGAGTGCAGTCTGGAGAATCAATTGAAAAGTACGAATTAAGCCGACTTCAACTCATCGACAGATTCGGCGCAAACCTCCAAGATTCTCGTCCCTAAGCATCGCAGCAAACGCGTCATAGAGTCTCTCTTTATGGGCTGTCACACACTGCGACACACATTCTTTTATCACTTTTTCTCTTGACGTTTCATTGCAGAATCGGCAAGAACGCTCCTCTTCGTCCGAGATTCGTTTCGATATGCATTTCATGTATTCAGATATAGTCATTGTTGAAATCAGCGTGTTTGATTCTGCAATGTAGTATTCGCGTGTGGATTGGATGTAGGGTTGTTCAAATTCCTGGATATAGAACTGCAGCGGCTGTGGAACAAATTCGCAGATTTGGACTAAGTTTCGAGGGGCATAAAACGGATCACCGTAAGCAAGAATCGAAAGTAAGCTGTGAGTTCTGGGAAAAAGACAAGCACCGAATGATTCGACAGTGTTGATGATCACGCCATTGTCGACCAAAGGAGTCCCATCGCGGTCTCTCTTCACAAAGTCGAATATTTGGTTGAGAAGCCTGTTTCCGGCGTTCGACTTGATTTCCATCAAAACAGTTTCCTTCCAAATCAGAAACGCGAGCTGCGTTGTTTTGAAAGAAAATGCCGGGATCAGAAAACAAACAAACAACTCTCGAAATACTCACCGCATGAATCCGCATTCGCTCAAACTTGACGGATCCATTCGCATTCAGTCTTCTGCGCGACTGTGTTGGCATCGTCGATCGTTTCTTTGCAGTGATTCTGTTCAAGTACTCACACACAGAGTCCAGGTATCGAGATGCATGTGTAAAGTGCGTCCACTCGCGGGAATACGCCGATACGGTGTCGAGCGAGCCAGCGATGCTCTGGCGGCAAACAGCATCAATGCATTAACAAAAACACTGCGACAAACAAGGGCACACCCACCTCCCGCTTCTCTCTTGCATATTCTGCAATAAATAGAGACAGGCTTTCAAACAGGGCGTCATCGAATGGCTTTGGATATGCTGTGCACAGATCGTAGACGGCCTGGAAGGGGTCCATGAAGGCCGCGTCACCCTGCATGGGAGAGAAGAGCTGCGTAATCTGCGAGTGCAGAGAGGGCATTGTCGATTCGAACGCGATTCGTTTTGGACGGAGGGACATGTATGCTGATTTGTTTATATTTATTATTTAACTTTACCAAGTGTTTATGCTTAGTCTTGATCCGCGCAATGCACTCAATCACGTTCCAGCGGATTCGAACTCTGCTGCGTGCTTAATATTACAAATATAGAGCGGAACAACCCATGATAAATAAAGCTGAACAAATCAGGCCTAACTACCCACCAAACCACTCCAACCTCAACCGCACCCAGCAGATGCAGTCAAAGCCACGCGCTCTGCTCAACATCCAGACCACTGCAACTGCAAGCACACCCATGCAGCCCGCATCGTCCTCTGTGCGGCCAAAACCGTCCCGACCACATGGGTTCAAGAGCGCCATATCCAACATGTTTCAGCCCAGCAGCGACCCTGACTTTGAAGTAGTAGCGCTACAGCAAACAACAGGCCCGCTGTCGCTCGATGCAAAGACCGTGGATGCGGGTGCTGGGATGGGCAGCCGAGACTTCTCTGCCGAGGGAGCGTCCAAGTGCTTCTACTACCCCGAGGACTACTACGACGACGTGACGGACACGCCCATCGAGACTGGGACGCCCGTGCTGACCATGGCGCCAGAGACGCTCTCGCGCTCGTACAGGAAGCTGCTGTCCAAGCGTTACTCGTACAGGTTTGTTCCACTGTTTCATTTTAATCTCCGACTGTCTCACCCCCAATTGCAGCTCCCTCTATTCAGGCGACCCAACCCTCAAGCGCACATACACCAGGCCAGATCTGGACGCATTCTCGTACTCGCAGCCATCACACCGTCTGCCCTCAGGCACCACAGACAGCGAGATTCACTCGTACGACTACTTGACACGGACTGACGTCACAACAACAGACCCTGACTTTACACAAACCGAATTCGACAATGACGACTTTGAAACATCCAGTCGCACGAGCCAAGAGAGCACCCACACGATTCATAACATGTCCATGCTCCCAATTGTGGCACCTGAGCGAACCACCATTCCATTGGTCGACCAACGCAGACCCAGCGCATCGGGCCACTCTCAACTTTTGGAAACATATGCCGGAATCATGGGTGAAATCGGTGACTTGGTCCCTGAACACGCCTTGAGCCCACAAGCTTTAAGCGCGCAAATGTCCCGCCGCAAAATGAGTGCCAGCGCGTTACATATGGAAGACTTGCTCCTCCTCCAAGCAATGTCGAGCCCAACTTCAGAAGGAGATAAAACTCCCAGAAGACGCATCACCCCGCAACCAAGTACGTATAGTCTATTGGGTGCGTATGATGACAGCAACGCGGATACCGAATCGTACAGGAACGATTCCATTTCATCTTCAGCACCGACCGAACTTTCCGCGTCTCATGACATTGAATTTGTCATTGAAGAGTACTATGTGAAACATTGGGTTCCTTCTGTTTTGGAAGGAGAAGTTTCGAGTGACAGTGGCTCGTCAAATGGGCAGAGTCCAATCACGCCGGCTGATCCGCAAGCTCTGATTGCGCCGTCTGCTGAACAGGACGAAGCATCCAAGTTTTCAATCTCTGTATACGAAACCGCACCCGAACCTGAAAGCACAGCCTCACCGCCATCGATTCTGTCGGAGACTTCAAATTCATCCGTTGAACTTGTCGGAGACGCAACGCCTGCCAGCGTATTTGAACCCGATGCCGAAGAAGGATTAGAAATCGACGAGGACCACCACCACCGAAGCCGTGGAGAGCAACTGATTGTCTCCAAAGTCACACGCGTCATTACCCTGAATCGAATGCGCGTGATTCAAAACGTCGAACTAAAAGTGGAACCGATTGCAAAAGTGGAATCGGTTCTTGTGACTCCGACTTTGGCCGCCAAACCGGGCCCTTCTGCGTACAACTTGAATACCCGATCTTCTTTAGCGACTTTGGCATCCGTTTCTGAAATGAAAAGTCCAGTATCCGCTGTGTCGTCCTCGGCTTCGACGGTTGTTGTGGCGCACACTCCACCTACACCGGTGGTGATGACGGATGGCAAGAGCCGAGGAAAACAGCAAAAATTGAAGGAGGATGACGGTCACGCTAAAAGCGGAAAGGACGTGAAAAAGAGGAGGAGTGGGTTGTCTAATTTTTTACAATTTTTAGCCAGCAGTTGAGTTCTTTGGTTGAAAGTGAAGCCCAGTATTGCCTGATTTATTATTCCGCATATGGCGATAAAATGGATTCGTTGTGCTACCGTCACTCTGCACTGTTTTTCATATTTATCCTTGCTCTGATGCATTCCCCACCATGAACATTTGGATGGCTGTCTCAACCACCCCGTTTCCAATCCCCACAACCATACATAGAGAGAGTTGCCTCAAAGGAGCAAACAGAGTATGGAAAAGACATTTTTATTCTCGTTTTGAAACATACGTATATCGACAAGTCTTGGCAAAACGATGCAATGGCCATTGTTTACGCGTCGAAAAGTGATTTATGCGATTTTGAAGTCCAGTGCAATGAAGAGTCATCGAGGTCGTATAGCTCGGACCCTTAATGGCTGTACCATCTGATTTGAACCTGGTCCAACAAGCAGAGGCTCGCATTGGGCAGTACTTTGTTTTTTTACTCAGTTCCACATCGCAGCGCGGGTAATGCTTCAAATCACCGTATTTTTTCATTCTCCCGACTCGCACGATTTCTTTGAGCTTCCACAAAGCTTCTTGGCTGTTGAACGCGCGTAAAACACGCCTGTGCGAATGGAAAAAACAAATGAGCATATCCTCCGAAATTGAATCAATGAAGTTGCACTCACAGATTCGTGTTGTATATTTGTGCCATCGCAAACAAAGGAGGCGCAGTCTTGATCATTGTGCGTCAACTGCGCATGCCGAACTGGAAACTTGCCAAACAATCGTGATCGAATGGCTGCGGTGCCAACTCTTCCGTCACATGCTGATCCTTGTACAGCGTCCATCGACGAGCATCCTTGACTCGAACGCGCGTTGACATCTTCCCACGCCTGCCTCAAAATCGAATAATGTGTTCTTCCGGTTCCTTCGAGAAACCGTGACTTCAGATCCACTTTACTCCAAAAAGAATCGGCTGACTCACAAGAACAGCACATTTACAAGAGTGTATGGCCTCCCCAACCCTTTTGTCACCTGCCAATGAGCAATACGGTTTCACAAACATCCGATTGGAAGCCGCGAGCCCGCTTCAGATAATCTGGTTAGACGCGGGAGGTACAGCCGCTTGAACCACTTTGTCAAGCGGGCAAATGCAAATGAAACCATCTCACCTCTAACTACAACGGAACGCGCTAGCAGACACAGAATTGCCGACTCAACATGCTTAATTATCGCAAGACAGACTGATTGACGCACGGCCACTTGAGGATGAAACGGACTTGCATTTTGTTGCATTTTTTTTTTTGCAAGTGGGGCAATAAAAGTGGGGCCGGTTCGTCACGGCGATGCTGAGGATAATGGCGCTTTTGTGGCTGCGGCTGCGACGTCTTGCACCAGTTTCTGGCTCACGACACTCATGTAACCAGGTTCACTGTTGTTGGGCTGGCTGCGAAGGAGGAGTAAGGCTCAACGTGTCGAATAAAACAAAAAAACTGGTGCCATTTTCTGGTCAAACAATGATGCCAGTTTGGAATCCAGCCAGAATTATTTCCGTGCTCGACACCGAGGAATAACCTTCCCAAACATGGAGTATTCTGAGTGTCTGGGGGTTTCAACCAATAAAGCAGATCAGCACCCCACACGCATCGGTATTGAACCCCTGTTATGAATTCACGGCCTGATTCTAAGTGGCCTGTAGCCGAAAAAGTGGGTGTCGCGTTGAAAGGACATCGTTTGAAGGAGAAGAAGGAGAATTGCTGGGTCTGTCGACGCAACGTACGAGCGAATTACCAGTTTCCCAGAGAAAGTTCGTCCTCCCATCCCTTTTCATCAGGCAACCCGCTCACACCATCCACTTTGTGTTAAAAGGATCTGCACCAGTTTCACAAAGGTAAGTTGCCAAAATGGTTCTGCCGTCTTCCCGATGGCTGCAGTCTCGTGTTTGTTCCACATGACGATTTGTAGCTGGTGGTATGCCCAAGTGGAAAGTGAGTACCTTTTGAACAATTTCGGAGCAAGTTATAGTGTTTTTGGCTGTTGTATATTTATTGACTCGTTTTCGCTAATGGGAGAGAACTGTGAAATCGTTGGATCCATCAGCACCTTCTGTACCTTGCTGGTGGAAAAACGGACACCTGTGCTTGCGACTATTGTGCGGGAGAAAAAGAGCTCGAATTTCGTCATTTGAATTTCGTCATTTTTCTTGTGTCACTTATCCACGCTCTTGGTAATTCATTCTAATTTTTTTGATATTGGCAAACACGCAAAAAACAAGAGGGCTATTATTTCTCCAAACTGTTGTCCTTCTTCCTAAATTCGTTGAATTCAGACCTGGTAACTAATTCCGCACCGTCAGCATTGGTGTGAGATAGCCGAGCCAGCAACCCGGGTTCGAATCCCGCAGCCAGCCGGGTTCGGATTAGCGGCTAACCACTAGCCGCACATGGGGAAGCATGCTAAAATGCCAGCAGCGTCTTTTGGTAATTCGGATAATACCCCAATTTGTTTTGGCATCTCCACGCAAGACCACCTGGTCAGGGCATGCGGACAAGTCCTGCTCATAGAGAATAAGATGCCGGCCACGGGGTATTCTCTTCCTTTTACTGAATCACTTTTGGTTCGTTTTTTGTTGAGTTTCAAATTGGTTTTGGGTGAGAAAGACTGGACCGGTCAAGGTGACTTTCAAGTATAGAAAATTGCACACGTTTCATCACGTTGTTTGCATTTTCACAAGAGTCAGCGAAGGGGTTCAAACCACGCACGGGACGGGACGGGCACAGCAGTACTTTGCTCGACTGTGGTTCGAAACTCTGCAGCGCCACGCGGAAATCAACCCTAACGTTCTTCCAACTTCAACTGCCGTAAAAATACAATCCTAGCCGCACACAAAGAAAACATCCGCTTCATTCTTGTGCGCGGACAATGACGTGCCGTTTGATTTTTCAAGGTGGACTGTCTGCGTAACGTTACGAATGTATTTAGCGCCGTCAATGAATTGGTGGGAGAAATGCCTGTTGGTAACACTGCGATTTCGATGCAGATTTCAACGGCGCTTCTGAGGGTGTTCATCTCAACAGGATGGGGTTTGAGGGAGAAGTGTTTCAGAGTTCAAAGATCTGGAATTCAATCAAGGCATGTGTCTGTGTTTGAACAAAGCCACACAAGCGCATTCTCTGAAACTAAAAAGGCCGCACGGACAAAGCGAAATAAAAAATTACAAAAACGAGGCGCCAACTCCGGTTTCAGTGATTTTTGAATGTCCAGCTTGTGCGCGAATGTCATTTTGGGAGTTGGAAATCTCATTCGGCTTATTTTTTGCACGCCGAAATCTCATTCCAAAACCACTCCCTCTGTCCCATGCCCTCCCCATCTCTACTTCCTCTGTTGATCTCCACACACGAAATAAATCCAGTTTCGCTCGCTAAAAACCGTAATAAATTGATACCCTGACCCGCGCTGATGACGATTTCATATTTCTCATTAGTTGGACTTTTGCATATAAAGTGCTCCTGTTTCACAACTGACGGTCTCTTTTTGTTGACCCTTGTATTCCGTCAAAGCCCCGCCCCCAATGCCCAACATTTCCAGGAAACCTCGCATCCCAACTCGATCAGCTTCACTCGGCAAACTACACAACGTCGATAAACCTCTTCCTGATATCCCCTCCCCCGCAACCCTTGTCGACCAAGACTTGCCCGAACAACAACATGACCCACATGACAACTACGATCGCAACAGCCACTACGCACGAACCTACTCCCTTCTGATTGAGTACTACTACTCAAGCCAGACCAGCAGGAGCATGCAGACAAACGAAGATGACGACGACGACGACACCGGAAGCGACATGACAACCTCCGATGATTCAGAAAGCGATTACACGGACGAAGCAGCCTCACGACAAAGTGTAGTCACGGACCTGTACACAGTTGCCAGCTCATACCACCCAAAATCGCACATGTCACGGAGCGTGTGGACGGCAGACGAGGCAACGGTTGAAACGCTTGAACTGCAAGATTTGGACGAAGATGAGTTTCTGAATGAGGAGCAGGTGGAACAGATTGTTTCACACCTTCGTAGTCGGGGATTGCCCGTGTACGAGGACTCGGAAGACTCGGAATCTGAGTACGACGATGGATACGAAGAGAATGATGACGATACAGACGGTATGAGTTTCGTGGCCAGCCTCACAGAATCCACTGCATCTATGCGGCAGGCGGAGAAGGTGTTTGGATTGATGGAGAAACACGGCGGTGTCAAACTGAAGAGCCTGTTGAAGGACCTCATCCGATGGAAACATGCGAAAGACCTTTAGCCACAGTGTCTGATACTTTTTATAGCTTAATGCCTCTTGTACATAGTCCTGGTGTCCCTCTCATAAAATATACAAAATTTAAACTGCTTGGAAATCTGATCGTGTGACAAATCCATCTCAATTAACCAACAACTAAACACTCGCTCAACGCACCTTCTTAACACAAGAATGTCCTTCTTAGTCTTTATCATAAATTATGGGGAATGTCACTTGAAAATATTTGCAAA
Source organism: Chytriomyces cf. hyalinus JEL632 (assembly GCA_025435555.1). Lineage (NCBI taxonomy): Eukaryota > Fungi > Chytridiomycota > Chytridiomycetes > Chytridiales > Chytriomycetaceae > Chytriomyces > Chytriomyces cf. hyalinus JEL632. The sequence continues at coordinate 39,792 of JAIWWG010000103.1, read as the reverse complement.
GATTATCAGGTCCTACAACAAAGCTCCAAGTTCCGAATAAAGGAAAGGCACTGAACTCATTTCATGTCCGGCCCGTCCATCCTACCAATCTCTTTCGAAGAAGAGGCTGTATCCCGCAGACTAGAATTTTCTCGCGGCACCGCAGTTATTGCAGGTGGCAACCATTCAATCTCCACCTTGCTTGCCAACAAATCCACCTTCTGACAAAAGAACGAAATGAGCCATTCGCGAAACCCAAGCATCTGATTCCTCATCCGCTCCATGGCCGCTTTCGCCCGAAACTCACCCTCCGTCAACCACCAACCAGCCCGCCTCGCTGCTTCTTCCACCATGCCAAGCCCACTACCACTCGTTACATTCGAAGACGGCAATATCGCCGTATAAAAATGCCGCAGTAATAACCGGTTGAACAGTTCCGTATCTTCATGGTTCAATGCATGCCCACGTCCTTCAAACACAACAAGCCGTGCGCCCAGCATCCTCGCGAGATCCCAACTGCTCCGTAAATGTATGAGTGCGTCTTCAGTCCCGTGAATCACCATGGCAGGGATACTGCTTCGTAGAAAATAGTCTTTAAGTTCGTCCAGCCGTGCGCTGGAGATGCGGAATGAGATGATGCCGGAGAGTTGGCGGAGTGCGCTTGAGAAGGATTGTGGAGGTCGGCTGTCGATTCGGCCGCCGTGGAATTTTAGCATATAATCGAGGTTTGATGTGAATCCGCTGTTGGCTGGGGCGGGAAGGTTCAACCATCGCTGTGAACAAAACTTAAGATATTTGGAATCCTTTCCAGTAAGTCGATGTATATACCTGGCTGTATAGGAAGAAAGGCATCAAGTTTTTGACCTTTTCAATGCCAAGGGCAATCTTTGTGAATGAGGAAATGAGCCAGGGAATATGTTTCATGGGCGGCATAGCTCGTGCCGAGCATGTTGATGCAAGCGTTAATGATTTGATACGCGCGGGTGCCAGCAACGCAAGCTCTTGGGCAATCTGACAAGTTCCAAGATTCAAAAAATTAGTCCATCTCTTTTTGTCACCCACGTCACGTCGCAAAAATAAAAGGTTGCTTACCATTCCACCCATCGAGACACCAACCACGTGTGCAGAAGACCAGCCCAACTGATTCATCAGATCCACAGCGTCTTTCGCCATATCCTGCATGCTATAGTTTTTTGGCGGAGAAGAAGAGAACCCAGACCCCCTATTCTCATAAATGCACACTTCAAAGTCTCCATGCCTTCCAAAGAACTCTGTCTGGAATCGCCAGTTGTCACAAGATCCCGCCCATCCGGTGATGAAAAGCACCTTGTGCTTGCCGTTGCCATGAATCTCATGGTACAGATCGACGGGGATGCCGCGATCCACGGCAACGGTTGTCATGACTTTTGTGACTGAATCTGTTGATTCAATGACTTTGCGCGTATCTCTGTATGAGGCGGCAGCGCAATCTGCTGCGATTTCGGATGCTGCTGTTGCTGCTGCTGATGTTGGCGCTGAGTGTGTGTGGGTGCGGGACTGCGGTGCGAGAGAATTGAGATGTGCAAAGAGGAGCGAGGGCGGCTGCGTGGATCGACCAATGTGAATGTGTGTGTTGTGCATAAAGTGGATGCGAGTGCGACTTGTGCTGCGACGGGCAATGTTCATCATTGCAAGAGGGTTGAGCAGGCTATTGCGAGTGCGAGTGCGGGAGTGCGGTGGTTGGTTGGATTTCGGCTGTTTAAATTCGTTGCTGTTGGTTTGACGTTTCATTTTACTTTTCAGCAAGAAAAAGGTAAAGCAACCAATCAGAATGGGCTTCCATCACGTGCCGCAACTACACGTGCAGTGAACTATGCTCCGGCTAGGTTCCGTTTGGGGCGCCAGCGCCTCACAAGTGTAATGAGGAAAGATAGATCCTGATAACTGATCCTCCTTTTCTTGATTCTAAATCCTCTTCCCAAGTTACAAATTCACATCCCGTCCTGCTGAACCCACTTGATTGCGCACACTCCACGCCGCCAATCGAAAGTTTCGCGAAAAGTAGAGCACCAGCACCGGCGTACACACAACATCAATCGCTGCGAAAAACTGGCCCACGTACCGCAAAAACAAACTATCCTCCTTCCGAATGCTTGTAAACACAGTGGCGACCACAAACACCATGATTGGGACATAGCACACGCTCAACACACACGACATGATGAGCGAATTCGCCAACAGTTTACGCTCAGTTTCGATGCATAAAAGGTCCGAGTTGTTGTTGATTGTAGGATTTGAGGTATTGATGGAGTTGCTGCGCTTCACTGCTTCGAGAAAGCTGGCGTTGCTGCGAAGGACTTTTGTTGAGTACAAGTACGTGGAAGTGTACAGCCAGAAAATGAGCGTGTTGGCAAACACGAAAGCAAATGCAATATCCCATGCCCAAATCTTTTGAAACTCGCGACTTTGAGGCATCATTCCATCCGTGCTGGGTGACAGCGTGAATATAACCGACACAATTGCCACATGCACTGCAAGCACAAACACAATGAATGAATAAAGATTGGTTGAAAACTGGCTTGGCTTTTGGAAGATCATGCAGAACCGCTCCACCGCGAGAAACAGATTTCCACACACAAGAAGTCCAACTGAAATTGATGAGCAGATTGCGTACGCATTGTTTCGTATGACAGATTCCTGGCCGAGGTTATGTAGGATCCCGTGAGTAATGCTTCCAGTGGACCATACCAAGCATGTGACTAAGATGAACAAGATCTGGCGGTCGATTCTTGTTTTCAGTAGCTTTTCTCTGTGGTATATTGCTGCCGCGGTGATCCAGCCGTTTAGCAGAATGCCGACTCCAAAGATGGTAATGTAAATGCTGTATATAGCGCCATCGACGCTTTCTAGCAGCAGCAGATATGATGAATGGGTATCCTCTTGGGCCATATGATGAAGGTGTTGTTTGAACTGTTTCAAAATGAACCTGAAACTGGCAGATTCCTGATTTGGCAAAAACGCGAGAGTTCTTCTATTCTGCATCCAATCAACACCTCACTTAACAACCGCACTTTCGACAGAATGATCCCAACTGATTTCAGCTTGCAAAGTCTTGTGCACGCCACAATACTTTTCAATACTTGCAGCAACCAGTTCGCGGACAGTATTTTCTTTCCGATGCATCTCCTCAACATCGTCGGACTCTATAATCAAATGCACATGGATGCTCTCCCACGGCTCCGTGTCCTTCAACGCAGCAATCGGCGCTTTCCGTTTCTGCGCACGAATCTCTGTCCTGATGCTGGACACGGGAAGTTTCTTGTTTGAAAGGAGCAGCTGCACGTTCATAGCCATGCATCCGCCCAGTGCAATCAGTAGGAGAGACATGGGAGTTGTGGCTGTTGTGTCGGTGTGGTTGATCTAGTTGCGAGTGAATTTCAATGGCTGATTATCATCATTATGGGTGGATGACACTCACTGCCATCGCAACTTGCGCATTCGAAGCCTGATCGCGACCAATGAATCGAAACTTGTTTTGCGCAGGAGCAGCATCTGATGTGACCTGAGTTTTCTGGTTTGAATTGCTGCCAAAGGTGTTGCCTAATCAAACTGACCACCACGTTTGTCACTTCGCGGTTCGCATCAAACCTGCACAGAGATACTGCTGTGGAAAGGAGGTGTCTGCAGGTGCCGCATTTCGCACGTAGCCGGGTTGCGCATGATCTCGCGCTGGAGAGCATTTCTGTTGTTGTTTGATTTTATATTATGGAGCAACTGGTCAACTGGTCAATGGCTTGAAACAGGTGCGGTTCTGTTTATCTTCTCTTGATTATCTTCTTTACTCTGTCACTATCCTTGCTGATGGTGTATCAAGGTAGGTAGGCAATGCACAAATACGAAAGAATCACGTTATTCTTTATTATTCAGAGGTGTCAGATCAGGCAGCGGTTGGTTGTCTGGCTGCTCCACCGCTGCAGAGTTGAGACGCATGGGCCAAGCCGGATGATGTGGCAGGCATGATGCAAACATAAAAACACAACATTCCAGCGGTGAGCTTGTCAAATCAAAAACTTGTCCAAAAAAACGATGCGATGCCGAAAGAAGGAAAACGGAGTTGTCTGCAACGGCGAATGTGAGCAAGCAGAGAGTCGTACAGAGGCAAATCCAGGCCGCCTGTTCTGGCGCTGTACGAAGGGTCACGGCTGGAACGGATGGGTGCCCGCAGGTCAACAACAACAGACTCAACCACAAGCAGGATCATCATCCTCGAGTCAACGATACACCCCCTATGCCACGCCGACGACTCCAGTGAGGGCACAGCAGCAACAACCCCGTGCAGCAGCACCGTCCTCGCCAACTCCAGCGCCGCGAACAACTGTGCCACCGCCGTACTCGATCATGGCTGATCGCCAAACACCGCCTGCCTCGCAAATTCCGATGGGTGACTATGAGGAGGAAGAGGACGCACCGCAAATTGGCGATCAGATTTCAGCCGTATTGGATCCCGTTTCGACGCTCTTGGCGCAAGTTTTAAACGAAAACAAGACTCTGAAAGAAGCAAATACTGCTCTTGTTGCAGAGAATGAAGCGCTTAAAAAAAAAGTGCGCATTCTTGCTCAAGCTGTGGATTCGTGAGCGCGTCTTTTTTTTTTTTTCTCTTCAGCACACACACAAACGGAACTCGTCGTGTTCTCAGCAGCAGCAGCTTGTTTATGTTCAATTAAATATTTATTGACGACGAGAGTCGTGCGCGCGCAGTTCGTTGAGGGGGTAATAAGCCATACTCGGGCTTCAAGAATAAAAAACAAAAGTTGGTTTGCTTGCGTGGTAAAAAGTGCGTCTACTCGCGGTCGTCACCCGACAACTCCTCGAGCGTCTTTCCTTTCGTCTCGGGAAGCAAGAACGTGGCCAAGATACCAGTCGCCATAATTACACAAAACACGGAAAGCACAACAACCGTGTTGGTTGCAAAGTATGGTCCCACGGCTTGGATTCCAATAATGGCGCCCACTTTACCGCACGCGGCAGAGATACCGTGACATGTGGCCTTGAACCGTGTGGGGAATACTTCTCCGGGGATGATGAAAGTGGTGGAGTTTGGACCGAATTGGAAAAAGAATTGCGCAATGGTGTACACGATCAGGAACGGAACTTGTTGCCTTGAGATGGTCTCCCAAGTGGCAGCGAGGATGGCCAAGCAGATGGTAATGATGACGAAACCCATGATTTGAATTGGTTTTCTTCCCATGTACTCAATCAAACCGACAGTGAACCAGTATCCTGGAACAGTTCCAGCACAAGCCACGAGAATGTTACCAATGGCGATTTGGTAAAACAAGTCCTGGATATCGACCGGTGGGGTAATGAGTTTTCCGTCCACGCTGATTTTGGCGGGTCCATTAAAGTTGATCAAGCTGAGCACCGTAGACTGGTTCAGCGCCAATCCGTACCAAGCAACGTCCAGAGCAAACCAGCAGTACGCGGTACCAATCAGGATCTTCATGTTTTTCCATTGACTAAAGTACTGGATAAAGTCCGACATTTTGCTTGGCTTGAGCAACTCGTCTTCATCAATGATATTGGTTGTGACCTTGGCGATTGGCTCATCAGTGGCAGTGGCAGTGGCAGAAGTAGACGCCTGTCCTTCAACAAGGGCACCGTCGGTGATGAGAAAGATGTCCCGTTCGGCTTGCTCAATGTCCTTGTTCACATCGACGGTGAAACGCGGGGTCTCGGGGATGGTGAAACGGAAGTAAACGGTGGCAATGGCGGGGATGACTCCGAAACCAATGGCGATACGCCAGACGTAGTCGAGCACGGCGTAGTCGTTGCGGATTTGTTCCTTGAGCGCAATCAGAGTGAGTACATACACCACGGATCCCATCAGAATACCTGCAGCACACTAATGTAAGCAGAGAACGTGTGTGTAAAACAAATGTTAGAACTCACCGATTCCTTGCATGGAGAAGACGGCGGCAAGCATCATTCCACGGTAACGGACGGAAGCGTACTCCGAAGTAATGACGGCAGACATTGGGTAGTCACCACCAATTCCGATTCCAAGAAGGAAGCGCCAGATGGAGATCATGACAATAATGGACATTCCGCGCACCAGCGAAGACGAGAACGTGGATCCAATCGTGCACACAATGATAATCATCAGCTCGATACCGTACACCTTCTTACGACCCATCGAGTCACCCAGGATACCGAAGGAGATTTGTCCAAACAAGTTTCCCCAGTTGGTGGAAGCCTTGAGCCAGCCGTCCACGTGCACGCCGTTGGGGAAGTGGTCGACAAAGTTGACTTTGGTGTTTTGAGGAGTCTTGGGGATGGGGGCAGAGTTGTTGAAGCCGGGCATGTTGGCTGGGAATGAGCCAGATATGTACTCAGGTCCGTAGTAGACTTGGTAAATCATGGGCAGGGCCTGGGAGATGACAAAGACGTCGTATGCGTCCGAGAAGAAACCGGCGCCGGCAATGAGAACTGCACGGATGTGGAACCAACTGAGCTTGGCCTCGTCAAGGTGAGCGAATGTCTGTGCCTTGTTCTGAGCCATGTTTGGGTGTTGTTGGGTTTGTTTGTAGTTTGGAGGGTCGAGGGTCGAGGGTAGCTGGAGTTGGAGAAGGCGGAAGAGTTAGAGTTGGGGGAAAGTGGAGAAGGCCGCAGCTTTGCCTTTTATGGGACTTTGAAACACGTTTTTTCTTCGGGCACGCGCCAACAAATGCGATTAAAACAAAAGCGGGAGATGGAGTGCCCCGTTGCCCCCTGTGTCTTTTTGATTAATAATCCGATTGATTTGTCTCAAACTGAAAAGAAATAAAATCAGGGTTTCAGAGACAAAAACAGAAGAATTATAGGACCAATCAATGCATTTGTTTTGTTCATTTTGTTTCATTTATTTTATTTATTTTGTTTCAGTTTATTTTTGTTTCATTTCATTTATTTGTTCTGTTTTGTTTCAGTTTATTTTGGTTTCATTTATTCATCGGATTATTTCATCCGCTTATTTTTCATCTACTTTATTCACGTATTTTTATCAGCTGCTGCTGTGCACAAAATGGCGACGCGCTGGCGGCGCTGGCTGGTCCAGCAATGGGTCTCTCACATCAGACCCATTCGCAATAGCATCATTCATGTCCCGCCACGACCTCCCCGCAAATCTCGCATTATTAAACAACTGCGTATGCCCACTAACCCCTTTAAACACTGAGAAATAAAACACTGGCGTCCCCACCAACAACAACACCATCCCCACAATCATGAACGCAAACGAGAACCCAAATTTGCCATTCTCGCTGTTGAAATCGTTGTATGAATCGTTTCCGGCTTGGTTTTTAAAGACTCCGAAACATAACACTGTGAGAAATTGGAGGATTGTTGATGCTGCCATCAGAATTAGGCAGGATACTTTGATGAGACGGGTTCGTTTTGTAACGACTGGTTTGTTGTACAGAAAGCCCATGTAGTAAAACGTCAGCACTGCTCCTACTCCAGAGCAGAGGGACGCTGGTTCAAAATAGAAATTCAGAGGGCCCATTGAAAATGCACACCGCATGGTAGTCACTCACACATGACAGCAAAGAATCGAAACGCCTTCAAAGCGGCACAGTACCAAGCATGCTCACACGCCAAGAACTCTGTCTGGCAGAACGTCCCGCTGCACCCTTTGGCGTAGAACACGCCGTAGGAACTAAGTACAAGTTTAAGTTTGGAGTGAGTATGAGCTACGCAAAGTTATCTCACAAGACTCACCCGTGATAGTTTGGGTACAGCACGTAGAACCATCCGTACGATCCAACTGCGATCGCATTCAACAGCGCAGAGATTGCAATTGGCCACACGGAAGAGTTCAGCAGCGTCTTGGGGGACATTTTGGTTTTTTGAAATGGGTTTCTGAAACAACGCGAACAGAAAACATTCAACAGTGATAAGTGACATTAAAAGCGACTATTTGAAAACTATTCACTAGGTTCAAAGTTGCTATACTTCCCTCATCTTCTTCCACGGCATCATCCCAAACATTCCAAAAGAAACAGCAGACAGAACAGCACCAACGGCCATCAACACCAGCGAACTTCCGTAGCTGCCAAACGCGCTGTTGGGTATACTTAAACTCTGCATCGATGCAATCCTTTGAGGCAGCACTTCGCCAGCAATAAAGAGACCCGACACACTTGGGCTGTTGAAGCTTGTAACTGCTCTGTTTTTAAACACGACAAAAAACGCGAGCGACAACAGCTGAAAACCAAAGGCGAGAAAGGTGAGAGCCAACTTGGCGATGCGCACGCGTATGACGGTGCGGGTATCAGATAGATTAAAGACCTGGGTCGACAGGGCAGTCACGCATAGTACCGCAGTGATGACGCATGCACCGATTGAAAAGACTTGGAAGGAAATGAGGGGCTTGCACATGAGTGCGTTGATGCAAGTGTATGACCCGATATGGCAGACTTGTGCGAATTGATTTGCGGTGTTGTTGGTGGAGGATGAACTAATGTTGGATGAAGACTTGCAGTGAAAAGATGCTTTGAGAACGCCGTAGTTTCTGCATCAAGAGAGTAAGAACCCTAATCCAGGCTCGATTTCATAAGAATAAAGACTCACGCAGAATATCCGGGAACATCAATCACGAACCAGTCTGGCAGAGCAGTTGCCACGCCAGTCAGCAGAAACGATACCAGTACTAACAGAATACTGATGGCAAGTGGCAAATGCTTTTTCATTATCTGGATTCGCCCATTCGGTCTTGGCAGCATCACTCCCTTGTACACGTCTGCTTTGGCTGTGGGTGTTTCATTGTACACGCGGGCAAGTGTTGATTTCAGCTGTGCTTCTTCAGGTGACTCTTGTTGTTGCTGGATGGGGCATGCAGAGTGAGTGGTAGGTCGGAACTCGTTGTTGTAGTGGATGGGTAGTTTCGGTTTGGGTTTCACGTTTTGAACAACGAGCACGCTCTCCTGGCGAGAGATTCTGGATGCAGTTTCAGGGTAACGAGATGATGGCGGGGTTCGCGACATGCGTTGTTGTCTAAGTTTTGATGCAAAGTCCGCTGAGGGTGTTTTTTCGACAAATGAATGAAGGGGAATTACAAACAATCCAAAAAAGAAAAAGCTTCCCCGCCTTTCCTTCTCATTATGACTTGCCGAGAAACAACTGGTCTCTTCAAGGACTCATTACTGCAAAGGATGGACCCTCTCAGTCTTGGCAATATGAAAAAAATACGTTTTTATATTGCAAAACAATTCAAACCACCCCAACAGGCACCGCATTGTAAAAGCTCTCCTCCTCCCCTGCATACGGCCTCTCGTAACTATCTTTAAAGGGTGTCGAACTCTCCCCACCCGAATGCTGACTCATCCCATGTTCCACGCCAAACCGCAGATCCTCCATCATCCTCATCAAATCTGCCATTGCCACAAAACTCAATGCTCCCGCCATAACCAGCATCCAAAAAGACCCTCCAAACCGTCCTTCAAAACTCCGAAAATCGTCAAAATAGTCCCGAGCGGCGAGGAACCGAAACACGGTAAACAGCACAACTCCTGAAGATTGCAGTGTTGCTGTGACGGCGATGATGGCGAATAGGTATTGGAGTGCTGAAGTGCGCATGGATTTGGTGGTGTGGCGGATTTGGAGGAGGGACATGCTAAGGTATGAGGTGTATGTTGCGAATGGTATTGCGATGAGGGCTGTGTTGTTTATGATGTGGGTGGGAGGAGGTGAGTCAAAGCAGACACAGCAAATAAAAAAAAATTGCGGGTCCAGCCACAAGAGGGCGGGTCCGATGAGCTTACCGAGAATGATCGAGAGACGGAAAGCTGAAAGGACAAGACAGTAGTTTGCATTCGTACATGTCATGAGGATTAATGCGCAAGTGCCGTCGCTGCACTGCTTGGTTGTGAAGAGGCCGTGAGATCTGTCAGAAAGGGTGGGTTTAGTTGGGTGGGTCGTCGTCCATTGCGATGGGAGGTGAGTTGGACTCACGAGAGGTGGCCTGGTGACACTGTCACGTACCACGCTGATAGCAGTACGGAGCCTGCAGTCAGCAGACCTGATGCGAGCAAGGGCGTTGTTGGTTGATGGAACATGCGTTATTTCCGAGCAAGTGCGACAGAATTTTTATTCGAATCCCGATTTCATATGCGTCATTTCTCAGCATTTCTGCCTTCAAATTACCAGCATTTCCTCCTTTATTAGCGCTGACAAGGGAAATTATATTCTAGTTTGCTCCGTAGCTGTACCGATGACTTGTGGAGGGAACAAATTCTTGCCCGTCAATGATGATTGGTTGCGGCCGCTTCAGCGTCGGCACGTACTCGATGCCGTCGATAATGATGGGCTGGCCGCGCATCGACGGCGACAGCGAGTTTCCACGGTGCAGATTCGACATGGACTGCCGGTTTCCGTATTCTACAACTGTTGGGGCACTGTTTGATTTGAAATCAGCAAGTCAGCGTCAAGGAAACAACACAAATTTGCGCTTCCAAAATACACGTACTCAATCCGCTGGATGCATCGCGCAGCATAAAGCAGCGCAGCCACGGCCGCGAGTGAAAACAAAAACGCCAGAATCATGCACACAAACGAGCTTCCATAACTACCAAAGCTTCCATATGGAATATTGGAGGATCCTTGCGACACGGTTCTAAACTGGTTCACACTCGTGAATGGGTTACCGATGCTGAAGGAGGGTACGCCGGAAAATGAGACGGCTGCGTTGGCTTGGTTTTGAAAGATCGCAAACAAGATGACGGACAGCAGCTGGCAGATGAAGGTGGACGCTGCGAGGAAGACGGCCGACAGTTTCGTTATGCGCGAGATTCTCGAAGCGTAGTGGCCGTTGTGGATGGCGATAAACAAGACGCCCGCCGCAGCAAGAGATAAGAACACGGATACACACCCTGGAAAGTGTGCCGCAGTAAACAAAAATTCAATTATGAACTGAATGAAAAATCTAATTCCGGCGCAAGACAAAATTATTTCACGCCTGGGCAACACACGTACCAAGGATAGTGAACGCCTGGAAGGCCTGCAGCGTCGAGCAGAAGGAGCTTCCGCTGCAGACATACCCCGCTGTCACGCACTGCGTCGCTTGCTGTCCGAACGTGTTTTGCTGTCCGAACGGGTTGTTCACTGCAGTTGCGAAAGTTGAAGGACTGCATGTTTGCCCGCTGAAAAGGCCGTAGTTTCTGTCAACGTTCGTGTGCTTGAGTTGAATGGTAGGCGGCTTCAAGCAGTCAGGCAAAAACAGACAACTCACGCCGTGTATGATCCAATCGTGTAATTGACCACGAACCAGTTGCACATGACAGCAGCTACCACTGATAAGACTACCGAAATCAGAGCTGTTGCTGCTGCAATTCCCACTGAAGGAAGCGCAGCTTTCGAGTGCAAAACCTTGACAGCTTCCGGCTGTTCGTACAAGGATGGACGAATTGACTGTCTCGTTGATGGTCTAGGCAAAGGCGAGATGTACGGTAGCTCATCTTCAAGAGGGGAATCGGAGAACATTTCTCCAGGGTTTGTAAGGATAGGTCGAGGTAAGCTTGTTCGACTGGCTCTTGGTCCCATAGGGCTGGTGGGCTTGTTTTGGTAGCTCATTGGTAGGTTTGACGGGTGGTCTATCTATAAATTTTAGGGCAGAGGGTGTCCAGTCGGCTAGTGACCTGCCACGGATTTGATGGTAAGTAAACGCACACTGGTTCAGGGCCTGGTGTGAATATATATACTTTGTGTGTTTAAATTTCATTTGGATAGCTTCAGACAGCATTGAATTTACGCTTGTATTTTCGGCAGTATTTTACGAGATATCTGACCTGCTCTGCACTCAGGGATAAGTTGGGTCAGAGCGTGACTTGCGATGTGCAAACCCACTGGGCGTCGATGCTTGTTGACCAGCCAAAGGGGGGACTCATTCATTTGGGATCTCCAATTTGACAAATCGTAAAGTAAAAACTTGAGATGGAAGGAGCAACGACTTTGACCACTCCGCAGTGCACCACCTTCGGGTCCTCGTGCGAGGCAGCTGCAAGAAACGGAAAGACCGGATGCAATGGCTCCTGGTCATTCCGCTGCTTCCCAAGCGTGGCTTCTGCGGACCCAAACGCAAGCTACCCTGCCGGCATCTGCGCACGCTGTCTGTGCAATGGCGCAACAGCCCTTATTGCGGACTTGCCGTGCGTTACCCTTCCCAACTCGGCGAATGCATCCGCAACGGCGGTGGAGGGTGTGTCAGGGGGTGGCAGTGGTGCTGTGTCTTCTTCTTCTTCTGTATCTTCTAGTGAGTCCTGGATGATTCCATTGATGGCTTTGTCTCATGGACCTCAACTAAATCTGGTGTGATGCCCAGTCCCCCCCAGCGCCTCTTCCATTCAATCGGTTGCTCCCAGCTCTGCGTTCTCTCCAAACGGTAACGCTACAAACCCCATACACGGCAATGGCCCACCACCGAATTCAGACGGTTCTCCGTCATACGCTGTGCCTCTTTACATCACACTCACGCTCCTGGCTGTGCTCAGTGCCTGCGTTGCTGTCTATTTTTACATGAAACGAAAGGCCTCAATTAAAAAAGAACGATATGGGCTCGTAACTCTGCCTCGAAACACTTCCACGGGGTCTACCGCGAAAATCGATGGAATCCCTGATACCGAATTGGCTCTTGCATTTCCATCTCGAACTCCTAGTCCGCATATGGAAACACCGTCATCTGCAAATAACCTCTCATCCAGTCTGCCCAGAAAGGGAGCATTCTTGCGGAGCATGTGGACCACTACTACCACTACAACCACCTCGAAACCTGGAAAAGAGTCGACCACAACGACAGTGACTATTAGCAGTGCGTTCCCGGCGGCCGCAAAGACTCCTGTTGTTGCTTCAATATCTTCTGTCCCCGAAACTTCGACTGCTCTCACGGTCAACGCCGTACATACCCCATACCTCCCGAGCGACAGTTTCTTGACCCCTGCTTCAAACAATGCAGCCACTGGTGCGAACCCAAATTGGACACTTGAAGAGCAATGGCAGTGGGAACAATACCAAGCCGCTGTACAATGGCATCAATGGCAACTGAAACAAAAAGAGTGGCAAGCACAGCAGCGCGAATATTACCTTGCCAAGGAAGAGGAGCGTAAACGATTCGCACTCGCATTGACCGAATCTGAACATGGCAGTACTGCTGCTGCTACTGCCGCCGCTGCAGCAATTCCGATCCCGACTCCACCGAATTCAACTGGAAAAGGAAGACGTGGGACACTTACACTGGGTGGTGGCGGGCCGGGCGCAAATCATAAACCGAGTCCATTGCGATTTGTCGTGAGTGGGGACACGGATAGTATTCTAAGTAGAACCAGCAGCTTCAAACGCGGGAGCAGTATTATGGACCCAAGTGGAGTGGGAAGTCCGACAGTGAATCGTCGTGTCAGTTTTGATTTGACAAGCATGAATGGAACTGTTGGGCCGGATATGAACTTTTTATCGAGCATCTCACGGAGTAGCACAGTTCGAAGCAAAAGTGTCAAAAGCAGTGGTGGCAGGAGCAGCATGATTGTCGCAACGAGTCCCGAGTGGAGTGCGCCGACCGATCTTGTGCGCGTTGGTAGCCATGGAAGTGATGGCTCAATTTTATCCAAACGTGAGACGATTTCGAGCAAAATCGATGGAATGAGGCAGAGCGGAGTTTTCGGAGATGTTGGTGCGACAAGTGGTACGAATGAAGATGGAAGCACCCGCACTGTGTTGACAAGCACCACGTTTGCATTGGGAGACGATGTCAGTGTGTTAACTCTGACAAGTATTGGGGAGGACGGTATGCCTGTCACGACGCAGATTCTAAGTGCTACAGGTTCGAGCGGGCGGGTTGGATCGTTCGATGACGGATACAGTGTCGTAGATGCAGGTCCACGCCTCACCAGTATTAACGGTTCTCTACTGGATGGCGAAATGGGTGCAAACATATTCACGGAGCCGGATGATGGGGATGCCGAAGGAGATGTCGATGACGATCTGCAGGTCAAGTATCAAGTGTTGAAGGCACATGTGCCATTGAAGGACGATGAACTTTTTCTCGAAGTTGGTGATGAAGTGGTTGTATGGCAAATTCTTGAAGATGGAATTTGTGAGGGATACAATGTGGGGAAGCGGGAGCGGGGATATTTCCCCGTGCGGGTGATTCTCGGATAGTTTTATTTGATGTTCAGTTGGACAGTAGTTGTGAATATACGAGCGTTTACAGACAGTTGTTGATGCGAGTGCTTGGGGCTGTCAGACCCGCGGACCATTTTATTGGCCCATTTTTATAGCCCACTTTTATTTTCCCGCACCCCATGAGTTCGGTCTGGGGATAAGGCAAAGTAAATATAAACTTGTGACGAATAAAATCTTGTCGGCCAAAAGCAAGCAACTGCCCCAAACCCACAAACAAAAATGCCCTCGATCGAAGCTGTCAACACGAGCGAGAGACCCGCATCAACCACCAAGGCCCTGATTGGTGCTGGCATTAGTGCCGCTAAAGACGTTGTTTCGGTGCGTGGTGGTCATGGTGCTTGGCAGCACTGTCACATGGGGCCTCTCCTCTGATTATCCCGCATCTGCCATCGTCTCTCTGTCTCTATTCTGCCTCTATCATTATCCTTACATGGTATCCTTTTGTCCTGCTTGTTGGAGTGCTAACTCACACTCTAATCTCCACCAGATCATTGATCCATACGTTCCCACAACCGCCCGCACTGCCGCCGTGTACGCCCTCAAGCAAACCACCGACGCCATCGCCAGCACACAAACACAACTCCTTGAGACGGTCGAGACGGCCAACGCCGCCAAAGACGCTGCCTACGGACGCGCAATCGAGGTCCGCACACGCGCCTTTGAGACGGCCTTTGTGGTCCTCGAGAAGAGCGGTGCCGTGAGTGTCGTGGATGCTGCCAACCAGCGTGTGGACGAGGTCAAGAAGACGGCTGTCAAAGTGGCTGAAGGCTGGCGATGCAAAGGTGTCTATTTCTCCCCTTTCTTTTCACTCCCCCCTCTGTTTGCCATCTACACTGTCTTCTTCCTGTCATCTGTCGTTGCATCTTCTACACCGGGTCGCCCTCTTTCTCTCTCTTTTTATCGCTGTCCCCATGTGCTGTTTTGTGTTTGTGTGACCTGTTCCAAATTTTTGTGGGGTTACATGTGCCTGGGTGGTTTTCCCGTCTTTCTGGAGCATGCCTGGAAATTGAGAGACACTGCGGCAT
This sequence comes from Chytriomyces cf. hyalinus JEL632, assembly GCA_025435555.1. NCBI lineage: Eukaryota > Fungi > Chytridiomycota > Chytridiomycetes > Chytridiales > Chytriomycetaceae > Chytriomyces > Chytriomyces cf. hyalinus JEL632. The sequence continues at coordinate 24,604 of JAIWWG010000103.1, read as the reverse complement.
GAACTTCATGCCCGAACTGGATGTCGGATAGTATGGACTGGGGGACGGGAACGCTTTCATGCACTGATATTTGAGTGGCCTTGTGGAGATTGATTGCATTTGTGATCATGTGCATGATCGTTTGTTGGGTTCCTCATCCGCTCTCATCTGTTGAAGTCCGTATCCCTGGATCATGGAATAACTTCCTGCGCACGTGCGACTGCACGGGATGGATTAGCAAACAGCGTGAAATTGCACTTCTCCAAAATCCGAAACAACCCTATTTTGCCCACCCTTGATGCCAAAATTTTTTGTTTATTAATACATTTTGTCACAGCGGTTCGCACTGTCGAAAGCTCTTTGAATCTGGCAAACTCTCTGCTCGCAGGCGCAACTGGAACCCTTATTAACCACACTCCAAAGACCGTCGTCAGCCTCGTGCAAGCCGCTGTGGATTTATATGGAGTCGTTAGAGTAGAAGGTCTGGTTGCTTTGAAGCCATATGTTCCGGCTTTCGGTTTGTACAGACTCGTCGTTTTTGCTTTCCTTTGGGTTACACTGTTCTCATTAACTCTTTTTTTTTTTTGCGTGAAAAGTGGTGAAGACAACCGAGCAAACTTTTGAAATTGTCGAAAATGTGCGCTCGAATGTGCACTCAAAGTACTCTGAGACGACAGGGTTCATTGTATCCCGCGTCAACGGAACCGTAGATTACGTTGTCGCCGTGCCCTCTGTTCGCAAACTGCTTGATCGGATAAACGCGGTCTTGGGTCGTTCACCAGCTTCAGAAGAGTGCTCCAACGCGACTACTGCTCCATCAGAGAACGGAGACATCGCCATGGAACCAATTCATTTGCCTGGAGCGGGCGATGACGAATTTCACGATGCGACAACAGTCTCTGTCAGCGAAAAGGATTCAGGAAGCTGCGCTAGTGATGAAGAAGGCATCATCATGAAGGGAGACAAAAAACCAAATGGAATCAGTCACGGAGGAATGGCCGGACGCGTCTAATACCCTGTCTGACTGCAACCAATATTTGCTAAAATGTCTTGGTATTTTTTTTTTCTTCCAAAATTGATTCCCTTCGTCGTTGATCTTGCTGTATGTTTTTCCCATGTCTTGATTCCATTTTCTTCCTTTTGTTTTCCATTTTATCGTTGGGGGTTTTGTCTTTGGTAGCTGGTAATGGGCGTGTTGCTAATTTGCGAGAACTGGGGACGATGGAAACTGTTCGCGTCGTGTTTTTATCGTCCGCGTCTCTTTAACAGTGCAATCTGTGTTTTTGTTTTCTTTTTTGTTGTGTCTGGTCACGGAGATGTTGCGCCAGAAGTTGCTGCTGTTTAAGTAACTAAAAAGAATGCCGTTCTCGTTCTTGGCCTTTTTTTGACGGTTTCGTTGAACAGCTGGTGAAGATGTGGTTCAGCTGATCATCATCAGCAAAGGTAATCGTGACATCCACATCCTGGTAAAGGTTCCTACCGCACCGACCACCAAAGCCAACACTACTACCAAAGCCACTGCGACTGCTAATGCCCCGACTTGCGCGCACAGGCATTCTGATGTGTAAGAAATACTTGGTAGTGACAATGAAAAGTAAATAAAATGATTTCCGTCAAATATTTTCCCCTTTACCCTTGAAAGGAAGCGAAAATGCCATGAACCATCGAATACACATGGTCATGCATGATGGCATCGTTTTCTCAGTAGCGCGATTCTCTGGATGTGCCCCTGGACCACCCCGTCAAATGGCGCGCAGGTTGGTTCCCACCATACTCCCTCATACCCACATCCTTGCGTATGCAGACTGACTTTGCACATTCTCTTGACTCCAGATCTCAATGTTCTGCTTTCTTTTCACGTTCCTGGGTCTTCTTTTCTGTCGAGCAAGCCAATAAAGTCACGCGTGTAACGAACACCCAGCAGTGCCATTGATCGAATGAACGATTAGGCTGCATCGAAGCACTGGCGCAAGATTATCTGTGATGATTGTTGTTCGTCGCTTGGTCTGAACTCATTGGGTTTGCCGGAATGAGTTTCATCGCCTTCAACCGCTGTTCTCGTCAGCTGGTATGCTCCGCACCCACACACACATACGGCCACTGTCTCTCGCGCATCATTTTCCTCTATTGCGGCTTTGCTGCCGATGCTGCCAGTGTTGCAAACATAAGTTCTTGTTTTTTTGGTTTTTTTTGTTGTTTGGTTATTCAACCCCAAAATCGGACACCGAAGAAAGAAAATCAGAACAACCCCTGGGGCGGGAGAGCGGGAGAGCGGGACGATGGGCCAGGGGTCCAGCGATACGCGATAAATGGAGTCGTCCCATGCAGAACTGCGTCTCACAATATTTTCGAAATATGAGCTACATGTCAACGGTGCCAATGCTATCCGCGTCATCAACGATGACAGGGATGCAAGCAGCTTTTCTCCAATGTACTACTACGACTCTTGGGTTGGCTCGCCTCCCCAGGCCCACGCACCTTCATCTTCACTACTACACCCACCTTCAAGAACCTTCGCTACATTGGCTTCTTACGGACATGACCACGATGACACTCACGACAAGATAGAAACAGAGGTTACTCTGATCACTGGACCCATCATGGAGTCGTATGAACAACCACCAACGCCACTGCTGGACTTTACAAGCCTTGCGCCATACCAACACCTGGTGCCAGAAATTTACTGCGAGCCATCTATCCACAACTTCAAGAGCACATCTACCCAGAACTGGAATGAGTTGCGAGCCGCAATCGAACGCACGTTTCTGCCGCCCTTCAACTCGTCTGAACATCCGGGGAAGCTGATTGAACAAATGACCACGGTAAATATTTATGCGAATTTTTTATTTTATTTTATTTCACGTTATTTGTCATCTTCTTGTCTGTTTCTGATGCCATGCTTCATTCTTTTTTCCAGTGGGAAGAGAATTTCTCCACCGGTCTTGCTCAGGCTTCCAAAGACGAACGACACCCACTCCTCTGTCATCTCCAACTCAAGACGGACTTTCTGGCCATAACCCAAGACACTGGATCCCCCCGCGCCGACTCCCCCGCGACGTTGTCAGCAAGGCCGCCGCTATCTTGGACATGGTGCTGGCTCGCTCCGTCAACGCGATGTCGATTTTCGGCAAGGACATCATCCTCGCTTGCCTTTCCCTGGCCATAGATTGGGTTAATGACGACATCCTCTGCAAGCCCGACAAAAGAGGGGCCATGAAAAAACCGTTCGAAAAATCAGGCCGCGATCTCTTGGAAGAAATCGCCATAAACGTGGAGGACAGGGTTGCAGCGCTTGGCAAAGATGATATCATGTTCAAGGAAAACACATTGCACATTATTGGGACCTTCCTCAGCCAATGGAACTGGAATTACAACTGCAACAGCCTGCTCGACTGGCTGCTCCTCTACCTCCGGAACTACAGCGCGCTTACCTCCGCAGACCCCCAAGAGTTCCAGCAGGCCAGTTTCCCCAACTTGGATGAACAGATGCTCCTGTCGGCCTTCTACTTGCACGACTCACTATTTTTCCGCAACGAAGTGGGTGATTTGCCGTACAGCCTTATTGCTGCGGGAATCTTCAAGGCAGTGACGGCCAACCTTGTTCCAGTTGGTGTTGACGCATGCCTCAAGTACACGGGTTACACGGACAAGCAAATGTGCCACGTGACCAGGCAAGTTCCAAGACCACAGGTACGCGCGGCTGCCTTTCGAAGGCATTCTCAAGAACCAATGCAGATTCGATTTGGTTGTGCCACTGTTCGACGATGATGAGGACGCTGGGATGGAGGCTCCTGCAACTTTCGACGAACGTATGGTGCCAAGACCAGCAGAAGGCGAGCTTGCCTGGGTTTTGGATGCACCATATCCGGTGGAGCCAGACGGGGTGATCGAAATGCAGTGGGACCAGGAAGAGATTGCAGCTGCAACCGCCACCCTGATCGAGTCTGATGCCTGGAAGCAGGAGGATTGGGAGGAGGAGGATGAGGAGGATGAGATGAGGGACCCGGCACCTTTTGATGCACTTGTGGTGCCAAGACCAGAAGAAGACGAGGCTGCCTGGGTTTTGGAGCGAATTCCAGATGACGCACCATATCCGGCCGCGCCGACGGTGTTCCCAACCCCGTGGGAGTTGGAGGAGATGGCAGTCGCGACGGCCGAGCTGTTGGAGTCCGATGCTTGGAAGCAAGACGAGGACTGGGACATGGACGGGGATGAGGATGGGGATGAAGAGGATGAGGATGAGGATGAGGAGGATGAGGACGAGGAGGAGGAGCAGGAGGAGGAGCAGGAGGAGGACGAGGAGGGTGAAATGGGCTGGGATGATCCGATGGATGTTGACGATCAGGATGCGATGGATTGGGAAGAGACAGCGATGGATTGGGAGGAAACGGATTTGTAACGGATGGCAGTTTCGGGGAGGTGGGAAGGATTCGAGGATGTGAGGTTAGTTGGGTAGATCAGGCATTGGCAGTGTGGCAGTGGGATTTGTCGGTCGATAACGTGAGTACCCTGGCATCTCATCAGGATCAGCGCTAACTGCACTTAATTTATTGTAAAAAGGGCTGACGAGGAACAAATCACGCAACTGGTGTCGATGAACTGTGGAATCCAATCAAGCCGTGGAGTCTCTTTCAAATCTGCTTGCCGAAGAAGGGTTATTCGGCTTTGTTGGTCTCGGCTAAACGAGTTTGAACAAGGTGAGTTTTTTTTTTACGCTTTTTCAACTCCATCTTTTTACTTTGTTTCTCTCATTGCAGGTTTCTCGATTCAAGTTGCGCGGGCAATGACGGATTCTATTGGAACTGAGGGATAAACAGGAACTGACGGTTTTATGAGAACTGAGGGCATATAGCGATACTGAGATAATCGGGGGCATTTATGGGCACTGAGGGATGTTGAGACAACTGAGGGCACGCTATGGGGGCAACGACAACTGGGGGAATATGCGTGATGGATCGCAGGTCTCGTTTTCGATGCATGGGCGCAAATTGAGATGGGATGTAGCTAAGTAACTTGATTTCTCCACGATTCAAAACTAGTAATCTCGATTTGGTGGGACATGATTCAGGGCCTCCTCGTTGGCTCCCGCTGCAAATAAAGAAGATGCTGTTCAAAAGATGGTCGAATGTCTCGCACGGTAGATTGCGACTGTGTATCCCGACAGCTTGTGTGCAAAGATTCGTTTCAGTGGCGCTTCATCAAAACGCGTTTGGATGTTCTGCGTTCATTGAAACCAACTCGCTGTCCACCAATCACAGAAATGCAGCGAGAATGAAATGTTTCAAGATGCTGAGTTTTATTGATCGAGTCAACGTCATCGCACTTCTCATAACCATTTCATGTAACGCGACCATTGTAAAGAATCGAATTGATTTGATGGGTTTGATGCAATGTTCACATTTCTGCTCTCCTGTCTGGTTTTAAGTGTTGCGCGCACCTCTATTTGCTCGTTGTGTGCTGTCTTTTTTGAGCACTAAAAACCCCACGTGTATCCACTTGCCATAATCTACAAGTCTCCATGCCGCAAAGAGACAAACTCGCTGTTCCTTCTTCTTGCCAGAAATCGTTTATTTTGACGGAAAACGATTTTGTAGTTAACCGAGAGCATCTGAGGTGCCACATCTTTACCGATTCCAGGTTCAAAGAAATGCGGGGGACGCATTTTTATTATTGATTCTCACCCTGGTCGTGCCACGCACCAACATGGAGTCCAATAGTTAGTTAGACTCATCTTTTCACTGGAAGCATCCACCAAGGAACCATCCAGACCGGGATAAGACAGGCATGGCAAGGCACACTTGCGCGATGTTACTGCTCTGTATCCCGACAGCTCATGCAGAAAGATTCGTTGCAGTCGTGCTTCATCAAAACGCGTTTTGGGTTTCCGTCAGCATCTATCTTCCAAAAACAAATCCACTTTATTCTCTTCAATATATGACAGTTAAAAATAAGCTACGTCAGCAAGTAAACAAGTACGAGCGGAATTCCTGCCTCTTCCTGCACATCGATACGGAATCCATTTCCTTCTTCCAACGAAACGGAATCACCACTTTTCCCCCAGACTGCGTTTGCAAACGTTCCGGCAAATTTCCCCCTTCAAAATGGTTTCCACTGAGATCCAACAGCTCCGAGACGTGGCACATTGCAAGAGACGCGGGAATCGACCCGCTTAATTGGTTGTTGCTCAAGTCGAGCGTATGAACCCGTGTGAGTATTGGAATGCCGTGTTGGGTAGAGTACCGGTGAAGCTGTTGTTGCTCAAGCTTCCGATGCGGTCAAAAGATAAAATGAACGCAGCAATGGACCCTGACAACTCATTGTGGCTGAAATTCACGCTCGTCAACTTTGACCCGCCTCTCGCTGACCTCGGCAAGTGACCAGATAATTGGTTGTGGTCCAGGTGCAGGGTTTGAATGTTGTCCCATTCTTCAAATTTTGGCAGCGGACCCGACAGCTGATTATGATTCAGTTTTAGAGAGCGCAAGGGTTGCCTCGAAAAGCATTTCGGCACCGAACCAGTCAATTGATTGTGACTGAGGTTCAACTCTCCAATCTATTCACGCAATCGATCTTCACGGCCGTTGTTTAAATGAAGCTCGCGGATATCTGAAAGCATGGTAATGCCTGGTGGAATCTCGCCAGTGAGCTGGTTGTGACTGAGATCCATGATCCGCATACGCCGAAGGTTTCTGACAGACTTCGGAATGTCAGCGCAGAAGCAGTTGAAACTGAGGTTGAGAATCTCGAGAGAAGTAAGACGTCCAATGCCCATCGGTAAATGGCCGCTAAGACAATTGTATTGCAGCAACAGATGAGTGAGATTTACAAGCGCAGTGATTGAATCTGGAATCCTGCCGACGAACAAGTTCTGGCTTAGGTCCAATCTTCTCAACGCAACAAGGCCGGATATGGAGTCAGGGATTTCTCCAGAGAATTGGTTTCTGCGAAGCGACAGAAACCCCAAGTTTGCCAACCGTCCAATTTCAGATGGCAGTAAACCGCTGAGATTGTTTCCATCCAGGCGAAGGTGATGAAGGTTTATAAATGATAAAATACAGCTTGGAAAGCTCCCGGAGAGACGATTTTGAGATCGACTCAGCTCTGAAATGTCATCCATTATGTCCGGAAGCCTGCCTCCTTCGGACGCGCAGTTCAGTGAGACAGTTTCGGTGAAGGGATCGGCACGGCCATTATACGTGAGCAAACATTCCGAGACTTTCAAGCTGCCTTCAAAACTCACGATCCGCAGAGACGGAAGTCGGAATATCCAATCAGGGATATCACCCGAAAATCTGTTCCGTTTGCCGTCCAGTGTTATCAATTGCATGCATAGACCGATGGAGGCAGGTATAGGCCCTTCCAAGTTTTGCAGCCCAATATCAGAGTTCGCAGTTTGTTCATCCCTGCAAACACATCTGGCACCTTGCCTGACAGCTGGTTACTCTCCAGGCGCAATTCCACCAAACGGATCAAGTTCCCAAAACTCGCCGGAATAGCGCCCGTCAACTTTGCATAGGACATATTCAGCACCTTCAGGTTGGCAAGGTTCCCAAGACTGTCGGGTATCGTGCCATCAAGAAGCGTACGACTCAGATTCAGATTTTTCAAGTTGACAAGGTTGCCCAACTCCGACGGAATGGGACCAGTCATGGGATTGCCTTCCAAATTCAGTCTTGTCAACTTGATCAACTCGCCCGCAGAGCGCGGAATAGGACCATGCATATAATGGCCCTCCAAGTTCAACGATATCATTTGCTTTAGGCTGCCAATTGTGCTTGGCAGCGGACCAGCCAATCTGAAAGTTCTGTGCTCGTTCGTGGCGCAAGCGCAGATTTCAATCAGGTCAACCTCGCTGATTGGCATGCGAGGGTTGATTGCGAGAGCAGTGACGGTGTTTACGGTGAAGTCGTAGAATCGTCTTGTTCGGAACGATTTCTGCACGCGTTCCTGCGCTTTTGCCAAAGAGCCGTCCCCAAAGGATGCTGGCGCAATAAAACCATAGAGATCCCGTTTTGTTATGCTCGATGGAATATTGATGTGTCCAAAATGGACCAGGCCAATCAGTTTCGAGAAGAGGGGACTTGTGAACAAGTTGTTGAGACGTTGGCAAACGCGTCGATACTTCACGGCCATGAACGGGTCCATCTTGAACAGAAATATTTGCACCAGGACTTCGAGGGGTAAGTTGACCAGATGCATGCTGTTATTATTATTATTATTATTATTATTATTATTATTATTATTATTATTATTTTTCAACCAAGCAAAAATGTTGACGGATTCGGAACATGTTGTTTTTATCGCAGCTAATGCAGCACAATGAGCGCGTTTTACTGAAATTCCTGTAACCCTTGTTGTACGCTTTTTGTGAATTAAGCAGATGGAGTGACGATGTAAATTTTCAACACACCCGACAGCGCCTCACTCATTGCAACATGCAATGCCCACCGAACAAACCTCTCCAACAACTGACAAACCAGGGCCAGTTTCCTGGGCTGGTTTAATTCCAAATCCTTTGAGGTGCCAAACAAAATAAACTGGAAGCTTTTTTGGGCTTCCCATTTTCGCGCTTCCCAAAGTCATTGTATGCATCTAGCCGTTATGACGAATCGAACCCCTTTTATGGGTTTGATACAATGTTCGTAATTCTGTTGAATGCTTCGCCCATCCTGTTTCAAGTGTTCGCAAGCATCGTTATTTAGCTCGCTGTTTTGGACCAGAAAAAAGCCCCAAACACACACACTTCACTCACCATAATCAGCAAGTCTCCATGCCGCAATATGAGCTTGAGACAAACTCGCTGCACCTCCTTCTTACCAGAATCATTTATTTTGGCAGAAACGCCTGAAGACGGTTTTGTAGTTGATGTATCGAGAGCGGCTGTCTGCGGTATCACGTTTTCAACGATTGCAGGCTCCATTTGGTGGGTGGCAGCCCGTTTTGAATTCGAGACTTTCTTCTCCGTAGTGTCATTTTCCGCGCCTTCCTCGTTAACTGAAGAGAGTCTTCCATTGTTAGGCATCATATTGATGCTGCTTGCACTTCGTTTCGGGGATGGGTTGAATTTTGCTGAGGTATCGGAGATATCACGTTTGTTTGGGATTGGCGTGTCTCGTTTGAAGGCGCGCAACATTTTTTGGTGGTCAGAATCGTAACTCAAAGGAAATGTCATGTTGCTGTTGATAGTCGATAAATAATTGTTCTCGATTGTTGTGGGTATATGACCAATGTGGGAAAGGGGTGGGTATAACTTCAAAGGGAGCTGAATGGATTGAAACCAGGTTTGTAGGGATTCATTCACGCTAGGTATGAGATGATGGCCTGCATCCGGGATGTAATTAAGTAAACTTGTTGGGTCTGTTTTTGAAGTGCTGGTTGGTGCGACGTTGCGCCTCCGTTTTGATGTGGCCCGATCTCGAAAACACATTTCGGCTTCGCTTCCGAAAGACCATGACACAACGTTGGCACCGAGGCCTGGTTCGTCATCTGAATGAAAATTCATTTTTTGACCTGTTTGCGCGCGATGTTATGATTCCATAGCACTGAGAAAGAAGGGTAACTGAGAACATACCATTCAAGTATCCCAATATCAGGTATTCATTGAAACTGTATCCAGGAATCAAATTTTTCAAGTGTTCCAACGCCATCTGAACAGGTGCTGGTGCGTCATTGATATCGCTGGCACCGTGACTGCTTGCATATCGATACGCAGCTCCAACATTGTACGAAAACTGCTGCGACAAAAAGCCAGCCACTGTCCACCAAGGTAAAAAGAAAAGCCGAGTGAGAATCACGCGAAAAATCTGAATGCATGACGAGAGACACTTGCATTGATGTTGCCTGAACGTTTGTCGAGATAATGGCAGATTATCGGCTTCGACAAAGGAATTCAATATTTCGTCCGCGATACTGCTGCCATGACAAGAATTCCGAATATGAAAAATTGTGCCGCCGCCATTTGGAAGTGTATACGCGGTGGTGGGATTCGCGCTGAAAACAGACTCCGGTCGAAGGACAGCATGTAAGGACCTCGAGAGGACAGAAGGGTGCAGATATCCGAGGCCATTCGCGCGTTTTTCTGAAGGGTATTTGGGCACAGCGATCGCGCTTTTCAAATCATACACGATTGGTTCAGTCTGGACAACCCAAGTTAAAAAAATCAAGTCTTGTTGTTAAGCGGCGATGAACGTACAATGCAGACTGGGTTCCGGCATTTCCAGTAATTCCACTCAACTCTGCAGCTGATGCGCCCGCATTCTTTACAATCAAGCGCCGATGGAATATCATTGCGTATCTGACTCGCACGAGTTCCTGCGTCTTTCAGCGGTGGCGGAACGATGGTATCAGGAGGCCATTTTTCGTTGCCGTCAGAAATCCACGGGTTTACAAATTCGTCATTGTACAGGATATTCCAGGTTTGCGTGACATCCAGATCTGAGCGAGCACCGGTGACGTCATCAATCACAACGAAGAAATCCGCACAGCTTGGGTTGAGACAAATCTGCTCTCTGTAAATGCTTGATGACGCGCGATTGCAGTTTCGACAAAAGAATTTTGGCGGAGGTGGAATGGGCTCCAGATGTGGCTGAGTCGAAAACCAAAGCTGTTGAGCGCTGGAATGAATCCACTGACGCGTTGAAAATTGAATGTCAGCGAATGTTTGAACGATGCTGGGTTGCAGACCTGAAATTTGAATTTGTACCGAATATGGTATGTTCGCACTGCAGGGCCATCGAGGCAAGCCGAAGAGTCACTAACTGACGTGTCACCATACTCTTTCGATGCCCAATAGTCCCTGACCAGATACGAGCCGAGAATGTTGTATCTTCCTGGCAGATTCGCGCCCTGAATGAGCGGATACTGTGAGCCCTGGGGGTTCGTGATTTGCTTGAATGAGAGGAGATCCACAATGCATGACAATGGGAGCATACATACCATGATGACAACAACAGGTGAGCAAGTCTCCTTTGCTTTTATCAGACCAGCGATGCTCCTGTCCGACTCCTCCTGTGAATCTTCGAGCTCAAAGTCGTTCGAAAGCGCGAAACCTCCCTGTCCAAGCATGGTGGCGCGTGGCCTTGACCGTCCGCCGCCGTGGCTCACAAACACGGGTCCGTTGAAAAAGTCGCCGAACGATGCGAATTTGTCAATCAGAAACCCTGGTGCGTCACTGTGAGCCATAATCGTTTCACACGGGCCGTCTCACCCACACATACGCCGTCTGTGGTATGAACCCCGCTCTGGTAGCTGCGGAAGAAGGGCGCGTACTCGCAGCTGGGGGGGTTGGATGGGATGGTGTCGAGTCAGTGGGTGTGCTGTGACAAGTTCCTTCCGCATACTTCAAATGTGATTCGTCACTTACAGCTCTTGTCTGGTGGTTGCAAAGAGTGGTTTCATGGATTTTGTGGTTGTCAAATATATTAAAGGCAAATCCAATCTGGAATGCATCTCACAACGCCGCCCTCAGACGCTGGAGAACTCCCCTCAGAGGAGTCATTGACGCTTTTGAATCTAACTCCTGAGGAAGAGAGCTCATGGATCGAAGGACTGGCGAAAGAAGTAAGTCTGAACACATCAGCAACTACACACACATACTAAACCACCTTTCCATACGCAAAACGCAACACAGATCTTAACACTTCTTGCGACCGAACCTGCTCTCAAACAAGAAATGCGGCTTATCGAAACGGGCGCCATGTTCTCCTCACTTCCCGCCGGTTACAAGACGTTCAAAACAAAGCGCGGCAATAAATCCTCAAAAACAAATGATAAGTACATCTATGGGCACCCTTCAGGAGGAAAGTTCAGAAGGTTAGTTAAGCGTTCGCATTCGTCTCCACTGTCCTTCCCTTACCCGGCTTTCAACACCACCAGCCGAAGGGAGTTCTCACACCACCTGTTCCATCTTATGCTGAAACAGCAGCAGCCCGAGCACGTCTGCCAGTGCGTATGCTGCAGTAAAAAATCTTCAAAATCAAGTTCATCAAGTGCGCCATCGTCAGGGACATCAGACACACCCGCATCATCAACAAAGGCTCCACTATCCAGCATCGAAAAGATGCGGCGTATTATCCGACAAAAAAAGGTGCTACAGTCCAAAGAAGCAGCGAATGATGGCCCGATGAAATATTCTGTGACATCAGTTTCCCCGTCAATGGCATCGAAATCCAGTGAAGGTATGATCGTAGCTTTTCAGTTTATGAATGACATGTTTTAATTTGTTCTGTCAAATGAAGAAGTTGCTCCTTCATCGTCGGCTCCCCCAGAAACAGCGATTGAAATCAAGAGCGATAAAAAAGGTGCAACCGCCGCGGCAGCATTGGAAAAAGCTGATGCACAAAACTCGACCGAAATGGACAGCGATCAAGAAGATGCGATACCCCTGTCTCAAATTTATCGTTCAAAATCAAACGAAAGCCTGCCAACGGAACTTCCAATCAAACCAGCAACTGAGCGAGAAACGGATCTGAAATATAAAGAAGCGGTTCCTGCTGTGTCATGCATCAAAAGTGAAACTATCGCTGACCTTGCTCAGATTTCGCAACCACGGCTGGAATCGAATAATGAGAGCGAATCAATTCCCGATGAAGCGCATGAAAAGTTGATGTCATCAACTGAGTCCGAAATTCAAATTGCGCCTCTTGTACCTTCTTCATCCTCTGCGAACGGTTTGTCAGTGTAATTTTTTAAGACTGTCATAATCATTGAATACTGGTTTCAGCACTGTCATCACCACAGATCATAAAAAAATACTCGGTCAATCTTAAACACATGAATATTGTTCGGCAGTCAACTGAAGGGAAAGATGCCTGGAGTGAGCATACGACCGCAATCGCGTCAACATCCAGCACCGCAACTACACCATCCGCAACTGATACCAAAACATCACTCAGTCCATTGAAATCGTCATCAGAATCAAAGAGCGCTTCGACTGATCAGTATTCAGGCGCTCAACGGGCAATTGTGGTTCGAAGGGACGAAATGCCGCCAGTCAGCGCAGTCGCCAGATCCTGCGCGAAATGCAAAACGACAATTTCAGCATTCTGGAGGCACCTTGAGTCCTTTGAACTTTGTGATTCTTGTTATCGGGTTGCGCTAAAGCGGCAAAAGAAGCGCTTGATGAAGGAGCAGGAAGATGCAAAGAAGGCAGCTGAAGGAAGCAACCCAGCATTTACAGCAACGCATTCTGAGAACTATAGCGTGCCTGTAATTGATTCCAGACCAGAAAAAGCCGTATCCAATTCACAGACCGGAGAACCAATGATGCCATCGCGAAATCCCTCCACTGACAGCGCAGGAAGCGTTTCATTGCCTGTGCGACGGAGTGATGATCGTGGAATCGAGCACGGAAAACGGCCTGGTGAATTTTCTGGCGGTGATCGAAAAAAGGTCAAAATGGATTTTACCCAAACAGCTTCTGCAGCCCTTTTGGCATCTGTCACCATGAAAGAAAGCCAAGCTTGGTCTGCTCCAATGTTTGGTGAAACTAAACACAGCGGCGAGCGTAGTTTATTTGTCGAAACTTCCACCGTAGATTCGGCGACTGGTCCAACGTTTCTTCCAGCGCCGTCAAATCCGTCAAGTCCACTAGGAACTCCTTCAGTCGTTAGCATGTCATCCAAAGAGCAAGCTAATTTAATCTTGAATGTTGGCAGCTCAGTTGGTGGAAGGACGACTGAGCCGATCCCCCCGACCAAGCCACTTTCGAACGAAGAAAATCATCAGGCAGGAATTGGTTCGGACGTTCAAGATACTGGAATTCAAAACTCGTTCTTTCTCGAAACGTTTCAAGCAATCAATCTGGAATCTGCGGAAACTTCGAATGAAACCAGAGCAGCTGAGCTCATCAACATTGTGCCTGAGAAACCGCGTCTTCCCGAGATTCAAGAAGACTTTGCACGAAATGCATTGAACGTTTTGAAGGGCATCTTGAATAGCGATTACGCTCCAGTTCCCACGAGGATGATTGAAGCTGCTGTTCTCAATTCCGTTGCTCACGCGCAGCACACATTCTCCGCGGGTCAAATGGTGTGGACGCCAGCAGTGATCAGTCCAATGTCCAGGAATTTCAATTTGATTGCGAATGTGAAGCCAGCGAATGGACCTTCAAAAAGCATTGAACTGGACATGAAACCCTTCGTTCACAAATCCGTCAGTTGGCCTGCGATTGTGAAGTGTGTCCGCCATAATGTCCAAGAACTTGTTGACGCTGATCCAGCCTGCCGGATATGGGAAGACCCAATTGTGATTGACGATTTAGGAGACGATATGCTTGCGTTGAGCCAGTTTGAGGATTCGGATTATGGAACTGTCAAAGCCTGCCAGAGCGGGAATATCGCATATGAGATTGAGCTTTTTGGGTTTCCAGAGTTTCCCATCTTTATGGAGGGCAGATTTCTGAAAACCGCTGATGAGATTCATGTTCCTGGTCAGTATGTCCTGGGCTTAGATGGGTTGGATTGGGAGGAGTCGGTGGAATTCAAGCATTTGGATGGATCAGGAAATGTGAGTCTTGTGTATGAGTTGTACGTGAAAAGTCTGAATGAGGCGAAAGCGCACCAATCGGATTAGCTGTCTTGCTGTGGGTGTTTTATTTATGCTGGCGTTCACCTGTGTATAAATATAATCGTGATAAATCGCACCGAAATAAACCTTAAGGATTGTCAGTTCTTTGAAAATCTCTCTTTTTGATCCAACTTCGTGAACGACCATCACCCACGCCATCAAGCTTACCACGCGTAACTACTCAAGAAGGCCAGTTGAATCTCAAGACTCAGTCAGACAAGCAAATATCATCACCTCGCCACAACAACACACCGATACCCACTCTCTCTCGCATTAGCTCCACCGAATGTCTGATTTGCCACTGCCCGTGCCTCGAAGGCTGACAAACTCAAAAAACGCGAAACGACCCATCAGCTTCGCCGCAAGTCCTCTCCGAGCAGCCAACACGTCAGCAAACGAAATTGCCGACAACGACTTTTCCAAACGGCGACTCTCTCAAGGAACCATGCCTGGCAGCGCTTCAAACTTTTCTCTCCAACACTCGCCGAAACAGAACGTCAGCAGCAACAATTTCAAATCAAACGGCGAAATCGCGCTTCAACCTGGCGATCCCAAACCCGCTCGCAGTCTCAAATCCAATGGAAACCACACCATCGCTGTAGGACCAAACTTGTCTGAAGTTGGTGAAGAGCGGCGCGCATCGAAATCCACGCTTTCATTCGCGTCGCTTGTGGGCAGTGTGATGGCCAAGAAACGGTCCGTGAAGAAATCTCAGTCAAACCAAATTGTGCGCATTTCAGAGGCTGTCAATATGATGGGAACCATCAATTCAAACTCGACGTTGGAGCTTTCCAGTGATGGAGCAAAGCCAGTGACCATCCATAAACCAATTCTTCGCGTAACGAACCCAAACCTTATAGACGACGATGCTTCATTCGCGGCATCTTTCATGTCCGGAAGATCAATTAAGTATCAGAAAGCACAGATAGGTACGCGTTCTGGCTCTTTTGCCTTTCTTTGTTGACCATAAACCTCGGCACCCCAGATAAAGCCGCCGAAAACAGTTGGGAATTTCATAAGCACAAAATAAGCCCGCAGTCGTACAAAGTGAGCTTAACTGGAAGCATCAAACATCTTCTACATCTGCGCCCACACCCGGAAGTGGAGTCCGATGAAAACCCGACGGAGGAGGATGACATTGTCGATCTTGAAGTGCGCCGGAGCTTGGACAGCCTCGCTTCCAATGAAATAGATGGCTACTCATTATTCTCAGGAGGCCGAGCCAGCGTTCTAGTCAGCGAGAAAAGCTCCAAAAACCTAAACAGCATCTTGACGCGAAGTGGAACAGTCAAAACAAACAAATCGGATGTGGCTCGTTTTGATAACGTCAGTGAAAGAGATCTTGAACGGAGGCTGACGGACAAAAAGGCTGTCAAAGCAATTGTGAAGGCGATCGATACCATCAAAGCCAACAACACGAAAAAGGGTCTGGGATGGGGTGAGTTGATGCTCATTAACGGCGTGGTGCAGGCCGTAATATCTGGTTGCTTGGAGTGTTACATATTTTGGGCTGTGTGGAAATTTTTGTACGTGAGTTGGGGGAGGACTAGTGGTAGCGCGGAGTTCATTCTAGTAAGTCATTTTATCACGTTTTCGACGCTGCGTTTGCAATTTGGCTTACAGCTTTTGCGTAAGGCTTATTTCGGCCTTTTCATCCTTGCAGAAATATTCATGACTTTGGGGCTGATTGATGCGGTTTGAAAACTTTATATACTCTCTCTATTCTGCGTGCGACTTCTGATGAAGGTTTGCGGCAGGCGTGGAACAAAAACACGATGCAAGTCGTGGCGTGCATGTTATTCAACATTGGAATCCTGTCCTACTCCTTCATCCAAATGAACCACATCAACGACCGCATCAAACTGTGCTCAACCACTTTCCTTGACGTGTACTCTGACGGCGGATACCCATACATTGCTTCAAACAGCACCCTCATTCAGCAATCTGGTAATGCCAAATTCAACTTGTTGGGCGTGTGCCCGTGGCAGCTGGATGCGGGCATCACAGAAAGACTTGCGCAGAATATTTATCTGCTTGATAATTCGTATGTTATTGAGATTCTGATTGTCGGTGTCAGCGGCTTGGGGAATTTGTTTGGGCTATTTCTGGGGTTTAAGACCTATCAAGGTGGGGTGCTCCTGCTTAAGGTGTTGCGTTTTCGTTAATTTATTGTCGGACTCATTTTATTGGTGTTATAGAATACGGCTGGAGTTTGTACCAAATTCAAGGGGCAAGCATAACGAGGAAATGTAAGCCTTTTACCTTCGGAATTGCCCTCAAGCTTTAACATGTCTCCATCTCCGGAAACCACAACAACAACAACAAATAGGGATCATCACTCGATACCACTTGTTCATCCTACTGTTGAAGGTCATAACTGATCATTTTGACGCAGTTTATTATATTCTCACACAACCCCACCACAACAGGCCAACATATTCTTCACTCTCGGTTTCGCAACTCAAATGATTGCCGCATTCTACTACTCAGACAAAGGAGTCTCTGATCGCAAGCGCATGCTCAGTACTCCGTGGACCCTCGGCGCAACGAACCAAACCGTTGTAATCGCTGACTACAGCGGCCAAATTTCCGGGCCGAAAAACTTTTTACTCCCATCAGCCATCGCAGGCGCAATCGTTGCCACGTGTTCTTACATTTTGGGATGGAGCGCCATTCGTCGGTGCAGTAAAAACTTGATGTACGCGTTCCTTGCAATCATGTTTTTGGACTTTATCGCCGCGTTTTATGGACTCGTGGCTGTGCATTCGGATCCAAAGTATGAGATTACGCGGACACCGTTGGCTTTATTTTGTAAGAGTTTTTTTTTAAACTTATTTGGAGTCTTAAGACGTGAGGTTGATTGCTTTTGTGGTTGTGCAAGGCATGGTGCAGATGCTGATCAATCTCGTCACTTGGGTGGTTGGTTTCATGAATATGCGGGACTTTGGACGCGGGTTGCGAGAGTTACGTGAGTGAAGCCTGACAAATTATAGTGAGAAAGCGCGTTAAACCTCCCTTTTATACTGCCGCAGTTCAAGCGTCTGCAAAGAAGGAAACAGGGATAAAAAAGGAGCGCGAGTTACAGCTGGATTGACAATACCTCATAATCTTCCCATTTTTATATTCTTTGATTTCGGTCTATGGATACTCCCGCAATGTACTTGATTTATGACAGACAAGAACGAGAAGAAAGTTTAAGGCAAAGAGCAGGTGCAACAGAGACTGAAAGAGAGCGAAACGAAAACAAATCCACAGAAAATCAGACGGATTTGGCGTCATCACTTTTTGGGGGTGTTTCCGGCTGCGCCTTCGCAACAGTCGATGTCCGTCCCAACACTGCGTTTGTAGACCCAGTCGCAACAACTCCCAGAGTCACTTTCGACACAGAAGAAATAGCGTCGTAAAACTGCTTCGTAATCGCAATCGAAGATCCAATGTACTTGTACACGTGGGACGACCGCTGGAACATTTTCCCGTCTTCGTTCTTCTCAGTCAGGATGAATTCCTCTGGCTTACGGTCTTGCGTGCCAAGCGGGTCTAGAGAGCAGTGTCCCAGGTAAATCGTGTCATCTGGATCGACAGTTTCACCACGTTCAGGGTGGGGTTTCTCCTTCTTGAATTCGTGCAGGTATCCACCGGCAGTCACGACATAATAGTGCTCCTTGTAGGACTTGATCAAGCCTTTGCTTTTTCTGCTCAGGAGACCTTCGTGGATGACACCCACCAGCGGATCATCAAATCCTTCATACCCGTCCGTTTCAAACATGGCAGGACCTCCACTCTTGTTCAACCGGTTAATGCAGAAACTTTCCCACTCCTTTTCAGCGTCCAATTGTCCCAAAACAGCCTCAATTTCTTGTGCATGCGCGGCGCGGTGGCTTTGAATTTCGGAAATCGTGCCAACCCCAATCAAGGCCACTTTCAACTCGCGAATCAAGTTTGCCTCAAACACTTTGAAATCTGCCTTCGTTTCGACGAGTTTCTGGTTGCGGGCAGCGTGCTTGACTTTGGCCTGGGCCAGCTTGCGCTTTACTTCCATGTTTGCGAGCCATGGGTCGCTGTAACGGTGGGCATCGGTTCCTGGACGAAGGGCAAAGGAAATTGCTTTAGTGAGGACCTCTTTTGCCTTGACAATGATTTCCTTGTCCTTGAGTCTTTCGCGGTTGCGTTCCTGAAACGCATCAAGAGTGAGAAATTCCGGTGCACATATATTTTTAATACCAAGTTCTGGTAGAAATCACCTTCTGCTCCTTTTCAAGCACATCCAGCTTCTTCTTGAGAGTCTTTCTGATGCCGTCGAGAGCCGTGATTGTCTGATTTTCGAGGGACTTTTGAATAGCGGCGTATTGGGAAGCGAGGGCTGTGGCGTCCGCCTTCAAGATGGCGGAGATGGCATTCACGGCAGATGTGTCCGTGAACGCAAGCTGGCGGACAGGGGATGGAAGCGCCCATTCCTGTTGGAGTGGAGAGAGACAGAGATGGGTTGAGTAAGCATGAAGGAGATGGACGAACCCCAGTGAGCCATGCACAAGTCATGCATGACATATGATCCATCAAAGTGAGTACCTTTGCATTCGCAGCGTGCGATCTTGCCTGAGCCTTCTCGGCATCAGCCAGTCTATCAAAGTGGTGGATCAACACCCGGATAAGAGCAGCCCAGCCACGGGTTCTGTCCGTCAGAACATCGGCGGGGTCAAGAGCAAGACCGAGGGCGGCAGTGTTGTTCTCTCCGTCAACAACCAAGTCCGTTGGCGTCACGTTGTACAGATCCGTGTTGGAGCGGGAGAGAGTGGCATTGTTAACATTGACGGTAGCGGCAGATGAGATGCTGTCACTGCGTTCGAGGGGCCTCTCGGACGAAGAGGAGAGGCTGCGTTGGAGCTTGAGTTTGAGCGACATTTCTGTGAGAGTTGTGTCTGATGAATTGAGACTTCAATTTGCGTTTGTTTGAACCAGCCACCAAACATCGACAAAATGGGTCGCTTTTATCATAATACAGAGAGCGATGTGGCCTTGCTAACCCACGCAAGACCAGTCGAGTCCAATCCCAACAGTCAAACAAGTTCCATCGACTGGTAAAATGCTCCCCTGTCCCGCTGCCCTCGGCCTCCCACTCAGTTTACCAACTACCCCACCAACACACGGGACAGTGATGAACTGCACACAGCTGCTGGACTGACCAGTCCTGTTTGTTCCATCCGCAGGATCATCATTTTTCAAAAACCAGCCCCGTTTCACTTGAAATTTCGCCGCTCCGTCATCTCCAGTTGCGACACGATCCAAATAGCAAAGGTATCCGAATAGCTTCAACGACTGTACATCTCCTTCTTTAAACTCTACTCGCACTACCTCCATGAGCATTTCTCCATCAGGCAATACCCAACCTCCGCATCCGTAACCACAAATGGAAGAATCCAGCATCAAATCCTCCACTCGGGCTCCCTTTTTAGCAGTAAATACATCCGTCACAACGCATGACTCAGTCTTTACGCGCACAATATCTCCACAATGGATCATCTCTGCGCCGCACAAAACTCCAAACCACGATTTGTCTTTCAAATTTATCAACAGGTTGTCCCCAGTCGCTTCACGGAACGGCATTTTCGGTACTTGTGTCGCCATCATTGCAGCTTTTTTCTGCAGCCCTATCACATTCAGCCGTGACTGCGATACCCCAAATGCATGCCGCAGCCCGCGTATGTACTTGACGATCAAACATTCCCGGACAGATGGTATAACAAAAGAGTAGTTTTGCGGAAACGGGCCCATGACTTTGAGTTGCAGGTACGCCTCAAGCATCCGCCCTTCCACAAGAATGCCACAGGCATCATCGAGGCCGAGGAGCTCGATTTCATACAAAGCCACGACTTGAGCTGGGACGGATGGTTTCACTTTCATGTACCGCCCAGCATCTTCGCCAGTAATACGCACCGACGCATCATCCCGTTCGTTGACCCAAAGTGTATTCCCACGGAAAGCCCGAATTATGCCATCATCTGTGGGCGACTGCACTGCATTAGGTGTCGACGACAGCCGTGAATACTCTTTGAGCACTCGACGCACGATACACGGCCAGTGAATCGGTTGGCCCAGCTTGTTTCCACCAAAATACGGCTTATTCGTGATAGCAAACACGCGAATCCAACAGAGATCATATGCATGCAGAGTTGGCTTAAAGAAATAGTTCTCGCGCTTAAAAGAAGTTCCTCGAGCCGGCAAAGGTTTCTGGATTTGCTGTGGAGAACTTTGGCTTGCATTGTGAGATTCGTGAGGAGTCGCCTTTTTTTTCGTCAACTCAGGATGCTGTGGTGGCCGCTCCTTTAGAATAGAAGGTTGCCGTCTTTCCCACACTGGAATTGTTTTTTCTTGTGGCTCAATGGCGCCTTCCCTCAAATTAACATTTGACAAATCTGACCCATGTCGCGATTCGGATTCAAAATTGCTGACTTTTGAAGCTGTATTATGTGGCCGAGATGTTGAACCGGTTTCGTTGGCGGAGGGATGAGAAGAGTATGGTGGCGCAATTTCTTCTTTTGCACTTTTTCGTGCCAAGGGTGCTCGACGCTTATTCGTTGTTATTCCCTCCGATGACAGACTATTCAGGCGCTGTCGCTGAGCTGAAGGGGCGTACTCCGGAGACTCCTGATCATTGCGCTGTGGCTTTTCCTTATTGCGGGGTGCGTCATTCCGCCGGGGCTGCTGGTCATTCAAATTCTTGTTCGCACTCGCTTCTGATTCGTCAAAGCCATCTGTGAAAGCATCATACGATTTCATCATGTCCACTCTTTTGGACGCGGAGCGATTTGATGCGGAGTCTGGACGGACATCTTTTTGTGCAGATGGCCTATCGTTCACGCCACTCAATTGGGTTTTTGAAGGCACTTCATTGAAACTCTCGGAGAAGTCGGTCAAGTCGATCAGAACATCAGCAATAGTTGAAGTTTCCCGATCAGGTTCCGAAAATCTGCTCCTCGGCTTTTCAAGAGCGAAACCATCAACCGATCTTTTGGTTCTATTCGCCTCGGAACAAATCGAGGTCAACGGCTTATTCAAGGCAATAATATTGAAGAGTTTCTTGGGATTTGACTGAGTCTCGACAGGCGCTGATAGGTCTGTAAAAGGCCTCTTCTTTGTTTCAAACGTCTTTTTTGATTCCCGATCTGGGCTGCTTGCACCGATTGTCAGATCAACGACTTCGTTGGCGGGATATTGCGCTGGCGGTTGTGTTGACCCTTCATCAACCAATTCTTCCGCCCATTCACTATTCGAACCCACTGGAGACGGCTGTTCCTGCGGCTTATCATTTCCATATCGCGTCCGCCTGTCACGACTACTCGATCTCGAGGATGCCGAGTCGTCAACCACTTGAAAAACATCTTCCGCGTGCTCGCGATGCAGGAATTGGGAGTCATCTGGCTCAGGAGGAAGAATTTTGGCTTTACGAGGGACCGATTCGTATATTTTCGTAAATTGTTCTGGTTGCTGATGATGCCTTGAATTCGATTCCATGCCAAGATGAATTTGTGAAGTATTGTATTTTTCGGAGTGGTGCGACCGCTGGTTCAAGTTTATCGATCTTTGATAACTTTTCAGCCTGGAAGAGCCGTTCGCTGCCAAGAAGGATAGTTTTCTGCGTTAATAGATCCCCCCCAAAAAAACATGCCTTCAGAGAAGCAAAACCTGCGCTTCCAGTCGCTCCTTCAAAATACGGCGTGTTTGAAAGCGCGAGGGAGGGTTTGCTCGAACGAGGACTCGCATGCCAGGATATCTGTCCAGAATTGTCAGCCGAGTTCGGCCGGCTGGATGCACTGGACGCGTTCCTTTTTATTCTGCTCTTTGGAACTGTTGTGTCGCTTTGAGCAAAATGCACATCTGGCTTGGCCCTCTTACTGCTGCCTAAAATAACCACCGAGCGCAGGTAAATCATAAAATAGAAAGTATCCAATTAGTCTGTATCCAATGCTTAAAAAAGGCAAACGTAACAGTGATGAATGCGCAGATGAAATGTCAAACAAATACAATACCTGCCCCGGATCTGAAATCCTCCCCATGCATCTCGGCTGAAGATGCATTGGACCGACGATCGGAATCGCGATTCCTTCCCGAACACAGTTCGCACGAGCAGGTACCACGTGCATCCCCAGCAAGATACAAAAGATGGACGGCGAATTTTACTGCCGACCTGAATTTCCTAAGAATACAGAAATGGGCCAGAGGTCAACTTGTGTGAGAAAAATATGGGGGTGATGATTTTTCACAACACGCACCTGCCACTCGGGTGTCCATAAAGATACGAATCTCCCGACTTCTGATGAACCCGAGGGACATGCACAAGAAAGTAACCTTCGGGAAGAGTCGCAAGTTTCGCCTTCCCGTGGTAATGCACGAAAGGTTGCGTTTTCTGGTGCCAGGCGAGGAGTTCGGCCGAGCACTTTTTGAGTTTGAGATGGTTGGTTGGATGTTGAATGGGATGATTGTTGTTTGCTGTCCGCATAAACACACCTTATCCAAAAAGGACTCGTACCGAGTCGATCCTGGTTTCTCAAGTGTCCCAGATTCTATCTGCGGTGCTTGCTTTAAGTTGCTGTCTGACTTGGGCACGGGAAGCCGTGTGTTCGACATTCTGAGCGGTCACTAAACGATAAATATTTATTTAGAGAATAACAAAATCGCACAAGTAGTTCCACCATCCATCCCTGAAACTCTCGGGAACGCATCAATAAAAGTGCTTGGTCTGGACGCGATCCAGTTAATCCCAAAATTTATTCATTGCTCGGTCGCAGCAGCGCTCGATAAAAACAAGTTAATTTATCAACACATTTCCGTGACGCCAGCAGCTTCTGGGGTCGATTCGCCTTCATTCTGGCGGAGACGGCAGATCAGTAACAAAATAGAACGTTGTTGGTTGATAAAATGAAATACCTGCGCTCCGTCAGTCGAGGTTTTCTCCACGGTCTCCTCATTCTGTTCGTCTTCTGCAACTTGATTGCTGCCGCCTTGGTCTAATTCGGTTTCGTTATTTTCGGCTTCCTCTTGCTGGACTGTCTCCTCCAATTCGGGGATTTCCTCTGCTGGTGTCTCGGGCACGGAATCATCGTTTTCCGGAACAGATTGCAAAGGCTCAGCAGCACTCTACAATTCTAATAAGTTTTCATGACTCCATATGCAGAACCAATCATCCTCACCATGTCAACGTCAGCTAAAAATTCAGCCTCCGCATTCGGCACATCTGTTCGTTTCGAAGCCTCGGTTTCAGCAATTTCACGAATGGCGTCCTTCATCTCCGTCTTCATGGAAACAAGTTGAAGTTCCAGCTCCTTTTTGATGGAATCTTTGATGATGGATTCAACATGCATTTTGACAATCTTTTCGATCCTGTTATCTAACTGCCCCTCAATCATTTCCTTCACCTTGCTGCTCAATAAACTACCCTCCAAAATATCACTAACTTCACTCGCCCATGCTTCTTTTTCGTCCTTCAAGGCATCCTGAACAAGCTCAGTCACAGCATGGACAGTAAGCGCAGGTTCTGCTGTTGCCGCCACAGGTGACACAGTCGAATGCTTCTCAGCAATAACAGCTTCTTCCGGAGAGATTTTCACGCTCGCAGCACGCTTCTTTTTCGGCGCTTCACTCTCAACCTTTGTTTCACTCGCTCTTTTTCCGTTTCTTCCACGCTTGTCTTGCTCAGCTGCAGCCGCCGCCGTCGCAGCTGGAAAATCAATCTCAAACGCAGCAGGAATTCCTCCCGATTTTCTTGACCCCCGGCTCGATCTTCGGGCATCATTTTTCTCTGCCTCAGACGCTTCCGCCTTTGATGGAGACTTTGAGACGGGCGCTTCATTTTTGCGAATTTCATCCGCCTTTGAAATACTCGCGCGCACAGACTTTCTCGCCATCGGAATCTTTTTGTCGCTGATATCATGTGGAGCAGCGTTGTTTCGTTCCTTGGCGTTGTTTGCGTCTTTGCTTTTTGAGCGTGTCGCCTTTTCGGAAGAAGGGTTTGGTTTAGAGGCTCCCTTACTCACCGCTGTTTCTGAGGTTCTAGATCGCTGCCTTG
>JAIWWG010000102.1:0-101956 GCA_025435555.1 Chytriomyces cf. hyalinus JEL632 | reverse complement strand
AGATAGTAACAGAAGCTGCAGAGCCCCCCTTGCATTCACCTACCGATGCCAGCGCCACAATGACACCACGCGCTTTTGAAGTTCGTTCCTTTGCCAGCAGAGCCCAGTTGATTCCGTGTTGGCCAAAAGGGATGCCGAGATACGGGGCACATGCTGGGATGGAAGGTCCACGTTGTAGAGCTTGAGAGGTACATCACGTAGTGCTGGAACAGGACCGAGATAGATGCACTTGGATGGCGAGAACCGGATGCCGACAGTGTTGGACCATTCCTCACACGTTCGGAGCAGGACTGCGAGATCATGTTGATTTGCAGCTACCAAGGACGTATCGTCTGCAAACAGGAGGTTATTGAGATGGATACCGTTGATTCGAATTCGCGGGATTCCAGGAGCACGTAGCCGAATTGAGAGACCATGGATGTGACAGTTGAACAAAATCGGGGACAGAGTAGCACCCTGCAAAAGACCCTCGTTCGTTGTCAATCGGATCACTAATCACGCCAGCCACCACCAGACAGCACGAGTTGTGATCGAAAAGATCCTGGAGCCGTGCAAGCATGAATTCGTCCAGGCCGAAGACTTGTGTGAGCATTTGCCAAAGAACCCTTCGATCGACTTCGTCATATGCCGCTTTGATGTCCAGCAGGATAGTCGAAGCATGTTCATTGGTGTTCAGGGTTTCGTGGAGAACCATGGCTTGATCGAGCGAGGACCGACCGGGTCTGAAGCCACCTTGAAAGTCATCGAGTTGTTGCATTACGGGTCCAAGTTCAGGAACAAGCAGCCGCTCGTAGAGTCGTCGTATCGTACTTGTCAGTGCAATAGGTCGGTAGTTTGCAATGTCCTGATCAGATCCCTTCTTCTTGAAGACTGGCACAATGAGCGCCTTCCTCCAGTCAGATGGAATAGTTGCAGCAGCATGGACCATGGGCAGGAAAACACTGAGAACGTCAGCCATGAGATCGCCACCGGCTTTGATGAGTTCAGCAGGAATTCCATCGGATTCCAGTAGCCTTTCCGAGTGGGAGTCCAGCAATCGCAGACATGATCGCATCCGGGTTGAAGACTTCCTGAGTTGGACGCGACTGGATTTCCTCAAGCGCAGGGGGTCCAGGTTGGGGATGTCCAGTCGGAGGTGCTCCAAAGGTAGTTCGAAAATGGGCAGCGTGTTCATTGATTTTCGCCGGGTCCAGTTTGCAGACAGTGCGGTCTTTTCGCGACTTGGCTCCTTTTTACCATGCGCATGAACGAGGACATGTTTTGTGGGACTGTGAGCTTATCGACAGCATCTTCGAAGAGCACGCGCTTGCGTGTGGTCAGATCCGCCCGGTAAGCACGCTGAGTGTTGGTCAGTTCGGAAGCAAGGCGTTTGATTTCGAGACGAGACAACTGGCCACGCTCGATTTCCTGTTGCACGTTCGCAAGTTCTTGCTGCACGTTGTCCCGACTTTGTTCAAGCTCATCAGTCCAAAACTCCGATGGCAGATGGTCAGAGACTTGGAGGACACCAATTGACTTTGACGCAGCATTTCGGACCCATGACAGGAAGTGTTCCCAGGCCTCGTTGATCAACTCTTGAGTTCTAGCACGGTTTGGTGTGTGAGTATTGTTCAAGAGCGAGGAGCGAGAAGTACTTCCCGGGAGGGGAGCGCCTACTGCAGGTACCGCGGTGTGTGCATCGCACTGTGATGCACCCGCGATGTACCCCACAGCAGGGCTTTCAAAGCTCGTTTCGCAGCAATTCCAGGCATAAGCACATGTCCTGCTGCGTAGATGGGTTGGGAGCATCGACAGAACGTGGATGGGAGTGGGATGGACCAGCGGACTGAGAAGGACTGTCAGACATGTGAGTGGTGGCTCTGGGGCAATCTGCAGTGTGGGTAACAGGATCAAGAGAAGCATGGGAAGTACTTCCCGGAGGGTTGGCGCCTACTGCAGGTGCCACGGTGTGTGCATCGCACTGTGATACACCCGCAACGTATCCCACAGCAGGGCTTTCCAAGCGTGTTCGCAGCAATTCCAGTTGATCCATGATCTCCTGCTGCGTGGACTCCAGCTCCTCAGCAAAACGCTGATGGTATTTGGCAGTTGTGAGGCGACGAACATTCCAGCGCGCAAAAGACTTGGGCTTGGTTTCGACATCCAGTGGCACAGAAAATGTCAGCGGCCGATGGTCCGAACCTCCAAGTGACTCGCCTTCATGAACTGTGAGGTTAGAGACTGGGAAGCTCGAGAGTACAACATCCGGAATCCCTCGACCACCACCAGCCCACGACGTCCATTTCCCAGACTCCGGGATTTGAAGCGCAAGTCCAGAGTTGAACAGTTCCTGCTGCATATACGTTCCACGTGTGTTTGTGAGTGAATCACCAGCATCCGTCATCCGTGCGTTCAGATCGCCAACCAAAAGACAACGCAACGTAAAGCCTTCAGATAACGTTTCCGCTTTTTGAAGCATGTCCCCGATTACCCGATTGTCAGCAGAGGGGGGGATGTAGGCAGTGATGAGGATAAGATCAGAGATGCGCATTGCGCAATAGAACCCCAAGGGATCTTCATAGATAACTCGGAATTGGGGGGAGAGAGTTGCAGTTGAGAACGCCAAAATGCCGCCAAAATTGCGCCGACCTCCCGCAATTGCCTCCGTGTTTGTACTTGTGATATTAAATAGGTGTGGTCGAAAAGGAATGGAGGATGTTGGGGAGAGCCACGTTTCCACCATTAAAGAAAGGTCAACAGATTGCGCAGACTTGAATCTCAGGACTTCTTCGGCTTTGCCAGACAGCCCGTTGAGATTCGAAAATGCGATTTTGATCATTCTTGGTCGGCGGCGTCAGCCGCGGGACCAAGATCCAGATTGGACACAGACATGGCAACATCGTCTTGACTATCGACAAACTCAGTAGATTCCGGAACTGGGTCGAGAGTCACAAAATCAGTTAGCGACAGTGTGTCTGGGGCAGCAAATTTCGCAAACGCGCTACGGTGGGGGCGTGGGGGTGCAAGAAGGGAGTCGGATGGGGAGCCTCGGATGGTTTCAAACACTTTCTGCGTGGCTTCCTTGAGTTGCTGAGAGGCACCGGCAAGGATGGCAGCACGGAGATTGACAGTACGTGCGGCTTTGCACAAAAACGCGAGGCGCTTGGCAGCTTTTTCTGTCTGGGTGGAGTCAAGGCGATTTCCGTCAATGTCGGATATGAGTGGGTTGAAGGCTGCAAGGAGGACTTGTTGGCCACGCTCCCTAAGAACTCGCACCACTTCCAGAACAACATCAGTCGGACAATACAGCTCAATGATGGAGTTACCAATAGATGAGGTAAGAGCCACATTGTGGCGAACCCCCATCTGTCCCACAAACGCATCGATCAAATGTTTCCGGTCCCGGAAGGAACATCCGCGCAACTGACGACTGCTGTGGAGTTCAACACGGATCACTGCAAACTTTTTCGGTTCAGGGACAGCTTTCGCCATCTGTAATGCCTTCTTTTGACGCATGCGGTGTGTTTTTTCATCATACTGCTGCTGAGTTTGCGGCGCGCGTTGACGAGATTCGCAAGATGGTGGAGGGGCACGACGCGTTCCATTACGTGCAACAGTGGACCAGGCGGCTTCAACAACCTGTGTGGAAGTGTTTTCAACAGCAACGGGTACAGAAACAGTTGTTGTTGAGGCAGGGGCAGCACCTGGGACAATACGCCCTCCAGGTCCAGTGCGACCTCCACGACCGCTTTTTCGAGAGGTACGCACATGGGGCTGCACGTGGGTGGACTGGGCTCCATTGGGAGTTGGTGCTGCGAGCGTGGGAGCAGTTGAAGCACTGATGGAAGCCAAGAGGGCTGTTGCTGTGCTCAATGGCTGCGCCACAGTTGGCTGACACTCATTTGCTGTGCCTGATGACTTACCCACACCAACTGAGCCCTGCTGCATCTGGGTGACCAGCTGGGCCAGCAGCGCAATCAGGGACTGCAGCTGCGTCTGAAGGGAAGCTGTAGCGGCCTCTGCTGCCTCTGCACGCTGCTGCCAGTTGACAGCTGTGGCAGGCACAGCAGGGGGTGGAAATGCATTCGAAATCACTGATGGCGACATTTCGGAGGCTGCAGCGGTGGTCTGCATGGCTGGCGCGGGTGCCATGAAGCTGAATTCGCTCTGTGGAAGGCCTGCGGAACCAGCTGGGGTGGTGAGATTGGTTGTTGAGGTTGTTGCTGTGCTTGCTGAGCCTGCTGAGCCTGCTGGTGGCTGATCCACAGAGCGGCCAGCGGTGGCTGCAGCAAATGAGAGGGTCTGTTGGATCAGACGACTCTGGGAAGCACTGGGTGTGGAAGTAGAGACTGCAGTGGCAGTGTCTGCTTCGGAGTTCTGGCGGCGGCGCTTTGCTGCTGTGCCTGTGGTGGAAGTGACTGGGACCAGCTTACCGAAAGCCTTCTCCCACTCTGCGTACAGGTCCGCAGAGGCCGACCCTCCTGCCTTCAGCGCTGCGTTGAGTCTGCAACGTTTGGTGCACGTGGTGCACTGCATTTGGATGGTGGAGAACCCAAACTGGTTCGGATTCCCTCCCACCCCAAGGCTCTTCAGAGAGGCCGACCCGCATCCCGCCACGGGACAGCGAGCCGTCCCCTTGAGGCGCTTTGCGATGTTGAGCTCCAGCATCACGAACGGGTGCTTGGTGTTGGTGCTGCTGCTTTTGATGACCGTGGACATTTCAAACAGACTTTTTTCCTAACCCTAACGTTTTCAGTTTCTTTTAATCAAGTTACACAGTAACACAAGTGCGGGGTTGAAAGATAGCAAAAATCACTCAAAAAAAGTTCAAGAACTCCAAAGAATCAGAAGTAAAGTGCGGAAATGTTAAGAAAACAGATGATCGGTAAAGGTAATAAGATATGTATGGTCAGTTCGGGCTTGACGGTTGATTATCCAGGCTCCGGGTTTTGCCGTGGTCGCCCAAGCGGGGCTCCCCCGGGTTGAGGTATGCGATTTCGCGGTCTTCGAGGCGGCAGTGGTCGTGCGGGTGCATCTGGCTCGGCCCAGTAGCCATTGGCTTGCTGTTGGAGGTGGCGACATTCGGTGTAGATGAGAGCTACGGCAGAAGAGACTTCGGTGTACGTGTCGATTTCGGAGGGCGGTGTATTCCGGACTTCATTCAGGATCGTATCAAGCCAGGTCATTCGGCCGGCAGGAGGTTGCAAGCCCTAACCCTAACGTTTTTCAGTTTCTTTTAATCAAGTTACACAGTAACACAAGTGGCGGGGTTGAAAGATAGCAAAAATCACTCAAAAAAGTTCAAGAACTCCAAAGAATCAGAAGTAAAGTGCGGAAATGTTAAGAAAACAGATGATCGGTAAAGGTAATAAGATATGTATGGTCAGTTCGGCTTGACGGTTGATTATCCAGGCTCCGGGTTTTGCCGTGGTCGCCCAAGCGGGGCTCCCCCGGGTTGAGGTATGCGATTTCGCGGTCTTCGAGGCGGCAGTGGTCGTGCGGGTGCATCTGGCTCGGCCCAGTAGCCATTGGCTTGCTGTTGGAGGTGGCGACATTCGGTGTAGATGAGAGCTACGGCAGAAGAGACTTCGGTGTACGTGTCGATTTCGGAGGGCGGTGTATTCCGGACTTCATTCAGGATCGTATCAAGCCAGGTCATTCGGCCGGCAGGAGGTGCAAGCGTGTCCCAGTTGATGCGCAGGAGAGCAGTGGCACCAGAACAGTCAGCAGCATGGGATCGGGTCAGTACGTCGTTGCACTTGAGGCACGGTTCGTGTCGGGTGACGGCACCAAGAGTCCAGCGAAGGATGTTGTTGCGTGTCTTGCGGTCAATTCCCTTGCAGGCAGTCAGATACGGCCGGACTGGGTCTTTGGTTTCGACTTGGATTGCGCCAGCAATGGTGTCCAGGTTGTTGTCCAGGTTGACGATGGATTCCTTGCGCAGCTTCTTGCGAGCATTGTCAGACAGCGCTTGTTTTGGCTTCGGAGGGTACCGGAACGGAACTTCAGCTGGAGGTGGGGGAACCAGTGGTTGCTGTCGAAAATCAATCCATTTAGCATCCACATGAGTCACAAGTGGGTTGGAGCGAGCAAGGCGGGGAAGACATTCCTGAAATGGTTTGTCAGCACCAAGCAGAGCGCCGCGCCAGAAACGAACAGCCGGGATAGAACGATCAGTTGAGTTATGCAATCGGGAGGACCACATGAGATTGAGCTCGGTAGCACGGTGTTTGAATGGTTCGACTTGCAGCAGCTTGTGGAGAGCGGCAGTGGACGTGTTGCGGGGTGTTGATGTGAGAGTCCGTAGTGCAAGACGTTGGACCGACTCGTACAACTTGAGCGTGGACGCGGATGGGAGCTTGAGAGCAATGCCATATTCAAGAACCGGCCGAATGAAACTCCTGTAGATAGTAACAGAAGCTGCAGGAGCCCAGCCCATTGCATTCATACCTACCGACGCCAGCGCCACAATGACACCACGCGCTTTTGAAGTTCGTTCCTTTGCCAGCAGAGCCCAGTTGATTCCGTGTTGGCCAAAAGGGATGCCGAGATACGGGGCACATTGCTGGGATGGAAGGTCCACGTTGTAGAGCTTGAGAGGTACATCACGTAGTGCTGGAACAGGACCGAGATAGATGCACTTGGATGGCGAGAACCGGATGCCGACAGTGTTGGACCATTCCTCACACGTTCGGAGCAGGACTGCGAGATCATGTTGATTTGCAGCTACCAAGGACGTATCGTCTGCAAACAGGAGGTTATTGAGATGGATACCGTTGATTCGAATTCGCGGGATTCCAGGAGCACGTAGCCGAATTGAGAGACCATGGATGTGACAGTTGAACAAAATCGGGGACAGAGTAGCACCCTGCAAAAGACCTCGTTCGTTGTCAATCGGATCACTAATCACGCCAGCCACCACCAGACAGCACGAGTTGTGATCGAAAAGATCCTGGAGCCGTGCAAGCATGAATTCGTCCAGGCCGAAGACTTGTGTGAGCATTTGCCAAAGAACCCTTCGATCGACTTCGTCATATGCCGCTTTGATGTCCAGCAGGATAGTCGAAGCATGTTCATTGGTGTTCAGGGTTTCGTGGAGAACCATGGCTTGATCGAGCGAGGACCGACCGGGTCTGAAGCCACCTTGAAAGTCATCGAGTTGTTGCATTACGGGTCCAAGTTCAGGAACAAGCAGCCGCTCGTAGAGTCGTCGTATCGTACACGTCAGTGCAATGGGTCGGTAGTTTGCAATGTCCTGATCAGATCCCTTCTTCTTGAAGACTGGCACAATGAGCGCCTTCCTCCAGTCAGATGGAATAGTTGCAGCAGCATGGACCATGGGCAGAAAAACACTGAGAACGTCAGCCATGAGATCGCCACCGGCTTTGATGAGTTCAGCAGGAATTCCATCGGATCCAGTAGCCTTTCCGAGTGGGAGTCCAGCAATCGCAGCCATGATCGCATCCGGGTTGAAGACTTCCTGAGTTGGACGCGACTGGATTTCCTCAAGCGCAGGGGGTCCAGGTTGGGGATGTCCAGTCGGAGGTGCTCCAAAGGTAGTTCGAAAATGGGCAGCGTGTTCATTGATTTTCGCCGGGTCCAGTTTGCAGACAGTGCGGTCTTTTCGCGACTTGGCTCCTTTTACCATGCGCATGAACGAGGACATGTTTTGTGGGACTGTGAGCTTATCGACAGCATCTTCGAAGAGCACGCGCTTGCGTGTGGTCAGATCCGCCCGGTAAGCACGCTGAGTGTTGGTCAGTTCGGAAGCAAGGCGTTTGATTTCGAGACGAGACAACTGGCCACGCTCGATTTCCTGTTGCACGTTCGCAAGTTCTTGCTGCATGTTGTCCCGACTTTGTTCAAGCTCATCAGTCCAAAACTCTGATGGCAGATGGTCAGAGACTTGGAGGACACCAATTGACTTTGACGCAGCATTTCGGACCCATGACAGGAAGTGTTCCCAGGCCTCGTTGATCAACTCTTGAGTTCTAGCACGGTTTGGTGTGTGAGTATTGTTCAGGAGCGAGGAGCGAGAAGTACTTCCCGGGAGGGGAGCGCCTACTGCAGGTACCGCGGTGTGTGCATCGCACTGTGATGCACCCGCGACGTACCCCACAGCAGGGCTTTCAAAGCTCGTTCGCAGCAATTCCAGGCATAAGCACATGTCCTGCTGCGTAGATGGGTTGGGAGCATCGACAGAACGTGGATGGGAGTGGGATGGACCAGCGGACTGAGAAGGACTGTCAGACATGTGAGTGGTGGCTCTGGGGCAATCCGCAGTGTGAGTAACAGGATCAAGAGAAGCATGGGAAGTACTTCCCGGAGGGTTGGCGCCTACTGCAGGTGCCACGGTGTGTGCATCGCACTGTGATACACCCGCAACGTATCCCACAGCAGGGCTTTCCAAGCGTGTTCGCAGCAATTCCAGTTGATCCAAGATCTCCTGCTGCGTAGACTCCAGCTCCTCAGCAAAACGCTGATGGTATTTGGCAGTTGTGAGGCGACGAACATTCCAGCGCGCAAAAGACTTGGGCTTGGTTTCGACATCCAGTGGCACAGAAAATGTCAGCGGCCGATGGTCCGAACCTCCAAGTGACTCGCCTTCATGAACTGTGAGGTTAGAGACTGGGAAGCTCGAGAGTACAACATCCGGAATCCCTCGACCACCACCAGCCCACGACGTCCATTTCCCAGACTCCGGGATTTGAAGCGCAAGTCCAGAGTTGAGCAGTTCCTGCTGCATATACGTTCCACGTGTGTTTGTGAGTGAATCACCAGCATCCGTCATCCGTGCGTTCAGATCACCAACCAAAAGACAACGCAACGTAAAGCCTTCAGATAACGTTTCCGTTTTTTGGAGCATGTCCCCGATTACCCGATTGTCAGCAGAGGGGGGGATGTAGGCAGTGATGAGGATAAGATCAGAGATGCGCATTGCGCAATAGAACCCCAAGGGATCTTCATAGATAACTCGGAATTGGGGGGAGAGGGTTGCAGTTGAGAACGCCAAAATGCCGCCAAAATTGCGCCGACCTCCCGCGATCGCCTCCGTGTTTGTACTTGTGATATTAAATAGGTGTGGTCGGAAAGGAATGGAGGATGTTGGAGAGAGCCACGTTTCCACCATTAAAGAAAGGTCAACAGATTGCGCAGACTTGAATCTCAGGACTTCTTCGGCTTTGCCAGACAGCCCGTTGAGATTCGAAAATGCGATTTTGATCATTCTTGGTCGGCGGCGTCAGCCGCGGGACCAAGATCCAGATTGGACACAGACATGGCAACATCGTCTTGACTATCGACAAACTCAGTAGATTCCGGAACTGGGTCGAGAGTCACAAAATCAGTTAGCGACAGTGTGTCTGGGGCAGCAAATTTCGCAAACGCGCTACGGTGGGGGCGTGGGGGTGCAAGAAGGGAGTCGGATGGGGAGCCTCGGATGGTTTCAAACACTTTCTGCGTGGCTTCCTTGAGTTGCTGAGAGGCACCGGCAAGGATGGCAGCACGGAGATTGACAGTACGTGCGGCTTTGCACAAAAACGCGAGGCGCTTGGCAGCTTTTTCTGTCTGGGTGGAGTCAAGGCGATTTCCGTCAATGTCGGATATGAGTGGGTTGAAGGCTGCAAGGAGGACTTGTTGGCCACGCTCCCTAAGAACTCGCACCACTTCCAGAACAACATCAGTCGGACAATACAGCTCAATGATGGAGTTACCAATAGATGAGGTAAGAGCCACATTGTGGCGAACCCCCATCTGTCCCACAAACGCATCGATCAAATGTTTCCGGTCCCGGAAGGAACATCCGCGCAACTGACGACTGCTGTGGAGTTCAACACGGATCACTGCAAACTTTTTCGGTTCAGGGACAGCTTTCGCCATCTGTAATGCCTTCTTTTGACGCATGCGGTGTGTTTTTTCATCATACTGCTGCTGAGTTTGCGGCGCGCGTTGACGAGATTCGCAAGATGGTGGAGGGGCACGACGCGTTCCATTACGTGCAACAGTGGACCAGGCGGCTTCAGCAACCTGTGTGGAAGTGTTTTCAACAGCAACGGGTACAGAAACAGTTGTTGTTGAGGCAGGGGCAGCACCTGGGACAATACGCCCTCCAGGTCCAGTGCGACCTCCACGACCGCTTTTTCGAGAGGTACGCACATGGGGCTGCACGTGGGTGGACTGGGCTCCATTGGGAGTTGGTGCTGCGAGCGTGGGAGCAGTTGAAGCACTGATGGAAGCCAAGAGGGCTGTTGCTGTGCTCAATGGCTGCGCCACAGTTGGCTGACACTCATTTGCTGTGCCTGATGACTTACCCACACCAACTGAGCCCTGCTGCATCTGGGTGACCAGCTGGGCCAGCAGCGCAATCAGGGACTGCAGCTGCGTCTGAAGGGAAGCTGTAGCGGCCTCTGCTGCCTCTGCACGCTGTTGCCAGTTGACAGCTGTGGCAGGCACAGCAGGGGGTGGAAATGCATTCGAAATCACTGATGGCGACATTTCGGAGGCTGCAGCGGTGGTCTGCATGGCTGGCGCGGGTGCCATGAAGCTGAATTCGCTCTGTGGAAGGCCTGCAGAACCAGCTGGGGTGGTGAGATTGGTTGTTGAGGTTGTTGCTGTGCTTGCTGAGCCTGCTGAGCCTGCTGGTGGCTGATCCACAGAGCGGCCAGCGGTGGCTGCAGCAAATGAGAGGGTCTGTTGGATCAGACGACTCTGGGAAGCACTGGGTGTGGAAGTAGAGACTGCAGTGGCAGTGTCTGCTTCGGAGTTCTGGCAGCGGCGCTTTGCTGCTGTGCCTGTGGTGGAAGTGGCTGGGACCAGCTTACCGAAAGCCTTCTCCCACTCTGCGTACAGGTCCGCAGAGGCCGACCCTCCTGCCTTCAGCGCTGCGTTGAGTCTGCAACGTTTGGTGCACGTGGTGCACTGCATCTGGATGGTGGAGAACCCAAACTGGTTCGGATTCCCTCCCACCCCAAGGCTCTTCAGAGAGGCCGACCCGCATCCCGCCACGGGACAGCGAGCCGTCCCCTTGAGGCGCTTTGCGATGTTGAGCTCCAGCATCACGAACGGGTGCTTGGTGTTGGTGCTGCTGCTTTTGATGACCGTGGACATTTCAAACAGACTTTTTTTTCCTAACTCTAACGTTTTCAGTTGGTTTTATTCCAATACGCTTTAGAAGGAAAGGACGTGCAGCACGAAAGAAGGAGAAAACGCATGACTAGATGGGAAAAGATTTGGCAAAGAAAAAACCCATAAACAGGAGCCCACCCAACACAAAAACCCGGTAGAGATAGTCAATATCAAGAAGGTATAGTGAAAAGAGGATGGATGTTTTGGCAAATAAAAGGTAGAAACGAAAGTCACGAAACAGTGAACACTCAAAGGCTTGAGCTGGCGACAGGTATACAACAGCCTGGCCGCACAATGGGACCAATAGAATAAAGAGAAACAACATTAGCGGGGTCCGCGAGGACGGCCGCCAATCCCCAAACCACCAGGAAGGGGAACGCGAGGAGGAGCATTGACTTGAGCTTGCCGTCTTGGCCTTGGAGCTTGGGTCCGAGGAGGTAGAACAGCTGCAAGAGGTTCGAAATGCAGATCGATAATTTGGGTAGCTTGCCCGAGAATTTCGTGATCCAAGTCCTCGCCGTCAAGGGGTTCCAGATCGCGTGTGATAAACTCGATTTCTTGAGCTGGGGTAGCATCCGAGGCATCGTAGATGGCGTGGTATCCAGTGCAAGTAGTCCGAACTTGTTCAATGAGTGTGGCCAGCACCACAAACTGCGCCGGTTCCTCGTAGTTGAGGATCCGGAGGCATAGGTCGATCTGGGTCATCCCCATACCAACTTCTGCTGCAGTCATAGGCCTGGTCACCCCCAACCGTTGGAAGACTTGTGGATCCACTTGAGCACATTCGACAGCATGTTGACGAGAGAGATTCTTGAAGCCATTGCAGTTGACGCAGTCTTGGTGTGTTGCCACACAGCCAAGGAGCCACAGTGTGATGGGTCTTGAGACAACACGAGGGATATAAGCACCAGATTGAACCAATGGATGACGTTGATGACGCGTTTTGGGCACGGGTAGAATCTGTGCGATACGGGATTTTGAAGCACGGAGCATTAAAGTTAAAGAGAGAAAGTGGTACTCATCAATTGCCTTGTCGGGGAGTGAGACTACACGTTTCGCAGCCCTGCCAAAGGGTACCAGTGGGTCAACGGATACAAGTGGGTGATCAACAGACAGATTCCGCCAGCGCTTGGCCATAAGGTCAGTGTTGCTGGACCAGAACTCGTTGTGCCTCGTGGATGCAACGTACAGGGACTTGGAGTCCGGTGGGTGCAGCATCCGAGCTTGTAGCATCCGATACATGTGGACTGTGAGGTTGGACTCGTCAGTGGAATGATGGAGCCGCCAAAGAAACCCAGCATTGAGAATCTTGGCCCTTGCAGCGATGGGTGTCACCGAGGAGACCTGGTGAAGTGCTGAAATCGAAGTGTTTCGAGCAACAGAAAAAATAAAACGCAACACCTGGTTTTGAACGAGTTGGGCCATGTGTGCTTCCTCGTCCGAGAGGGGGCGGAGACACATGCCATACTCCAACTGAGACCGAATGAAGACTGGATACAAACGGAGGGACTGAAGGTACCGGAAGCCGTATGCATTCATGCCTTTGGACCGGAGCCAGTTGGCAGTGTTCTTGGCATCACTGCAGCGTTTTTCGAGTTGCTTAGTCATTTCAACACCTTGGTACGACATTGAAACCCCGAGGTACTCAGCTGAATCAACTTGTTGGACTGCTACACCATCCAATGTGAGCCGGATTGGGTCCCTTGCCAGCACAAATGTCTTGTCAGCACGAAATGTGGTACCCCGACGACGGCCCCATGCCACGCAGAAGTCGACTTGGGCTTGCGCGGTATCTATTCTAGCAAGGTTAGCAGTATCATCAGCAAAAAGAAGCGAGTTGATATCAAATCTGGGTCCAGCCAGTGGGCCAACTTTGAAGCAACGTGCTTGGAAATTGGCACGTAGACCCCCGGGGAGTGTGTTGATCGAGACATTGAACAAAGGAGGAGCCAGAACCGTTCCTTGTAGTAGGCCACGAAGCACTGGGATGCCTTGACTTTTGTGTCCTAAGACCAAAAGGTGAGCAACACAATGATCAAACAAAGAACGAAGAATGGGGATCAAGACTCCCCTTGTCAACTCCGGATGTGGGTCCAATGGGTTGGTGGCCAGATCACTCCAGAGCAACTGGCGATTAGTACAATCATAAGCCGCCATGATGTCCATCAAGATGGTAACCATGGCGGGATTAGCAACCATCAGTTCATGAAGATTGAAAACCTGCTCCAGCGTTGAACGTTGTGGCCTGAAACCACCTTGAGCCACGTCGAGCATCCTATGAGTTAGTACCATGACTTTGGGTCGCAAACACCCTTCAAAAGCCATACGCAGACGCGAAATAAGGGAGATGGGTCGGTAGTTTGCAACGTCCATCTTGTCTCCTTTGTTTTTCCAGACAAGCGCCACATTTGCCTTCCCTCACTGTGGTGGCGTTACACGCAGTATCACCAACAGTCGAAAAAACTCGCACACGACTTCCTTGAGCTCCTCAGCCGAATAGGCCAGCATCTCCCCGTACACCTCATCATCTCCTGTTGCTTTCCCACGTGGTTGGCATCTCAAGACTTCTGCAATGTCCTCTTCAGAAAAAAGGGGGGTAATGCTTGCGTATTCGAGGGGAACCATGGGCTGGGTGGGGTCAGTCATCTCCAGGGAACCAGCATCCGGCTGATCGGTACCCGTTGGTTGGGCACCAAAAGTTGTGGAAAAATACGCGCAGTGGTTGTCCATGTGGTTGGGATCCAACCCACAGTGGGACCTGTTCCGTCTATGTCTTGCGTTCGCGAGTCGCTTGGCTTCACCGGCTGGATCGTACAAGCGTTCGTCCGCTGTTTTGTTGAATAAACGTTTTCGTGAGCGTAATTCAGCACGACGAAGAATGACTTTCCATTTTCGAGCACGCGCCCAAAGAACCGCATGGCCAACAGATCCCACAGCACTTTCCGACGCGTTTCGACAGGCTTCAACAACAATGGATCTGATCTGCGCAACGTGAGACTCGCGCATTGGCGCATGGATACAACCGCCTCGAAACTGCAAAATTCCCGCTGTTTCGCGTGCTGACTCCACCAGAGCTGTCGAAATCTCCGTCGCGATTTTACCTGCAATAACACGGCGATCTTCCCAAAGAATTGGGGAATTTTCGACGCGTTTATTGTTTGCATTCACCAACTCCGCATCAATAAGTTGCGAAATTGCGATGCAGCGGGGAACCAAGTTCGAAATAAAGTCCTCGCAATTTGCGAGGAGGTTTCTGATGTTCGTCCGCGTGAATGGTGGTTTTTCGAGACCGTCTGGATACAAAACCGTGAAGATGATGGGGCGGTGATCCGACAAGACAGTTGAATCATGTTCAAGCACCTGGAGGTTGGAGACCCGGTTTTTACCAACATCATTAACAAAAACGAGATCGGGGATTCCATGACCTGTTTCCGTGACAGATGTCCATTTCCCCTGAGTTGGCGCCACAAAGTTCCAAAACCCGTCATTGACCAGGGTTCGAATCCAGTCGCGCCGCACAGGGTCTTGACAGTTGGCGTGGTCTCCGAATTGCTGGTCCCGAGCATTGAAGTCCCCCATGAGGATCATTGGCGCATTGGGATACAGCTGTGTAATGGAAGTAATAAAAATATCGAAATCAAGAAGGTCTTGTGCCCCCAAGCGAGGCGCAAGATATACAGCAATGACCACCATGTCCCCAATGAGCGAGACACACCAGCGACCGTCATTGTGTTCTGCGATGGATTTAGTGGTGAAGCGATCATCGGTGCGTGCGATGAGCACCCCGTCACGCCCCAGCCGATCTATGTGTGGGGATTCACCCCGTGATTCAGAAATCACGCCCTTGAGAGGACAGGTGTCGTTCCTAGCTAGGGTGTGTTCAGTTAGTGCGAAAAAAGTAATCGAAAAGTTAGTGATAAGCTGGTCTACTTGCAGTGCTTTCGAGCCTATGAGGTTTTTGTTAATATTTAATAAAGCAAACGTTGTCTCAATCATTGAGACTCCCCGGATTCTGCGCTAAGATTCCAGATTTTCCTGTGCAGCCGGGCTTTGAGACTGGCATAAGCAAAATTCTTTGCCTGTGCCATGAGCTCAGACTGCGACAAGGTACTCGAACCAACACGTGAAGATGGCACCGACAATGGAAACTTGATCCGTTCTGGAGTTTCTGGCAGCCGTTCCTGTGCTTGGGATTTTTTCTCTTCAAAGTTAGTGCGGGTGACAGAATTTGGGAATTGGAAGTTCAAATTATTTTCAAAATAAATATGACTTGCACAAGCCTCAATCTGATATGCTGTGAATTCGTCGACATTGGAACGAGCAATCTCCTGCATCACTCTCACGCCCTGGCGCATCGCACGCTCGAGCATGATTCCGCGACGCAGGATGGTTGCCCGCTCCATGCGACTTGCACTCAGCTTC
The DNA here is from genome assembly GCA_025435555.1 of Chytriomyces cf. hyalinus JEL632. Classification (NCBI taxonomy): domain Eukaryota; kingdom Fungi; phylum Chytridiomycota; class Chytridiomycetes; order Chytridiales; family Chytriomycetaceae; genus Chytriomyces; species Chytriomyces cf. hyalinus JEL632. The sequence continues at coordinate 86,431 of JAIWWG010000102.1, read as the reverse complement.
TCGAAGATTCTGTGTTTGGGTGTGTCGAGGATGTTAGTGGTAATAAAAATTGCTGGTAAATCACTCCCCGGATTGGACAGATTAGCGACAGCTTCATCCAGATCCGAGTCTCTGATGAACAGCTCCAGCACAGACTTTTTGACGCCAACAAATGAGATCTCGCGAATAGACCGGGGGACTTTGTAGAGATCAAACAAGATGGATCGAATTTTGACAAATGGATCTGTGACAAGATCTGTGCTGTTACCGAGGGGGTTTTCAATAAAAATATTTCGATAAACGACACTCGCCCGAGGAGCTGGTGCCGTTTGTGCATTCGCGCGATTTTCCTGGATCAGTTTCAAGTTTGCGATAAAATCCGCATTTGATGCTGTCTGGATATTGGCGATATGATTCAATTTTCGCACTCTGACCTTCTGTTCGAAGTTCAGGCGCTTGGGTTGCTGCGGCTGTGGTTGCTGCTGACGCTTGTGGGGTGGTTTCGAAACTGCGCGTGCACTTTCTGGTTCCTTCCCTTTCCCAGCTCCAACATCCCCAGCAGCTGGCTTCGCTGCGGCAGCCGCATACGATCTCCGAGCAGCACTCTTCGATCGTGAGCTACGCTGCACTCCCCCACCTCTCCCCATCTTCAATCCCCGTGGCTGCATCTGTTGCGTGGTTGGTTTTGGCGGCGGCGGCGGGCCCGATACAAGTTCGTGGTCACTGGGAGCCATTCGTGACTCCAGCAGTGCCTCCAGATCCGCGATTCGTTGCTGTTGCTGTTTGATAATCGCGTCTTTTTTTCGAAGTTCACTTTTGAGGGAGGCTGTAATGTCTTTTTTAACTTTCGAGTTTTTCGAGTTAAAAAAATCGTTAAGATTTTTGGCCTTAGCTTCATTAATCCCAAAGATCTCCGACAGCGCCGCGATTTCGGTGGCTTGGTGGTCACCACCATCACGTTCATCCATGAGTGATTCCATGCCTGTGGCTGGGGTTGGACTTGCTGGACAGTTAGCAAGGTCAAAATCCATGTCTGACATTGCCGCCGATGGTGGCACCTGGGCAGGCGATGGTGTCGATACAGGTCGTGCGCGTTTACGTGATGGTGTTTTTGACACCATCGTTGAAGTTTGTGATTCAATGGCTGAGTCAATTGCTGCATCAAAGTCCGAAATCTGAGAGTCTGGTGCGAGAATAATCTCCTGTGAATCAAGTTTCGACGTCTGCGTGGCATTGACCAACACAGCGTCTGGATCCAGGGAGTCGGGGACTCCAGTCTCGGAAGATTGCGATTGTGTGCATGGTACTCCTTGTGATGATGAAGTACCTGTGTTTTGGGTGAGTGTCGAGGGAAAGCATGATGTAATTGCTTTTTGATTCTTAGCTGGAAGTGTTGTAGTTTTTGGTGCCATTTTCCGCTCCGCAAGAAGATCTAAGTAAAGTTGGTGAACTTCTTTAGCTTTTTCCACAATATCTTGGAGTTTCGGATCACTTCCCAGGTTCAGGCAGAATCTGAGAAGACGTGGTCTGGAACAGGTGGAGTTGTGTCGACAGCAAAGCGATGTGCTTCTGACTCCAAGCGCGTTGGGATTTCCTGTTCCGCCGGCTGAGAGCTTCTCTTTGCCACAGATGAAACAGAATAAACGGCCTTGAGCGAGTTTCCACAGGTCTTTCTCAGCCTGTGCGTATTGTTCGCCACTGGACACTTTTTGTTGCAAAGTCCGGACTGTCCGGACAAAAAAGAAACAGAAGAAGAACCAGCCGCGCGCGAAGCGAACGTGGCAGCCGGTTTTCGAAAGCGCGGTTGGATTCGGGTACCGCGAGAGGGGTCAGACAGTAAATCCCAGGTCTGGGGGACTGTCGCCTGTGGAGAGAGGGGGTGTTGAGTTGTAAGGAAATAAAGAACACTCACCGGCGCTCTCAAATTCGATACAACGCCGTGATCACCGCCGTCGATTGTTTTGATGGGTCCGCGAGACCGTGCTCCTGTGATTTGGAGCGTGTCCGACGGTTTTTGATGGAGTTGGTTGGTGATTGTGTACTTTGACAGCACACAACAACACCAACGTAAAACGAGAACGCGCGACGATAGGCAGCCGCCTTTGTCGCAGATACAAGGTTTTCGATGCCGGCGATCACAACCAGAGTGGTTTGAGATCGATCCGACTCGATTTAAGAGAGTCTGTGTAGAGAGTGTGGAGTTAGTAAACAACAACTCACTCACTTACCGTTGCTTTGTTCCAGAAAGAACACCAATGTGCTTCCTAGATGTTCCTGAGTAGAGTGCCGGGACTGAGAGCACTGTCTGACGTTGCTGTAGCTGTTGCTGTTGATGGTGGGCTGTTGGACTAATTTCCAGCACCGCACTCGTTTTTTGTAAAGAATCCCCTAACTCTAACGTTTTCAGTTTCTTTTAATCAAGTTACACAGTAACACAAGTGCGGGGTTGAAAGATAGCAAAAATCACTCAAAAAAAGTTCAAGAACTCCAAAGAATCAGAAGTAAAGTGCGGAAATGTTAAGAAAACAGATGATCGGTAAAGGTAATAAGATATGTATGGTCAGTTCGGGCTTGACGGTTGATTATCCAGGCTCCGGGTTTTGCCGTGGTCGCCCAAGCGGGGCTCCCCCGGGTTGAGGTATGCGATTTCGCGGTCTTCGAGGCGGCAGTGGTCGTGCGGGTGCATCTGGCTCGGCCCAGTAGCCATTGGCTTGCTGTTGGAGGTGGCGACATTCGGTGTAGATGAGAGCTACGGCAGAAGAGACTTCGGTGTACGTGTCGATTTCGGAGGGCGGTGTATTCCGGACTTCATTCAGGATCGTATCAAGCCAGGTCATTCGGCCGGCAGGAGGTGCAAGCGTGTCCCAGTTGATGCGCAGGAGAGCAGTGGCACCAGAACAGTCAGCAGCATGGGATCGGGTCAGTACGTCGTTGCACTTGAGGCACGGTTCGTGTCGGGTGACGGCACCAAGAGTCCAGCGAAGGATGTTGTTGCGTGTCTTGCGGTCAATTCCCTTGCAGGCAGTCAGATACGGCCGGACTGGGTCTTTGGTTTCGACTTGGATTGCGCCAGCAATGGTGTCCAGGTTGTTGTCCAGGTTGACGATGGATTCCTTGCGCAGCTTCTTGCGAGCATTGTCAGACAGCGCTTGTTTTGGCTTCGGAGGGTACCGGAACGGAACTTCAGCTGGAGGTGGGGGAACCAGTGGTTGCTGTCGAAAATCAATCCATTTAGCATCCACATGAGTCACAAGTGGGTTGGAGCGAGCAAGGCGGGGAAGACATTCCTGAAATGGTTTGTCAGCACCAAGCAGAGCGCCGCGCCAGAAACGAACAGCCGGGATAGAACGATCAGTTGAGTTATGCAATCGGGAGGACCACATGAGATTGAGCTCGGTAGCACGGTGTTTGAATGGTTCGACTTGCAGCAGCTTGTGGAGAGCGGCAGTGGACGTGTTGCGGGGTGTTGATGTGAGAGTCCGTAGTGCAAGACGTTGGACCGACTCGTACAACTTGAGCGTGGACGCGGATGGGAGCTTGAGAGCAATGCCATATTCAAGGACCGGCCGAATGAAACTCCTGTAGATAGTAACAGAAGCTGCAGGAGCCCAGCCCATTGCATTCATACCTACCGATGCCAGCGCCACAATGACACCACGCGCTTTTGAAGTTCGTTCCTTTGCCAGCAGAGCCCAGTTGATTCCGTGTTGGCCAAAAGGGATGCCGAGATACGGGGCACATTGCTGGGATGGAAGGTCCACGTTGTAGAGCTTGAGAGGTACATCACGTAGTGCTGGAACAGGACCGAGATAGATGCACTTGGATGGCGAGAACCGGATGCCGACAGTGTTGGACCATTCCTCACACGTTCGGAGCAGGACTGCGAGATCATGTTGATTTGCAGCTACCAAGGACGTATCGTCTGCAAACAGGAGGTTATTGAGATGGATACCGTTGATTCGAATTCGCGGGATTCCAGGAGCACGTAGCCGAATTGAGAGACCATGGATGTGACAGTTGAACAAAATCGGGGACAGAGTAGCACCCTGCAAAAGACCTCGTTCGTTGTCAATCGGATCACTAATCACGCCAGCCACCACCAGACAGCACGAGTTGTGATCGAAAAGATCCTGGAGCCGTGCAAGCATGAATTCGTCCAGGCCGAAGACTTGTGTGAGCATTTGCCAAAGAACCCTTCGATCGACTTCGTCATATGCCGCTTTGATGTCCAGCAGGATAGTCGAAGCATGTTCATTGGTGTTCAGGGTTTCGTGGAGAACCATGGCTTGATCGAGCGAGGACCGACCGGGTCTGAAGCCACCTTGAAAGTCATCGAGTTGTTGCATTACGGGTCCAAGTTCAGGAACAAGCAGCCGCTCGTAGAGTCGTCGTATCGTACTTGTCAGTGCAATAGGTCGGTAGTTTGCAATGTCCTGATCAGATCCCTTCTTCTTGAAGACTGGCACAATGAGCGCCTTCCTCCAGTCAGATGGAATAGTTGCAGCAGCATGGACCATGGGCAGGAAAACACTGAGAACGTCAGCCATGAGATCGCCACCGGCTTTGATGAGTTCAGCAGGAATTCCATCGGATCCAGTAGCCTTTCCGAGTGGGAGTCCAGCAATCGCAGACATGATCGCATCCGGGTTGAAGACTTCCTGAGTTGGACGCGACTGGATTTCCTCAAGCGCAGGGGGTCCAGGTTGGGGATGTCCAGTCGGAGGTGCTCCAAAGGTAGTTCGAAAATGGGCAGCGTGTTCATTGATTTTCGCCGGGTCCAGTTTGCAGACAGTGCGGTCTTTTCGCGACTTGGCTCCTTTTACCATGCGCATGAACGAGGACATGTTTTGTGGGACTGTGAGCTTATCGACAGCATCTTCGAAGAGCACGCGCTTGCGTGTGGTCAGATCCGCCCGGTAAGCACGCTGAGTGTTGGTCAGTTCGGAAGCAAGGCGTTTGATTTCGAGACGAGACAACTGGCCACGCTCGATTTCCTGTTGCACGTTCGCAAGTTCTTGCTGCACGTTGTCCCGACTTTGTTCAAGCTCATCAGTCCAAAACTCCGATGGCAGATGGTCAGAGACTTGGAGGACACCAATTGACTTTGACGCAGCATTTCGGACCCATGACAGGAAGTGTTCCCAGGCCTCGTTGATCAACTCTTGAGTTCTAGCACGGTTTGGTGTGTGAGTATTGTTCAAGAGCGAGGAGCGAGAAGTACTTCCCGGGAGGGGAGCGCCTACTGCAGGTACCGCGGTGTGTGCATCGCACTGTGATGCACCCGCGATGTACCCCACAGCAGGGCTTTCAAAGCTCGTTCGCAGCAATTCCAGGCATAAGCACATGTCCTGCTGCGTAGATGGGTTGGGAGCATCGACAGAACGTGGATGGGAGTGGGATGGACCAGCGGACTGAGAAGGACTGTCAGACATGTGAGTGGTGGCTCTGGGGCAATCTGCAGTGTGGGTAACAGGATCAAGAGAAGCATGGGAAGTACTTCCCGGAGGGTTGGCGCCTACTGCAGGTGCCACGGTGTGTGCATCGCACTGTGATACACCCGCAACGTATCCCACAGCAGGGCTTTCCAAGCGTGTTCGCAGCAATTCCAGTTGATCCATGATCTCCTGCTGCGTGGACTCCAGCTCCTCAGCAAAACGCTGATGGTATTTGGCAGTTGTGAGGCGACGAACATTCCAGCGCGCAAAAGACTTGGGCTTGGTTTCGACATCCAGTGGCACAGAAAATGTCAGCGGCCGATGGTCCGAACCTCCAAGTGACTCGCCTTCATGAACTGTGAGGTTAGAGACTGGGAAGCTCGAGAGTACAACATCCGGAATCCCTCGACCACCACCAGCCCACGACGTCCATTTCCCAGACTCCGGGATTTGAAGCGCAAGTCCAGAGTTGAACAGTTCCTGCTGCATATACGTTCCACGTGTGTTTGTGAGTGAATCACCAGCATCCGTCATCCGTGCGTTCAGATCGCCAACCAAAAGACAACGCAACGTAAAGCCTTCAGATAACGTTTCCGCTTTTTGAAGCATGTCCCCGATTACCCGATTGTCAGCAGAGGGGGGGATGTAGGCAGTGATGAGGATAAGATCAGAGATGCGCATTGCGCAATAGAACCCCAAGGGATCTTCATAGATAACTCGGAATTGGGGGGAGAGAGTTGCAGTTGAGAACGCCAAAATGCCGCCAAAATTGCGCCGACCTCCCGCAATTGCCTCCGTGTTTGTACTTGTGATATTAAATAGGTGTGGTCGAAAAGGAATGGAGGATGTTGGGGAGAGCCACGTTTCCACCATTAAAGAAAGGTCAACAGATTGCGCAGACTTGAATCTCAGGACTTCTTCGGCTTTGCCAGACAGCCCGTTGAGATTCGAAAATGCGATTTTGATCATTCTTGGTCGGCGGCGTCAGCCGCGGGACCAAGATCCAGATTGGACACAGACATGGCAACATCGTCTTGACTATCGACAAACTCAGTAGATTCCGGAACTGGGTCGAGAGTCACAAAATCAGTTAGCGACAGTGTGTCTGGGGCAGCAAATTTCGCAAACGCGCTACGGTGGGGGCGTGGGGGTGCAAGAAGGGAGTCGGATGGGGAGCCTCGGATGGTTTCAAACACTTTCTGCGTGGCTTCCTTGAGTTGCTGAGAGGCACCGGCAAGGATGGCAGCACGGAGATTGACAGTACGTGCGGCTTTGCACAAAAACGCGAGGCGCTTGGCAGCTTTTTCTGTCTGGGTGGAGTCAAGGCGATTTCCGTCAATGCCTAACTCTAACGTTTTCAGTTTCTTTTAATCAAGTTACACAGTAACACAAGTGCGGGGTTGAAAGATAGCAAAAATCACTCAAAAAAAGTTCAAGAACTCCAAAGAATCAGAAGTAAAGTGCGGAAATGTTAAGAAAACAGATGATCGGTAAAGGTAATAAGATATGTATGGTCAGTTCGGGCTTGACGGTTGATTATCCAGGCTCCGGGTTTTGCCGTGGTCGCCCAAGCGGGGCTCCCCCGGGTTGAGGTATGCGATTTCGCGGTCTTCGAGGCGGCAGTGGTCGTGCGGGTGCATCTGGCTCGGCCCAGTAGCCATTGGCTTGCTGTTGGAGGTGGCGACATTCGGTGTAGATGAGAGCTACGGCAGAAGAGACTTCGGTGTACGTGTCGATTTCGGAGGGCGGTGTATTCCGGACTTCATTCAGGATCGTATCAAGCCAGGTCATTCGGCCGGCAGGAGGTGCAAGCGTGTCCCAGTTGATGCGCAGGAGAGCAGTGGCACCAGAACAGTCAGCAGCATGGGATCGGGTCAGTACGTCGTTGCACTTGAGGCACGGTTCGTGTCGGGTGACGGCACCAAGAGTCCAGCGAAGGATGTTGTTGCGTGTCTTGCGGTCAATTCCCTTGCAGGCAGTCAGATACGGCCGGACTGGGTCTTTGGTTTCGACTTGGATTGCGCCAGCAATGGTGTCCAGGTTGTTGTCCAGGTTGACGATGGATTCCTTGCGCAGCTTCTTGCGAGCATTGTCAGACAGCGCTTGTTTTGGCTTCGGAGGGTACCGGAACGGAACTTCAGCTGGAGGTGGGGGAACCAGTGGTTGCTGTCGAAAATCAATCCATTTAGCATCCACATGAGTCACAAGTGGGTTGGAGCGAGCAAGGCGGGGAAGACATTCCTGAAATGGTTTGTCAGCACCAAGCAGAGCGCCGCGCCAGAAACGAACAGCCGGGATAGAACGATCAGTTGAGTTATGCAATCGGGAGGACCACATGAGATTGAGCTCGGTAGCACGGTGTTTGAATGGTTCGACTTGCAGCAGCTTGTGGAGAGCGGCAGTGGACGTGTTGCGGGGTGTTGATGTGAGAGTCCGTAGTGCAAGACGTTGGACCGACTCGTACAACTTGAGCGTGGACGCGGATGGGAGCTTGAGAGCAATGCCATATTCAAGGACCGGCCGAATGAAACTCCTGTAGATAGTAACAGAAGCTGCAGGAGCCCAGCCCATTGCATTCATACCTACCGATGCCAGCGCCACAATGACACCACGCGCTTTTGAAGTTCGTTCCTTTGCCAGCAGAGCCCAGTTGATTCCGTGTTGGCCAAAAGGGATGCCGAGATACGGGGCACATTGCTGGGATGGAAGGTCCACGTTGTAGAGCTTGAGAGGTACATCACGTAGTGCTGGAACAGGACCGAGATAGATGCACTTGGATGGCGAGAACCGGATGCCGACAGTGTTGGACCATTCCTCACACGTTCGGAGCAGGACTGCGAGATCATGTTGATTTGCAGCTACCAAGGACGTATCGTCTGCAAACAGGAGGTTATTGAGATGGATACCGTTGATTCGAATTCGCGGGATTCCAGGAGCACGTAGCCGAATTGAGAGACCATGGATGTGACAGTTGAACAAAATCGGGGACAGAGTAGCACCCTGCAAAAGACCTCGTTCGTTGTCAATCGGATCACTAATCACGCCAGCCACCACCAGACAGCACGAGTTGTGATCGAAAAGATCCTGGAGCCGTGCAAGCATGAATTCGTCCAGGCCGAAGACTTGTGTGAGCATTTGCCAAAGAACCCTTCGATCGACTTCGTCATATGCCGCTTTGATGTCCAGCAGGATAGTCGAAGCATGTTCATTGGTGTTCAGGGTTTCGTGGAGAACCATGGCTTGATCGAGCGAGGACCGACCGGGTCTGAAGCCACCTTGAAAGTCATCGAGTTGTTGCATTACGGGTCCAAGTTCAGGAACAAGCAGCCGCTCGTAGAGTCGTCGTATCGTACTTGTCAGTGCAATAGGTCGGTAGTTTGCAATGTCCTGATCAGATCCCTTCTTCTTGAAGACTGGCACAATGAGCGCCTTCCTCCAGTCAGATGGAATAGTTGCAGCAGCATGGACCATGGGCAGGAAAACACTGAGAACGTCAGCCATGAGATCGCCACCGGCTTTGATGAGTTCAGCAGGAATTCCATCGGATCCAGTAGCCTTTCCGAGTGGGAGTCCAGCAATCGCAGACATGATCGCATCCGGGTTGAAGACTTCCTGAGTTGGACGCGACTGGATTTCCTCAAGCGCAGGGGGTCCAGGTTGGGGATGTCCAGTCGGAGGTGCTCCAAAGGTAGTTCGAAAATGGGCAGCGTGTTCATTGATTTTCGCCGGGTCCAGTTTGCAGACAGTGCGGTCTTTTCGCGACTTGGCTCCTTTTACCATGCGCATGAACGAGGACATGTTTTGTGGGACTGTGAGCTTATCGACAGCATCTTCGAAGAGCACGCGCTTGCGTGTGGTCAGATCCGCCCGGTAAGCACGCTGAGTGTTGGTCAGTTCGGAAGCAAGGCGTTTGATTTCGAGACGAGACAACTGGCCACGCTCGATTTCCTGTTGCACGTTCGCAAGTTCTTGCTGCACGTTGTCCCGACTTTGTTCAAGCTCATCAGTCCAAAACTCCGATGGCAGATGGTCAGAGACTTGGAGGACACCAATTGACTTTGACGCAGCATTTCGGACCCATGACAGGAAGTGTTCCCAGGCCTCGTTGATCAACTCTTGAGTTCTAGCACGGTTTGGTGTGTGAGTATTGTTCAAGAGCGAGGAGCGAGAAGTACTTCCCGGGAGGGGAGCGCCTACTGCAGGTACCGCGGTGTGTGCATCGCACTGTGATGCACCCGCGATGTACCCCACAGCAGGGCTTTCAAAGCTCGTTCGCAGCAATTCCAGGCATAAGCACATGTCCTGCTGCGTAGATGGGTTGGGAGCATCGACAGAACGTGGATGGGAGTGGGATGGACCAGCCCTAATCCTAACCTTAACTTTAAGTTTAATCCTAAAGGTTTCAGAAAGCATCACTCAACAATCGCAAATTTGGCTTGGGCCATCAACACCAGCTCGCCCCAGACAAGAACTCTCTTGATTGACTTTTTTAAGGCTTTCGATAGCGTCGACATTCCAACAGTACTTGCCAAAATCAGAATTCAGCTCCGCTATTCCTCAGCGATTGCACCAGTCCAACTTGCAACTCTCGGTGCCTTGCACGCCTTGTTTTGCACCACATTTACCAAGATCAGAATCAACCAAGTCCACTCAAGAATCATCAAGCGTGAACGTGGAATTCCTCAAGGTTCCTGCCTTTCAGGTGACCTTTGGAACGTCCACGTCAATGACCTCCTTGTCCAGCTTTGCCATCAGCTCCCACACTCGCTTGGTACTACTCCAGCAAGTGCCTTTGCCGACGACATTGCCATCAGATCCACCTCTGACGACGACATTTTCCAAGCTTTCCAACTCATCGCCAACTGGGAGACAGCCAACCGAATCCAACTTTCAGCCAAGAAATCAGCGACAGTCAATTATCATGGTCCCCCACTTGTGTTTGAGTGTGAGCAAGTTCCCGAGCTCCCTTCTGCCAAGTACCTGGGTATCAGAATTTCTGCCGATGGTCCACAATTCAGTGCCTACTACTCCTCCAAGATTGCCATTGCCAAGACCACTTTTACCAGAATTACAAGTTCACCAGATGCACCCAGTTGGTCCCTCCAGCACAGGCGCAACATTTACTTTTCACTAGTCCGCCCACTTCATGAATACGCTTTGCCTCTCTTGCCCGCCACACTCAGTCCACAACAACGCAAAGACCTCGGCCGCATGGGTGCTGCCTTTGTAAATCAAGTTTGCCAGTGGATTCTCAAGCCACTTCAGTTCAACCCACCATTGGAACCTGACCTCGCACGCCACGTTCTCAATATCCCAACTTTCCTCGATCGTGCCGACTTCCTGCTCGCCAAGATGACCATCAAACCACCAAGACTCATTCCAGCCAACCAATGCATCCTCATGCAAACTTTAGCGTCCTTGCCAGTTTCACAGGAATTCCTCCGTCTCAGTGAAAATCACAAGCTCCGCCACATTGTCCACCAATTTCTGCAAAAACAGAAAGCCCAAGTCAAGCCCTGCCCAGTCATCATCTTTAATCCAGCTTCCAGCATTGCCAATGTCCTCAAGCACAGCCCCGGTCTTTCTGCAGAAGGGACTCGACGTCTCGTCTTGTACCACACTGCACCCACGACCGGCCCCAAAGACCCCACCGTGACCAAGTTCATTGCCAAAGGAGACCTCCTGGCCGCCCTTGCGCATCTTGAATCACTTGACACACAAGGTTTACCAAGCACACCCCAGTACACAAGGTCAACCCTGCAAGCCACTTGGCGCACAAGGTGAACCACCAAGTTGCCGACACGTTTCAGGGTCAATTTTTAGTCTACCTTCTTCAGATTTCCACTTAGCATTTTTAGGTTAAAGATTTGGTACTTTAGCTTATTTTGGGTCAAAATTACCAAACACCCTGGGTTACCGGGTGAATAAAACCTCCAAAAAAAAAAAAAAAAAAAACCCTAATCTTAACCTTAAGTTGGGCCCCACCATGACCGGTCCAATCCCGCCGCAGTTGGGCAGTCTCGTCAATTTAAAAAAACTGAATCTGAGTCACACTGTCCTTGAAGGCACGATACCCAATAGTTTTGGGAACTTGGTCAACCTGGAGGTGCTGAACATGTCGTTTGCCAGCCTGACTGGCTGCATTCCTGAAAGTTTAAGGAACTTGGAGAACTTGGTCGAGTTGAATCTGGACAGTAATAAGCTTTCTGGAAAGTTGCCAGATATGTTTGGAGGGATGACCAAGCTACAAGAGCTGTTTTTAGGCTGCAACCATCTCGAAGGACCGATTCCGGAATCCCTTGGTCGATGCATGCAATTGACAGTGCTGCGTTGCGAACAGAATCGATTTTCTGGAGCTATCCCTGAATCGATATTCCGACTCCCATTGCTTCATGCCGCAGAGTTTGACGGCAAATCGATCATCTCCGAAAGCTCACCTGCCACCCCAATTGTTCCTCTCGAATCCGATGGCATCACTGGAATCACTTCTGCGCTTCCATCAGTATCGGTTGTTTCGCAGTCACTGAAGCGGAATCAGTTCGAAGGAGCCGGCGTGCAAGATGAAGCTTCACTGTTGATATCGCTGGACCTTTCTGGAAATCAACTCTCTGGGAGACTTCCCAATTCTGTCACGTCGCTTGCAAACCTTTATTACCTCGACTTGCAAGGAAATAACCTCCAAGGGCCGCTCCCAACGGAAATTGGACGGTTATCGAACTTGGTGCAACTGCATCTTGACAGAAACGAATTATGTGGCGTTATACCTGATTCAATCACCGCGCTTGCAAATCTTACTAAACTGTCGCTGCAACACAACAAACTGAGTGGTCCGTTGCCGACAGAAATTGGATGCTTGACTTGTCTCATTATCCTCGACCTGAGTCACAACCAGTTGTGTGGTGAAATTCCAGACTCTGTGAGGAGCCTTCGTCATTTGCAGGTGTTGAATCTCAGTCATAACCAACTCACTGGAGAGATTCCACGCGGCATTTTCATGCTTTCATACCTCAGAGCACTTCAATTGAACAACAACAGCTTTGTCGGCTCATTTCATCGAGATATTGGAGCCTTAACCATGCTGAACACTTTGGAACTCAGCCATAATCAGTTGACTGGTACCGTGCCTGAAAGCTTATTGCCGCAGCGTTTGGACGCTAAAATTGAATCACAATCAACTGTCAGGTTCGCTAAACAAAATTTCATGAATGGGAGTACATTCAAACCCTCCGCCTGGATCACAATCAGTTTTCTGGTCAAATCCCATCACACATGAGAAACCTAAATTATCTGAAACGCTTGAACTTGAGCCACAATCAGTTATCGGGCCCTCTCCCTGCGTCCATTTTGTGGTATCAATCGATCGAAGGTTTGGATCTGAGCAACAACAGCTTCAGCGGTAATCTTCCCTGCAAGTTGCTGAAAAACATGAAACGAATCAAGAAGCTTGATTTGAGCAACAACCAATTCAGCGGGTTTATTCACGATATCCTGGATACGTGCAGTAAGCTGGATCTGCTGGATCTGAGCGGCAACCATTTTGACGGGGATTTGCCTGTGCGTTTTCGAAAGCAGTCGGCGGATAGGCCGGTGATTCCATTGCGCTGGGAGACTGAAACGAAATCCCAACCATCAGACAGTGATTCACACTGAGATGTCTAAATTGTCTGAATAAAGAGTATTTGATGTTGTGCGTACATATGGAGAGCGTCAGCTTTCCTCCTTGCATCTTTTAGCATGGCAGTCACAGCCGTTCAGAAACTACCGGTATATCTGAAGCTCTGGCGCTCAGTTTCGACACGCGCGCGGAGATGCCATGAATCCCGGCTTTGTTTACTCTTCTGTGAAATCATTTTGTGCAATCATCGCACATCTGATCGTGCAATTTGGAGTTAAAAAGAGTCGTACTTTTTAAATTTCAGAAACGAAGAAAACACGGAGGCACATGAATCTGGTAATTCGCGAAAGGCCATGTCCACTCTTGCCCCATTCCGCGCGCTTTGGCCAATTTGACTCACAGATGATATGAATTTGAATGACAGTTTTGTGGTCAATAAACAATGAACATGCGGTTGAGTAACATTTCCAATAAATGCTGTTAAATTAAAGCCATGTGTCGCGTGTGTTTGTGTCGGGATGAAATGTATCTGCGACGGGTCCGGATTTTTCCGATCCGTTTGTTCGAAACGCGTGCCGTTTCGAATACAAGTGGACTGCTTGTCGCACGCATTCGAAAGATTTGAATGAACGCATTCTTGTGTTGAAGTAGTTCACTCAAGTGCACGGAACAAAAATTATCTCTAGAATGGGGCCAAACCGTCAAGGGCGGAAACCTCGGAAAGGCGGCGCCGTGGACAAGCGCGACAAGAAGAAGCGCGACAGGACCAGGAAAGAGCGTGACGACCGTGACAAAAGGCCAAGGCAATGGACAACGAGAGGAAAGGAAAGGGAAATGGACGACAAACCAAGGAAAACTACAAAGCCAAACTGTTCGAAGCACTCGAAAAGAAAAAGAATCTGTATCGAAAGGATTTGCCGAGACTTGTGCTGGATAAGGCCACTGTTTCGAGGCTAAAGTTCATTCTGGACAACTACAGGCAGGCAAAGACACGGATTATGGGTGTGGACCTTGACCGAGAAGATGATGACGCTGACAGTGTGGATCTGGAGAATATTGATGTGGAGAACATGGACCAGGACGAACTTGCGAAACTTCTTGGTTTGACGGATCGTGACTTTGATTCGTCAGATTCAGATTCATCCGATTCCGATTCCTCTTCTGGCGATTCGGATGAGTCGGAGCAAGATTCGGACTCTGCGAGTTCAATCGATTCGGACATTGCAAACGATTTCATGGATGCAACACTGACCATTTTCTTCTTCCCAGCAAAACTTGGACCACGAAGACGAGTTGAAAGAGTACCTCTTTGTCGACGAAGACGATGTTCCTGAACCGCCAATGTCAAGCCTGGAAGCCAGACTGCCCGTACTGCGCGGAAGGATGCGAAACCGGCCCCCAAATTCCAGCAATGTTACTTGCTTGAGGGTGCCGATTGTGCAAGGCAATGGACCTGCCAAATGGAAGGATTTGCCGGGGTCATTGACCTCCGACGGGAACGAATCGAACAAAGATGTTTCGTTGGTTGCCATGAGAGGGTGGATTGGGACAGCACGAAGAGTGTTCACGGGAAACTTCTCGAATGTGAAGATGATCTGCATGCGAGTCCTTGCAGCTCCTCGATTGGAGCGTGCGATGTGAACGAAGGCAACGAGATCCAAGAAGCGAGGGGCGGTCAATACGTTGCTGAAGGAGCGGCAGACTTGCCGGTACTTTGCGATGCGTGACACTTCGAAGGGCGGGTCACCCATGAATAAAACGCATGATGTCCAACTGGACATTCCATTTATTCATCATCGTCCAGTCTGCGCAGCGTTCCATATGAACCTTCATTATCTGCTTCCAAACTCCGCAATTTGTCGCTCACACGCGCTAAAACACCATCAACACTCCCATCCTCGGCATCGTCACCCGCCCCAGCCAGCTTCCAAATCAAGCACGCAGCTTTATGGAAAGAAAGCGCAGTGCGATTGGGATGTTTGCTTTCATCATCATCCGCGAAGTAGATATCGAAGTGGGCAGGCAGTTCGTTTTCTTTGATCACTACAGTCCTACTGACAAAATCAGCATTCCATTGGGTCTTCCCAAATCGTTGCCATTGAATCGCTCTTGTGGCATAAATATAATCCTCGTCGTCCGGATTTGGATGCGTCAGATTTACAACCTTGGCCACCAAACGTCCATCCACGACATCAATGTAGCGTCTGAGTTTGTCAAATTGACCATGGCACACCTTACACAGTAAGACACCGTTCTGGACACGGTAGATATTGTCCAGGCCAGCCCGATCAAGAAGATCTTGCACAACAAGCGTAACTGCAACTCCTCCCTTTTGAGCAATGAGGTGAGCAGCGTCAAGCTCCAGATGTCCCCAACAGAAAAGGCAAACTTTGTCTCTTTTGAGAAGCGCAGATCGAAAGTTGCCCTGTCCTGGATTCGAAGCATTTGACTCAAAAGCAGTCGACGATCCGCCAGGCGTTGAGGGGGGTGATTCAAGAGGAGTCGAACTGGAGCTTTCCGCGCTGATTTGCCTGAAGGGATGGATGAAGCGGCTGTACAGGAGTTCCAGGCAGCTCCATTCTTCTGGTGTATCAGGAGCTGGGAGACTAGCTGTCCCGAGAGTCCAATACAGCTTTGACGCATAATCACTTCTCATAGTTTGATCCTGTGAATGGGTCAGAATGCCGTAGAGGAACCCGAACTTGTTCTTGTTCTTGAAGTATGACCAGGTGGGTCTCTCTGGTTCGCTGACAGAAAGGACCTCATCCAGTGCACCATCAACATCGTTGATCCCGTAGAAGGCTGCTAGCTTTTCAATCGCCCGATCGTAGGTGATGATCTCACGGGCGCTGGAGGCAGGGGGCTTGCAGAACACAAAATCCATTGCCTTGTTCAAATTCTCAAAGTGAAACACATCTTCCTTTTTTTATGATCAGGGACTCAAGCGTCTCCCACCCCACATGGACTTAACTGTAATGAGCATCGATGCAGGGTCTGAGTCGCGACTATGGTTCCAGTTTATTTTATCAAATACTGGTAACAATTACCCATACTTGTGACAAATCTTTTTTGACATGACAACATCTCATTGCGGCGCTTGATTCGGGTATGAAGCAAGCACATTGATCATTAGACAGAACGCCGTCATTTCTTTGAAAATTTTCGTCCTGATATTGATAATGTTGAGAGGCGATTCCAGCCACGAGAACTCCAAATGAACAACGTCTTAATAAACAACAATTTCCATCCTCCAAATACCCTCGGTTCCTCCTGACCTCCCATTCCTGTCCTAGCACCCAGCCGTGTGCCCGAAGGACCCTCACAACAGATAATGGCCCGGTCGGTGAATTCAATAAAAAGATGTAATTTCTGCGCGGAAGAGGTGCTCATCAAATGTCTTGCGCCAACTCCATCAATCATTGAAACTGACGACCACAAGAAATATACTTGTTATTGCGCGTTTTTGCCGACTTGATGGGAAATAAAACTGTTTTATTCCAACACACCCATCCACTGTTTTTATTCCAACAAAATCACGCACTCATTGAGCTGAAATATGCAAATGAACGTTACATCAAAGAAAACAAAGCATTGGAACAGATGATGACAAATAATTGAATTTATTTTGCAAGAGGTGTTTGATTGCTCAAGCTGCCAGATTTATTTGAACACTTGTTTCAGCAGACCCAAATAGGCATTGCACGCTCTCGAACTTGTCGTCTCTGAAAAATACAGTGATTCATTTGGGATGCCTTGCAATGTTTGGTGGCTGCCCTCCAGACTTGTTACGACGAAGATCAACCACCACGTAGTCCGCCACACCAAGTGGGAAGTACTTCCCGCCAGTTGAAAATCTGGAGAGAAGCTCTCCAATTCCGATACCATTAACCAGCAATTCAATACCCCAGCGAAGGTTCCCGTTCAAGTAAAAATCAATCTCGCCACGAACAGAATCAGATCCACCAGAGTTTGGATCACGGAATATTTTCGACAGCTCCGGGCAGATTGAACAGTCTGCCTTCGTGAAACGAGCCAATCCATCCAGAAACAAATGCTGAAAAACTGCTTCCTTCGGAAAATCCCCAGCAACAGTCGAGCGATTAAGCAGATTAGACGACATAGATTCGACAACGTTATGTACAAGTTCATGAAGTGACGTGGGCATCGTTAATGAGCGGTTGAGGAAGACCCATTTGAAGTAATATCTCTTTGCCAGAGGGGAAGAAAACGTAAAAGTAGCATCCGGCAGTTCCACTAAGATTCCCGATTTTTTTAGCGACGCGTACGACTCTTCATCTTCTACAACAGCCAAGTTTTGTGGTTGACCCTCCTCTTTGACGAAGATCCGTTTCAGAAACTTTTTGAAATCCTCACCGATGGGATGAGAGTGAGCACTCCCAAAGCAGCGGTCCATATTGGTGACGTAGTCCTTGGACAGAAAATATTGAAGAAGAGCCTGTTCTGGCGGCTCCATATCCTTTGAAAACCTTCCTTTCAAGGAATCCACCGACAGGCCCAGTGCCCCAATGAGGCCACCACATTCATTAATTACGAGTTGCTTCAACGTTGGGAATCTCATCGATTGCGGCAGGCCAATAACAGTAAAATCCAAGAATTGATTGGCTTCGTCAGAACTGAGCAGAAAGTCGTTTCTTTCGAGGACGGGCAGAGATCGCAACTCCAGCGGGCTTTCGATACCACCAGCCAGAAGGTGAGTTGAAGAGATCACAAAGCGAATATTGGATGGTATCCAGTTTGGTCCCATTTTGATGAGGAGTTTCCAGAATGTAAGGTCGCCATATTTTGCCTGAGCGTCATCGAGGAATACCACCAAGTGCTTTGAACAACCCCATCAGTTATCGACTCTTTCAACAAATCAATCCCCGCTTTGTCCAGCAGTAGATCCGAGCAGGACCGGTCGTCCAAACAGGATATACACACAACGTCAGTTTTTCTGTTTCTTTTAAGGCTGTTTTGATACAGCTTCAGTAGAGAACTCTTTCCTGAGGCTTGAGGTGAAGTCAGCCTGACAAAGCGGTGCTCGGCGACCAGTCCAGATAGTTTTGCGAGTAATTCACGCTGTCCAAGATGCTCCGTATTAAGATCAATGCTATCTAGCTGAATGACCTCCTTGTTAATAGAAAAGCGAGATGACTTTCCCGATCCAGCCGTAGGGCTCAAACTGTCGATATCCATGTCACGCTTTGATTTGATGACAAGAGCAGTCAAGTCCTTGTGTGACTTGATGGTGAGCGGATTGTCGAACGAGCAAGAAGCGGTGGGGGTCAGAGAGAGCAGCTTGTTTCCCGGGAGGATAGATTCGACACCATCAACGACAGCGTGGAGGGTGAGTTCATCAGGGTCGATAGTGCCCAGTTTCGAAGGCAGCGCTTGTTTCACGGCCCCAATCACATCAGCGACATCAGACAGTGGGTTTCCTCTACTCACTCCTTGTGCATCGAAGTGCGTCTTTATCTTGACGGGCTGGTAGCGACTTCGTTCATATTCATTTTTATTCCAGAATTGCGCGCCTTTTCAGTCACTCAGACAATGAGAAGTCAGTTTGGCCCGTGCGTCCGCTTCTTGAAGTTCACAGGAGCATTTCATTGCCAGCTGCAAAAAGGGGCTTCGTTGGCTGAACATGCGAATTCCATCACGGGCATTGCTATCAAGGATCCGAGCTTAATGTGCATTGAGCTTGGCCATGAATTGGGAAATTACAGACCGGATGCAGGAAGTGTTGCCGTGCCCACTCGAGAATGGATTACGGATGTGTCTGCATATATCAGAACCATTGATCGAAACCATCTGCTGCTCAATGGAAGTGAGGAAGTGAGGAAGTGACGAATGTCTTCGCAGTGACACTTCGCGAGACTTTGAAGCCTCCGCAACAGTGGATGTCTGTTGCGCACATTTCTATTCTGTCGACACAAACAGAATTCTGTCCGGAGCAGATGGGGCCGCTCGAGTTGCCAGACCTTATGTCATTGGTGAATATGCTCCAGACTTGGCGGATCCTTTTTTCAAGATTGTTGAAGGCAATTCCAAGATCCATGGATCTGTGTTCTGGGGCATGTGTCCGAACCAGAATGGTTCCTTCTCCGCCCAACCGGTGATCCATTCTTTCGAATATCATGGAACCAAGCAAACAGCAGGTGTATGGTGGGTTTAAACAGTTTGGCTACTTGCGCCGAATCCCATCCAACGAGTATTCCGGCTGGTAGTGGTATCCCATTTGAAACACAGCAATGTCAGATTGATCCAGCATCCATTGCATTTGTTCGCGACGTGTGACCATGCCATCATCCATGGGAAACGGATCAGCGACTTTATCTTCCCTTGTCAACGGGTAGTTGGCGGTGGATGCCGTCAGCCCAAACTCCTCTTTCCGGTAATGGTATTTGTACGTCATTGTGCACTGAACAGTTGAATTAAACATGGGAACGTGAAAGCGCCTCTACCAGATTTCCAACCCTTCGCCTCCGTCATCACCCGGAAACCTGTGCCGCAAATCATCCTCCACAATATGAATCCCCAAATGGTCCATGGTTGGTCATACTGTCGCCAAGGAAAGTGATCCTCTTGTTCGCAGCAAGCCGCAATAGATCGACACTATTCCGGGGGTTCACTGTAGCGTTGCCATCACCCGTGCGGATTCGAAACTGCTGCTGCGTTGCCAGCTCAATGTGATGTTTGGGGCAGCAATTTTCAGGCTCGGCGGATTTGGAAATGTTGCATTCGAGGAACGCTTTCGCGTCTGCGTAATTCGCAAGGTCGAACCATGCTCCCATTGTGTTGGATAGACGAGGCAGCAGTGAAGCGTTTGAATTATTCGAATTGAGTATTGCCGTGACATTTGAGCCAATATCTGCACTGATATGGATGCCCACGCGCTCAAAGCTTGTCATGTCGCTGGCATACAACCCCGTCAGAAGGATGCTGATTACGCTAATGATGGCGGCGGCATTCACGACTGGGATACCGTGGATTGTCATGCGTCTCGGTGCGGCAATGCTCGGAGAAAACAAAGGTACTTTCACAGGCGAAAAGCTGGTGTTGCTGCAATGAGCCTTGGTGTTTGTTTTTTGTTAAACATGCCTCCTCAACATATGACGGTTGAGCCCAATTTTATACATGCATGCATGTGGAGCCCCAAGGAGCCTCACTTTTTTTAACTCGGATGAGCGCTCAATGAACAGAATCCATTCAATAAATAAAAAAGGCGTCATGCGCGCGTTGCATACAGACGTTCCACTTGACTCACCCGGAATCCAGCCTGCAGGCCGAGGCAGATGTGTTGATCGGGCCACCTGGGCTTCTTGCTTATCATCCAGTCGAAAACTGTCGTAAAAACCGCACGGCCCATGTATGCAGAGTTTGCGCAATTCTCACATTGCGAGTACCCTTGCTTGTTATCAGAAGCTGTCGAAAACGCGTCCCAAAAAAATGAGAGTCCCAAGAATGAAGACAACAGACAGATGGGGCCTTCTTCTCTCCGCCGCGATTACAACCGTTGGTGCGAGCAGTTACATATGAAACGGAAAAGGGTGTGCGAAACGATTTATTGGCAAAAGAATCAAATAAGGAGTTGACTGCAGTCGCAAGGACTCAGCTGCCTCTGTATGTGGAGTATCCATATGGAGCAAGCAGCAGCGGAACGTGGTAATGTGTTTTGTCGCTGTCGCCATCAACAACAAACACCACATCCACAAGCGGGTAAAACACGGAATGCTTTGCAGTGTCGAAGCGCAGCCGGAGTGTTGCCTTTGAACCACGCTCGACAGTCACAAAGAAAGCAGAGGCCACGCGTCCGTCCATGTTCGTGGCGCATTCAGTGACAGGTACCCACTTGGAGTGCAGACGCAACGGTGTCAGCGAGTGACGGTATAAGGCAGAAAGACTCTTACCTGGTCGGGTTGCATTTGCTGTGAGAAGCTCACTTTCAAGTCGGCGACAGGCATTCCAGTTGCCGTGTTCAAGACATCGAAGCCTGACAATACTGATTTATTTTTTCCCAAGCGTCCGATGGCTTGGCTTTGATGCTTTCCGCAGTGCTTTATCATACGCAGTCTTCTTTCCAGCAGCGCCTGACGCAACTTTGGTGACAAGCCCGGGTGCATCGGTAAACTTGCCCTTCTTTCGCGGCTCATCATTTCCAGTAAAGAAAGACTCAGCCCGCATATTCCGCTTGGCCAGAACACTTCCAGAAGATCCATACCGCTCCTGATTGTCAAAAGAAACTGCGCGATCCAAAGCATCCATTTGCAAGAAGTCGGATTCCAGATTCTAAAGGCAAGAAACAATATTAATCGACAATTCCTGCTGCACCGCCTTTTCGCATCGCGGCCTTTTCTCTCTTATTCCGATCCCGCGTTGCACTCAAGCGCTGGTAATTGCTCAATTCAAATTCCTCAATCTTTGCCAACTCCTCATCCTTTGAGTCCCTCAATTCACGAACTCCGTATCCTGTACCGTGGGACGTGACCTGCTCAGGTCTTGACGTGTCAAAGGTATCACGCTACACGCTTCCTAAATACCAATCAGTTTGTTTCTTTGTCAACAGCGGGAAGGAAGCCAATCAACTTGCGCTCCACCTGGTGCGTGCATACACAAACACAACCGCACTGAAAGCCTCGAAAATCGAAGCCTGAGAAATGGTCGGAACCGTTTTTATCGGATCCCACGAATACACCACCCTCCCCGCCGGCACCCTGAAGTCACAATACGACAATGTCCACGCATCCGGCGGCGTCTGTATTGCAAACGAAATCCTCACAGGGTTAGGACGTATCGGATCCCATTTTTGGCGGTTTGAAAGTCAAGACAGACATTGTCACTGTCGGTGATGCGTTAGGAAACGGGCACTCCATCGGCGCTGTCATTACAACCCCGGAAATTGCCGCGGCATTCAACTCGGACATTGGAAAACTCTTTGCAGTCGGTGGAAATCCGGTAAGATCGATTGTCGCACGTTGACAAGATAATGTGTTTTTTCAAAACATACTTCAGATCAGCTGCGCAGCCAGTCTCGCAACATTCACCACTTTACACAACGAAATCCTCCAACACACGCTCACCGCGTTGGAATCCACCTCATCCACCGCCTTCAAACATTACACCAAGATTTCCCGTCACTCATTACCAAAATTGTTGGTCAAGGTCTCACGGCGACGGTCACCTTTTCATCTGAAGCGCGTTTCGAAAACTGTGCCGCGTTTGTTGTGAAACGGCTTCAAGATTTGGGGGTTCTTGTCGGTATGTCTGATGGAAACGGTTTGCAGATTTCTCCACCTTTGTGTTTCGGTTTGGAGGATGTCAGTACTTTGGTCGAGGCGCTTAAAAAAGTCCTTCCTGAGGCAGTTGCCTGGTTCTGACGGTTCTTGCAAGCCAGCCGAGACCGGAAAAGCGAGACAGAGAAACTAGAAAGTAAAATAAAAACAAAATCTGATGGTTGGTATAGTGTCCCAAAAGATAAATTTATTGTTTTTAAATCACTGTACGAGGCGCATTTCGCTGACACGGTCTTGGAAAAAGTCATCCTTGTAGGTTTCATACAATTCCGTGAGCTCTTTGATGTATCTTTTATGAAGCGCGTCAATTTGTTCGTCGGTTGGTTGAGAGGTCTGCTCGACATGGATAGGTGCACCGACTGAAGGAGAGAAGCAAGGCGTTCAAGCAATCAGAATCCACGTGATAATAAGCACAACCCAAAAAAAATTATACTCACTGACAGTCACCAGCCTAGCAGGAAACGGCGTAAACGGATTCCCATACCCTTCCAGCGCAGGCAACACAAAATGAAACGTGCTTTTCGCAAACTTGTTCACTTTCCTCAAAAACTCTGAATCACTCGGTTTCCACGTATCATTCTCATTAAATGAAATGAGGGGGACAAGTGATGCGCCGGTTGTCAAGGCCAATTTGGCGAATCCTTTTCGTTTTTGGAGGACTAGGTCCATGGTTTTGGGTTGCATGTAGGTGAATTCTTCGGCACCGCCTACGACGAGGGTGACAATGTTTCCGGCTCCCTTTGTTGGGTCGCGCGCGTTTTTTTGTTTGAGGACGTGTTCGAGACTGCGGCGGTCGACTCCGATGCCGCCGAGACTGAGAAAGAATTCGCGCCAGCCAGGAAGTCTGAAAAGGGGCGGAGAATCAGGGTTGTTCGAAATTTCGACGGATGAATTCGTAACGGGCTTCGCGAAGCACAATTCAACACCACATGTATAAACACACGTGCCACAAATTGAAAACTAAAGATCCTGAACTCATCCCTCACCTAAAGTTAATCGGCAACGTCGCCAACCGCAAATGCAAACCCGGGTAATGTTTATAAAACACGGATCTATTCCCCGTTACATTCGCAAAGATACCAAGCAAGTACACGCCGTGTGGGTGGCATCCGAGAATGTAGTTGCGATCACTAGGAAGATCCGCCGTTTTGACGAGGTGTGCTTTAAAGTAGTGGCGAAAGTGGTGCCAGATGGACAGGTTCGAGAACCACATGCCAGGCCCGTTGGCGGGTTTGTTGGCTTTTCCCCATCCGCCTCTGTACAGTTTGAACAAATGATCAGGGGGTCAACACTCAAAAACCAAACTTGGCCGCCGCTGTGAAACGGAGCAACCGAGACGCTTACTTGTTGTGGATGTCCGCCTCAATACCATACGCCCATACACAGTACAGAACAACGAAGGGCACAGCAACGCTGGGGAAGATGAACATGGCGATCCAGGTTGCGATAGGGGTCAGGACTATCCACAGCAGGGCATTGAGCACCCAGTAGGTCACCAGCACAATTTGCAGCCGTGACTCGGGATCGAACTTGGTGTCCAGGGGCGGGACTACGGTTTCGCCGCCTTTCATGTTTTGTTTTTGGTGGAAAAATAACTAAGCGGATTAGCAACACTCGTGGGTTTATTCTCCACTGCCATCCACACCCACCCACATCTACTGCCACTGCTACCCCACTACCACTACTGCTACCCACCAACAACGGTCCCAACATTCCCACAGATAACACACCGCACAGAATTACACCCTCCAATCCGCTCAATCCCCGCCCCACATTTACCACAAAGACTCCATCCATTCTGCCGTACCATCCTCCGAAACTCTGGATCAAGTCCCGCAATATTCGCAATAGTCAAATCCTTCTGGTACGCAACATACGTCTGCATGTCCTTTGCTTCCAGCGCCAATTGTACAGCTTCTTGCGGGAACTCTTTGCCGCAGCAGTGTGCTGGGAACTGAGCTCTGTCCCGCACTGCCAGTACGCAAGCTCTTTTGATGCATGCAGTGCAGAAGGCGTGGCCACAGGATACGCGTTGAGAAGCTGTTTCGCAGCAGCCGAGACAGGGGCCGAGAGCATTTGGATCAACAGGTTCAGGTTTTGTATCGCGCGATGACCTTAAAACGTAGCTGCGTATCATTTTCAGCATTTGTTTTTGGTCAAAAGTGGTTTTACTTTTGTTGTGCGAGTAGCAAACGTCAAACCACTCTTCACTCGAACGGGTCTTGGCCACTGATGCACTACAAGTAAACATATTGCCCTCAATACCCCAACAAGATTCATTTAAAAAGTACCAACAGAAACTCACTACTGCGCATCATTAAAAGCCCCACAAAACAAACACTTCACAGTAAAACACCCACCAACCCTCTCAATACCAACCCCACACCCTCTACAAAGCACCCACCCATTCCTCACCACCATCTGCCGATACGACGCGTCAAGGCCTTCTATATTCTCAAAAGTCAAGTTCTTTTGAAAGAGAATGTATCGATTCAAGTCGATGGGGTCCAGTACATGGGCAATGATTTCCTGTGGGAACTCTTGTTTGCAGCATTTGGCAGGGAAGAGAGTTCGATCCTGGGACACGAGGGTGCAGATGCAGCGGATGCAGCGCGTGCAGCAATAGTGAGTGCATGTGGCTTTGAAGTGGTCAAATTGACTATGCGTACGTGGTGGAGACAGTTGGTACTTTTACCCTCTCCAGATGTGCTTTTTTCATGACCCCTGGCCAGCAGACATGAATGAAACATGGGACAGAGTTTCCAATCAAGTATCAATCCCAAACCATTGGAACCCTTATAATCCTTGTCGCAAACAAGGACTTAAACATGTTGGACCTGGACAGACAAATCCTTCATGATAGTATCTGTGTGGGAACACTGATGGCAGCTGCAAAACACACCGACTATCAGATAAATATGCTGCTACTCAAAGAAATGAGCATCGTGTTACACTGCATTCTTTTAACAAATGACCAACTGGATGATACAATATATCATGACCAGCAAACAGTGAACATCACAGATATGATGACCCTCTTCAACGATTTGGCAGATTACCACCAGGTGCAGAATGGCACTATGAATTATGAAGCCACGCCCACTGATTTCGTGGCACTGATGTGGGAGACTGTTGGAATTTTTGGTAGTGGTGTTGACTTGCAAGTTGACGCAAATGTGCCAATGACCATTCACGTTGATGCGCTATGCCTGCAAACCATGCTCACAAATATCTTTCTGAGACTGACAGACGCTGGTACAGTCAGGATCAATGTATCCTGGTCCAATGGTCACATTCAAATTTAAATTTCGACGGAAAAAACATGTAATTTCAAAACCATCTTTCCACCACCCCCTCCCACCTCAGACACAAGAAACACGATAACCTCACTGGATCGCATAAGGTCCCTGGTAAATCCAGCTCTTTTAGACCATCTTTGGTGCACACTTGAAGTACATCGCGACAGAATTGGAATACGATTCCAAGGATGAAAAGGGTTACACCCATCGCAAAAAGCTGACTACGTACGCTGATGGGTAAACCTCGTTGTCAGTCACTGCGATGACTCATAGTCAGTCACCGCACTGGTTTGAACTTGAAGCATGTGATTTGCGAAATGTGTCGCTGTGAAAGTGCGTTTGAACGCGTTTATTCAGTGACCATGGGGTGCCGCTCGACTTTGCCTCTCCAGCCGGGTAAAATTCTTGACAGCAACAGGCGCCCCATCCGCATGCCTCAACACCCCACTCTGCTGATACACAAATTCATCCATATCCTCCACAATTTCAGTCGCATCCACACTTTCACGTCCCTTTACAGCAACAAGTTCAAACTTGCGCAACACTTCGGCAACCGCGATTTTACAGACATCCAGCGCAAGTCTCTGCGCGGGACATGCAAAAGTTCCAGATCCAAACGGAAGAAAGGCAGATTGTTGCGTGGGTGGTTGATTTTCAATGGCGGATTTGAGCGACTTGATGGCATCGACTTTCGAGATTTGGTCCGTGGGTGTGTACTGGAATGAAGAGAATCGGGATGGAGAAAAGGCGTTGCTATCTTTTCCAAATGCTTCTTGGTCTCTCATTGTTGACAACAGGTCGACAGCAATGTGCGCGTCTGTTGAAAATAAAGTTTAACAACATTGCGTAACTCGGCAAAAAAATAAGCAGTCAACTCAACTCTTTGGGAAAGACCACTGTCCAGGCAATTTATACGTATTCTGGCTACTTGTACGGTTGTACGAAACAGCTTGTGGCGGACACAGTCTGAGGGCTTCAAGGAGACACGCGTTCAAATTGGTCATTGCAGAAACGTGTTTCACGGTGAGCGCCGTTTTGGCATTGACTTTGCTGATTTCGGCCCTGACAAGTTTTTGGTTGGTCGGCGAGTGTGCGAGCAAAAAGAGCAAGTGTGGGACAATTGAAAACAGCGGCATCTGCGCCGTCGTTTGAATCCTTCATAAAAACAAACTGAAATCAATATCCCCACTAACAAGCAGACGCGACATAAAAAGAAGCAACTCACCCTTCCAACTCGACATAAATCTTTTGCCACGCAGCGTCATCCAACACTTTTCCTTCAGGCAGAGCCGCAATAGTTTCCCTCAAGAGCGCGCCGGCAAGACCTCCACGGATGGTTCCGTTTTCCTTGTACTCGGTGGCCATGTCTTTGTATTCTTCAAACACAATCTTGCGAGCCTTGGTTTTACCGTTGCGGCGCGCCAAGTATTCGCGGAATCCAGGAAGCGGGAAGTACTCTGTGAATGGGACATTTTCACGCAGACGGTCAAAGTACCATGCGTATCCTGCGAAACATAAAGCGTCAGAATCCCCCATCCGTCTTCTCAACCAAAAAAACAAACACGAACTCACCAGTTGGCAAAACAAACGTCAAATTCGCAAGACACCTTCTAGCTTCAACAAGACGTTCGCGTCTCTTTGTCTGCTGCAACTGCACGTCAGAAGTCGTTCCAGACAACTCGGCGGGAGTCGGGACACCCAAGATCCAGAGCGCAACAACGTCAACCCACAATTCTTCAAAAACGGGCAAAAGATCCAAGTTTTCTTTCGATGAAGCGGCTTCGGTGAGTTCGGGCAGGGTTTCGGAGGCAAGGCGGGATTGGAGTTGGGCAATAAGCGAGTCGGTAAGAGTGGAGTCGGCAAAGATTTTGACTAAAAGAGCGTGCGATTTTGCGTGCTCGTCGCCTTGCTGTGAGAGGGTTCCCTTGGGGTCGGTGTTGTAAGCATGTCTGTTGTAACAACCAGCAATGAGTCAACAGAGACAAGTAAAACAATGCACGCAAAATCAAACGCACCTGTTACAGTTAAACTTCTCAGACAAAACCACAGTCGCAATGTTGGGCGAGGCAGCGACAACAAGCGGGGCCGCCATGATCCATTTGACGTGGTACACTCCGAGTTCGGCAGCCTCCTTCAGCAGTGTAGCGGGCGATGTGAGTGCTTTGCGTGTCAGTGCGGCAAACGTGACTTCCTGGGCCGGTGCGGGCACGGGCTCGGGCGCTTTCTTTTTGGCGTCCTTCTTCTCGCCCTCGACCTCGGGTTCAACGGGGAGAGACTTTTGAATGCCGTCGGCCTGTTCAATGAAGAGAGTCAGCACATGCAATAAAAGAAGAGGGCTGGATCTAGGTACCTGCTGCGAAATGAGCATCTTCCACCACAGCGAGATTCCAATGACGGCCATGATGAGAAAAGTGAGAAAGTTGTTTCTGATCCAGGAGATGGACTCGTAACCGAATTTGAGGGCGTCCCAGAGCATGTTTGTTGTGTGTGTAGGTGGGCGTGGGTGTGTTGGTGGGTGTGTTGGTGGATACGGGTGTGGGTGCGGGTGTGGTTGGTTGGGTTGGGTTGCTGCTGGCTGTTTTTGGTTGGTTGGTTGGTTGGTTGGGGATCCAGAAGCTTTTCGTTCAGAAATTGAGTCAATTTACTTTTGTTGATTGACACCACTTTATTTAAATTGAGGTTTTTTAAATCGGTGGAAGGTGCTGGTATTTATTGAAGGGTGATTTATGCTCCCAACGCCTCACAACACTCTCGCATGCCATGTCTAAGCTACCGTGCTCCCTCTCTCGTGCCGTGCTCATGTCCTCAATGGCAACTCTCTCCTCATCACATCCATCATAAGCGCCTCTGCTTCGATGAGTCGAGTCGGTCTTCAAGTGATACATCCAGATGGATTACATGTCCAAGCTACCGTGCTCCCTCTCTTATGGCGTGTTCAAGCACATGTCCCTCCGTCCCTTCGATACACCTTAAAATGGCGCTGGCAGCTGGCTCCAAGTGATCCACGCTCAAATGAGACCTTTTGGCAGTAGCGAAACATTCTTCAGCATCACGACAGTTTACACACTTCTCGCAATGTTTCAATGCACGCGCTGTTGAATTGGGGGATGGCATAAAGTTCGTGCAGGTTGCTAGGTTGGACAGCTTCAATCGCAGATAACGTCATCTGATTACTCCGCACCCTCATCCTGGACAGTGTCGACTGCATGCATGCATTGGACTGATCAGGACTACCACCATTGGGCATAATGAGGAAATAAATAAAATAAATAAATAAAAACAGGGCTTCTGGCGCTTCACTCCCGCGTTGCCTCTCCGACGTCACCTCGATGAAAATTCAAAAAAAAAAAAAAAAAAAGAGGGAAAATTGCTGTTTCGGAAAGACTCGGAATTCCAATTGACTCGAAGAGCACATCTCAAACTCAAACAACCAACAACCAGCCTCAGAACCCACACACTATGGCATCCACTCACCATCCTCACCAACAGCAGCAAGCAGTGCCCTGGCAGGGATTCGACGACCACATCATCATCGGAGGTTCCACATCATCCCCAGCACCGAATCGAGCGCACCAAGACTCTGAACAATCCATCGCACGCCCACTGTCCCGCCGCTTCACAGAGACTTTCCGTGGCTTCATCAAAGATCCGCTGGATGCACAGCTGTGTATCGAGGCCTGTATCGAGGGACTCCTGCAGCCACTGAATATGGTGCCCATGTCGCTGTCTGATTTGCAGATCCGCAGTGGGACTGTGCTTGTGTTTGCTGAAAACAGTAACTTGGGTCAAATGGTTCGATGGAGGTAAAATTCATTCTTCACGTTGATTTGTATATGACGCATTGCTGACATTTTGACTCGCACTTAAAAAAAAAAGGGATGGATGCCGCTGGTCCGCCTCCCGTCTCCAAGGCCCCTTCCTCCTATACCGCGAAGTCGAATCCGCCACAACCCCAAGCACAAACACCGAAAACGAACGAGACATTCGTTTCGTCAACACGGTGGTTCGCGGGAAAACTCGCTTCGTTGCCAACGGACTCGCAAAACGCACATTGACATTATCTGGGTCAGATGGAAACCGATACCGAGTCATTTCGTATTTTTATCCATGCCATGTGCAGCATTTGTATGGAGATCCTGTTGCGAATTCATCGGGACTTTCAACGCCATCGAGTATGCCTGAATATGCACGCTTTTCGAAAAGGGGAGCATTGCATCCATTTTCGATGCCGGATCTTTCGTATTCTGCGCTTTTACGAAATTCAACAAACGCTCAAGCAGCAGCAGCGCAATTTCAACAACAGCAACAACAGAAACAATTGGTCGAAACAACGCATCGACAATCCAACCGGCCCATTCAATCCAACCGACCCATTCAATCCATCCAATCCATCCAATCTATTCATGCAACAACATCCATTTCGAAAAAGCATTCCATGTATTCATCGCCGCCATCCAACACATCTCCAAAAGTCATTACACCGCAATCTGTAGATCTTCACGCTTCTCCAAATCATGGATCCACAGTCGAAATAAAGGATGCATCTGGATCAGACTGTGAATGCGGTGGATTGGGATCAAAACGGCATTTCAACTACTTTGAAACGAATCCGTTCTGGACCGAGTTTCCAGTGACGCTTGCGCCAATATCGAATCGACAAAAGGGTGAATGAGGATACCTAAGGTGTTGTTGAATTTGTGGTATATATTGCAGTAATAAATAAAAACATGGGGTTATTTGAATAGACAATTCGACTGGGCATTATTATAAAATTGGGGGTGTGCCACACGTGGGAGTGACAAACAGTCTCATCAACAGTAACAACAACAGCAAGAGCAAGAGCAGATGCCTCCTGAGTATCGGACATCTGTAGAATGCCGTAGAACATTGTGGAATCTGATGGAATGTTATAGAATGTCCGAAACAGCAACAAAATATATCCAATATATAATTATTTACAATAAATCATGTTTAATCCCCAACCAACGCAACACTAAAATTTTCTGCTTAAAGTGCGTCAATGCCATCTCCACCTCCTTTTTCTTTTTTCTTCTTCTTTCCCCTTCCTTCTGCCCCGTCCGACACTCCCAACCCAACCAACTACCCACTGCCCGCATCCACCCCCCCGTCCCCCTCCCCTTCCCATGCAGCAAGAAGAAGACGAACCCCTCAAATCCATCGAGACCTTCTACGGCTTCGTCAAGGTATACACATACACACACATTGGACCCCCTTAACCCACACACTCAAACCAAATCAATCCACATCAGGACCCCGAAGACGCCCAAATCCTAGTCAACGCATGCGTCCAAGGCGCACTCCCAGTCATTGGCGACATGCCCCTCGCAGGAAGCCGCACTGAACCCATCCGCAGTGGCAGCGTCGTTGTGTTTTGCGAAAACTCTGAATCCATGCGAGTTCGATGGCGAGGTATAAGCCCACTACTCCCAGATCATCCAAGTGCACCCATCTCTGATCGATCCCCCTTACTTTTGCGCACATAGACGGGATCTTGTGGTCATGCTCCAAAATCTCGCAACAATTTTTGTTGTACCGGTGAGCCCTTTTTATTTTCCCAACGTTCCCGATGCAACATCCAAACAACTCTTTTCCTCATACTCCCATCTCTCACCCCACAGAGAGGTTGCAAATTCAAACGCAGAAGTTCCTCAGCAGCGCGAACGCCACTCCAACTTTGTCGTCCAGAATGTTCGACCAAACACGAAACTGATTCCAAACGGCCTGGCAAAGCGAACGATTTCTCTCCGTGGAGCAGATGGATTCAGATACCGCATCATTTCGTACTTTCACCCACGCGACGTGGACCACATTTACAAACAAACTGCCCGCGGCACACTCAAAAGACCTTCAGAGTTGTCGGAACTCCACCAATTCAAGGGCCTACACCTAGCAACCCCAACAACACCAGCACCGCCAGCACAACAACAACTCCAACAACAGCAGCAGCAGCAGCAGAATGAAATCGTTGAACCCGAAATGATCCTCATGAGTCTCCATAAACCACGCGCGATTCCATCCACGAGCACAATGACATTCGGCCTCGCAACACCGCCTCAAGTCTCTAGCACCCCAGTGATGCAGCGGGCGGTAAAGGAAACAAAAAAAGTTCCACTGGAAAGCGTATACATAAATTTGAATGGATTAAGTGGATGGAAGGGTGAATCGGTTCTTCTGGCCCCGTTGCGGCCAAGCAGTGACATCAAATTGTTTTGATCATCTTTTTTTTTTGAAAAGCTATTTTGTTAAGAGTGGGTGAGGGGGTTGAAATTTTGGTTCGATCATGTGCAATACCTGAAGTGAAGGATTCTTGGAGAGGGAAACAGAGACGGAGACGGAGAGAAGACAATTAGATGAAGGGATGCAATAAATACGCTGTCGATGACGCCAAACTCTGAACACATAAAGTGGATGGATACCAGCCACACTTTCTTAGAAATTAATCAGCAACAACCAGACAGCCAGCTGAACCCTCGCTGCGTGCAAGTAGTAACCACTCCTTGCAAGCAGGTAACCCATCCATGCAAACAAACAACCCATCCATACAACCAACCAACCAATCCATGCAAAGAACGGCGCCAGTGTTGCGTGGCTGGACCCCAACCACATAATCAGCGCACACCAGCCGCTCGAACAATAAAAATTCATCAAATTTTTCAATTTAATCGCACTCGCTCCGACGGCAAAACAAATTTTAAAAAGTAACCAACAAATCCCAATTTCCCTCCGATCCCCCCCATCCCACCACCTCTTCAAAACCATGATACACCCCCCTCACAACAACAACACAACCATCGAAACATTCCACGGCTACATCCGCGACAGCCTCGACGCCCAACTCCTCGTCGAAAGCTGTGTCCAAGGCATGCTCCACCCCGTGCGGGATATCAGCATCTCAGGGTCCTCGTTGCGCATTCGATCCGGGTCGGTTGTGGTTCTGCAGGAAAGCGCTTGTCCGGGAGTTACGGGGTCTGCGTCCATGCGTATGCGATGGCGTGACGGTCGGCAATGGTATAAACAAACTGATTTGTAAAACACACCAAAAAGTGAACCTGGCTAACAACTTTCAATTGTCTTCCCCAAGGTCCTCTTCAAAACTATGCGGCTCGTTCCTTCTGTACCGGTACGTATCTATCGCAGCCATTTTGCACTTGAAAGGTGTCTCACATATTTGTCATACCAAAAGAGAAGTCGCAAAATCCGACCACTTTGTTGAACAGGCAAAAGAAGACACGTCCCTCTTCTCCGGCCTCAGTCTGCGCCAAGGCACACATCTAGTACCAAATGGCCTCGCAAAGCGAACCATCAGCGTCGATGGATCCGACAACAACAGGTGCACAGCCCCACAAGAGCGGCATATACGCGCACTACTTCAAAAAAAAAAAAAAACACACACACACACAAAATTAAATTCTAAACACCCACACACTCCACAGATACCGCGTCATCAGCTACTTTTTCCCAACAGACGTCCAAGACCACTACAAAAAGGGAAAGCGCTCCAGATGCAACCTCCCCACTCCTTCCCAATTACCCGAATTTTCCCGCTTCGAAGCCCGCGTCCAGGAAATGAACAGCGTTTACACTCGCAACAATTTTGACCTACAACCCCAAAAACAAATCCAATCTCCTTCACAACCTTCCCCCATCGCAGCTTCACCAAGGGTATCAACTCCACGGCATTTACACGGCAGTCTTCCAACACCCAACTTTGAACCACTATCAATCTACCATCCAGCACCGCCAGTAAAGAAATGTTGTCCATGCGGTGGCCTCAAAAACTTGTCTGCCTTTGACTATTTTAAACGGGATCGGAGTTGGTTAGAGCAGCCAGTGTATTTGCGGCCCATTCGAAGACTCATTCAATAAAAAAGCGCGTTGCCCATTTGTACCATGCCGAAAAACTGCTCGCTCCAACACCCATTGAAGCACCCACCGACACCAATTTCGAAACCCCATCAACAGTCTCCGTAAACTTAACAGTACTTGTCCAATGGAGTTCGCACTGAAAGCGATGATCGTGTTCACTCCTGAATAAGCAAACAGACTTTGCCGACGACGCGCGCAGAAGACGCGTTGTAACCAAAAGGCAGGTTTGTCAAAAGTACAACAAACAAATCTGGATTTACGCGAAGGATTTGCGTGAATTTATAACGCGCATAAATAAATCTCAAACTAAGGAAACAACGGAAAAATGCAGGCTCGGATTTGCGTCCTTTCCCCAGGCAAAAGATTTGCGCCAGCCCCGCATTCGAACCATGTTCAGCCCCACAAAAAAAGCGAATAAAAACCCAAGCATCCAGCAACGACCCATTCCACATCGACGACACATATCCAATCCATCGACACACCATGCCACCAATCCGCACTCAACCGCAACGAACTGCGCGCACAAAGAGCCATCTAGGCCAAAGTACCAAGAACAATCTCCAACGCATCCAAACGAAACCAACAACATCACCGCAATGCCCACAACAACCATACGCAGTATACCCCGTCACTCTGATCTCATCGCATCAACCGCGGATAGCCAAGCACCATCAGTACCAGGAGCAGGAGCAGTGGTACTTCTCGCCACCGCTCTCACCACTAGACACAAAACACGACTGCAACATGGACAATTACCATACACTACAAACCACCGAGTCGTTGTTGATATTATCGGGATCATCAGAAATTGGACGACTCGGATCTCCGTTTCTGTATTTTGGAATGGACGAGTCTTGGCTGATGCAGCCGGTGCATTTGGCGCCGTTGAAATTTGTATCAGTTTAAATAAATATAAAATATAAATAATATAAATATAAAATAAATATAAAATAAATATAAAATAAATAAAATATAAATAAAATAAATATAAAATATAAATAAAGTAAATATAAAATATAAATAAAATAAATATAAAATGTGAAATAATCCAGAAGATACATTAGAATCGCTTTGAATCAGAACATCAACGAGAGTGGGGCGGGCGCATAAATTATAAAGAGCAAGGGAGCGCAAAGGAAAAACCCTTACATCAAATTTATGTGATGAATGCCCAGGCAAAATAAAAATCTTTTTTTAATCACGATGGGATGGGCTGCAGCCACACACACACACACACACACACACACACACACACACTCACTCACACTCACTCACACTCACATGGAGACACATGGACCGACCATCCACCAATATTTAAAATCAATTGGACACGCGTGATCCTGGCTTCTTTGGTTTCAGCAAGGGAGAGTCAATAAATTGTGAATGAGTTTGTTGACAAATCAAAATTTTGATTGCTTACATTAATAAATTTTTATTCAATAAATTTTTATTGGTTGAGTGATTGGATGTGTTACGGCGACCAATTAAAAGTCAGCATCCACTCTTTCGCATTGTACGGATCTCAACTACCCACGCATTCGGTAACCGTAAAGCAACCATCCAATTGCACCAACAAGAGACCAGACAGAGCGGCATCTTCCCATCCAATCTCCATCAATCCATCTCCATCTCGTCTCCATTTCAAATAAATATAAATAATTTTTAGGGTTAAAAAAAGCACCCACCAGTCACAGAAAGCCGCATCGCCGCCGCTTGCTCCAAAGTCGCACAAAAAGTGAATTCAAAATAGCTTAGAAAAAAGAAAGAAATTGGGTCTATTCCCATCCATCCACATCCACATCCCATCCCATCCCATCCCATGCATCCGACCCAAATGGCTTCGAGGAACACAAACACCAGAATGCAGCAACCAACTGTCTGGCACCCGCAACCCATTACCTACACCAACAACCAACCTACAACAACCACCCCCGGTCCATCTCGATCCCATCCGAACCCATCACACTCACACCAGCAGCATCAGCGACACTCACTCCGTCCATATCCCACTCTCGAAAAGACAAACCACGAAACATTCTATGGCTTCATCCATGACAGGTGAAAACCCCAATTTTCCCAAACTCAATAAACAAGTGCGCTGAATTCCTACAAAAAGAGTCGACGCTTTAATCCTCGTCGAAGCATGCGTACAAGGGATCCTCACTCCAATGACTGAAATCCCCATCGGCATGAGTTTAACTTCGATTCGCAGTGTATAAAATCTATTTTATCCCATCTCTGTATGTATGCTTATTCAGACACACATACACATAGGGCACAGTCATTGTCTTTGCCGAATCCACTGCTCAAGTGTTGCGCATGCGATGGCGCGGTAAAATTTAGTTCAATTTCTCCAAATTTCAAAAAAACTGACAATTCCAATTCTCAAGATGGCGGACAATGGTCATCCTCGCGAATCTCGGGCTCATTCCTTTTATACCGGTATACCGTACCCCAATCCGCGAATTACCCTCTCACACCCTCAATTCAAACGACAGTGAAGTCGAATCAACAACTACTCAAACTCCCGCAACCCCGCCAACACTCGAAAAAAACTCCCTCTTCATTACAACGTCCTTACGTCCATATACGCGAATCCTCCCCAACGGACTCGCGAAACGAACCATCTCCGTCGCAGGTAACGTCCCCGCTCCACTCAAAACACATCTAAAAAAAAAACAATGCAGCATCAACAGGCCAACGGTACCGCGTCATCAATTATTTCTACCCATCCGAAGTGGACCACTACTTTACCTCAACACCTACTACTGCAACAACAACTCACCCACACCAACAACAAAACCTCCTAAAAACTCCATCCATGATCCCCGCCTTTCATCAAATAAAATCTTTACTCCGCGGGGGTACAACAACCGATCCACGAATTCCAAACAACTCCGAATCACCACCACCACCGCCCGTCGAAACATCTCGCACCAATGCTTCAGCCACATCCCACAACCTTCTCCACCAGTTTGAAAAAAACGCAATGAAACACGGTGGTGCAGGGCTTCAACAGTATATCCCGTTTTTCAAATCAAACCCGTCTTGGCACAATCATCCAATGTACCTGCCGCCACTTCAGAAGAACCGCGCGTTACAAACAAAAATAGACTATTGGAGTTGAATGGAATTGCGAATATTTATTTGAAAACTTCTCTTGTATACTACCATGAAATTCTTTTCACTTTGAAGGGAAAAGTGTAACAGCCAGCGTTACAAGTATCCTTTCATGTGAATGTATGTGTTGCATCAAAAAAAAAAATAAAAAAAGATGGGTGCGGTACTGCCATCTACACCTTCTTGGAAACGGTAGCCTTCTTGGCACCCTTCGCATGCCTCACACGACTCCAAATCTGCCCCGACGGAACAATCTGCCAAGGCGACTTTGAACTCCCCGACGACACAACAACATTCACCGTAACAACACCCTTATCCCTCCGCGGCGGACTCCACAAGATTGTAAACGGCGTCGTAGCATTCAACGGAACACGATGCGTAACCGTACTCTTTGCATGCGAATTCTTGACGTTCACAGCGGTACACAACGCGGCAGTTTGTGGACGCAACTGCTGTGCATGGATATGCCGAAACCGTCCCACATGCGCTGCAACACCTCCACCACCACCACCCACTGTCGAAGCAGTCAACACAGAATCTTGCACACCCCCAATCGTCACATACGCCAAAATGCCCGCAAACTTGACGGCAGCACCGGTAGCAGACGTGATTGTGATAGGAATGGGTGCACCCCCCGGTGTATAACTTGCAGGAAGTTTCATGACAAGTCCTAAACTGCCTTGCGGGATTTTATGGCCTTGTGCGATAATGGATTCAGTGATTTTGCAGCGTGGCGCGCCGTTGGGGAGACATGTGGCTGTGAGGGAGAGGAGGGAGAGGAGTGTTGCGGTGAGGAGGGAGTATTGGAGGAATTGCATTTTTCTAAGTTTAGTTATTGGGTTGTTGAGAGGTAGCAGTATCCGCGCGGTTTTAAAGAGGGGAGGACAAAATTCCATTTTATGTGATTATGAGAAATACAACACACACACAAAATGTTTATCAAAATCTCATAACAAAGTCATTAAAGGCAGTAGAGTCAGTTGCAAAAGATGACTTTTGTTGGCAGTTATTGGTACTGTTACTGCCAAGAGTTTGCAGGGATTCTTGAATTTGAAAGTGCGGCGGCCTGAAAACATTTACTTGTCATAAACTTCAAGTTGCCGTTTTAACAGCACCCAGTTATCAAAAGCGATGCCGTCTTGCTGAAAAAGCAGTCAAGATTCTCCTCGTCGTCACACTGCAATGACTGAATAAAACTGGCATTGGGATTGCTGTATTCATTTCCATCATCTTTCGCATGTAACGCACGTCCGTTCAGCTTGATCCACACCACACGCTCGCTTCAAATAAGAACTCTCACTCTCATCCCTCTTTGTACAAGAATAATGAAAGCGATTACGGCATCAAAAGTATCGTTAAAATCAATCAAATTTCACAAGGTTGGATCGAGTCGCCGGCGACAGCAGCCACCCAACAACAAACACTAACAACACCAACAACAATACCAGAATGAAATTTATAGCACACACTCTTTAAACAGAGTCTTGTCTGGGAATCATGGCCAGCAAGGAGACAGACCCCGCCCGGGAGTGATCAGATCAGCAGCTGAGTTTCAAGCACCAAAAAATCGACTGTTTCAGAATATTTTCAAAATAAACTCTCAATTCAAAATACGATTGTCGTTCGTCGTTTGTAACAGTCTCCAACCAACCAAACGACATATTGGCATAATGACTGGGCATTCAATTTACGTAAATTTGGAAAATTATTTCCAATGCCCAGTCTGTCTTTGAGGTAATTTCATGCGCACACACTCGCCCCCCGATAGCCTCATCCTCCCCCCTAAATAAAAAGGAAACCTTACAATATTTATTCCCATCCATCCATCCATCCATCCATCCATCCATCCATCCATCTATCCATCCATCCATCCATCCATCCATCTATCCAAAACAAATGCACTCCCAAAAGCCCCCCCTCGAAACATTCCACGGTTTCATCAAAGACTCCATCGACGCCCAACTCCTCGTCGAAAGCTGTATCGCCCACTTACACAACCCAGTTCTAGACCTTCCCATCGGAATGACCTCCTTCCCCCTCCGCAGCGGCACAGTCATTGTCTTTCCTGAAGGTTCCCAAGAAACTTTACGTGTGCGCTGGAGAGACGGGTGCAGCTGGTCTTCTAGTAAAGTCAATGGCCCCTTCTTGCTTTACCGTGAGACTGAGATCAAGTCGTCCAGCAACTCCATCCCATCACCTGTCAAACAAACATCTCGTGACAAGCCAGCAGGCCTCTTTACTGTAACAAGTGTCCGCGCAAACAGTCAACTCGTCCAAAACGGGTTCGCAAAACGCACAATCTCAATCCTCGGATCAAACAACCGCAAATACAGAGTCGTTTCGTATTTCACAGTCAAAGACGTCCAACACTTTTTCAACCGAAAACCATCCACTTTCCACTCAAGCCCCCTACAAACACCATCCCAACTCCCCGAATTTGACCGCTTCATGCCCATGATCCGCACACCCTTCAGACACTCCACTCCAAGCGCAGAATCTCTCGGCAGTGTCGCCACACCCATCCCACCCCTCTCAGTAGCAAGCCTGACTACTCCCATCTTTTCAACTCCTGCCACTGTCGCACCACTCATTGCATCCATCGAAATGGACGACACCCCACTCTTTCAAAAACTAAACTGCAGCGACTCGCTTGCTGCGCTACAATCCAATCTCAAATTCTTTAAAGAAAACCCGCACTGGTCTGAATCGCCAGTGTACCTCCCACCTTTACGTGCAACCACGAGCTCCTTCAGCCAGTCGTCTCAATACACTTCCGTCTATCTACCCCCTTTAAACTTTCATTGAACCCCCTTTTTTTTTCGTTGTTGATGCATCCCCCCTGAAATAGAAACTTATTTAAACGTCAACCATTTCAAACACTTGTATTTTGAATCAAAACATCACCCTCCAACAACAACCATCCCCCTAATCACTATCACTGTCATCACTATCCGAAGAATCATCCACATCATCCCTCACACCCTTCCCCAAACTCTCCCCAGGAACCTTCCCACTCTTGATCGCAGCCATCTGCCCCGCAATCGTATCCTCCCCAGGCTCACTAATATCATCCTCAATAATTTCAGCACTCAGTTCAGGCGCATCAATTACCGTCAACGTCATTTCAATCGTCAAGTCACATCCCATGTTACAATCATTCTTGACAAACACGTAAAACTTCCATGATCCCGCGTTCGGCGGCGCTTGGAATTGTAGTTTACACGTTTGCGGTTGAGCACCAGGTGGACCCGCGTTGCTCACTTTTCCAAGACTAATCAACCGGTTGTTTTCAAGGTTGCCCATGAGAACCCACCAGGAACTGCTTTTTTCTGTTGGGAAATAGGGGCAATGGGTTGGGAAGGGTTCGAGGCCTTGCTTGTCGAACCAGGTTGGGGGTTTGACTTCGGATTCGGCGACTGAAGGCGGTGTCACGTCTACTGGGATGACACCCTCACGCTTTTCGCGGCGGGCTTCGGATGGGGTAATGTGCTCCAATTGGACCGTCAGTGTCACAATCGAGCCAGGGGTAATGAATTCTTCACCCGCAACTATTTTTCGACAAACCAAATTTAGTAAAGACTCCTTTCGATTGCGTATGAACAAAAACAAAAAAACAAACCCGCAAAATTCGCCTTATTAATCCGCACAATGGGATACTGCTCCGCAACTTTACTCATCTCATCCGCATGCTGACTTGGCATGATACTAAACGCCTCTTTCCGGACCTCATCGTCCAATTCGACAATTTCACGAGGACACGTTGTTCGTTTCTGCAAAGTATAGAATGCGCATGAGGACGCTGTATCGCTGGATTCGCCGCGCGGTTTGAAAAGCCCGGCTTCTAACCTTCAAGGTGACAAAGTGCTTCAACGTTTCCAGGGTAACATGCGGAAGTTGGCCCAAAGGTCCCTTGGTTGGAATCACGGCTTGAACAATGGACTGCCCAAAAAAAGTTTTTGAAACTTTGAGCAAGATAAAAAACATTTTCTTAGTCGAAGAAAACAAAATTTACCTGTCTCAATTCAATCGCAGCAATCGCTGGAGCAAGCCAAAATCGCGCCGCGCAAATCTGCAAAATTCCAACAACAACCAACGCAGCGCGTTCTGCAACAAGTGCTTGTTCGGCAGCCAATTTGGGGTCCGGCAGTTGGAACCGGCAAAAGTGCGAAAACAAAAGAATTTGGACTTTGTGCAGAAGTGCGTCTTCCACTTTGATGTACTGCAAAAAAAGACGGCCATGCGATCAGACGGGCAAGTTTAGCAACCCGAAAAAGAAAAAAAGTAGGAGGGAAACACCACCTTCTTTCGCGATTCAAAAATGATTCCGTATTTTCCAATTTCGGCAGAAACTTGATCCCCAAGCGATTCCAAAATGACCTTCTCCGATTTACTATACGTAACCGCATCCAACAAATCATCCGCCTTAAACACAACATCCAAAAGCGCTATTCGAAAAAAGATCAGCAAAAAAGATCAGCAACCACTGCAACACTCAACTATTAATCCGCATCTGATCCTTCACCTCTTTATACAACGTTCCCATCGTTTCATGGCTAATTTTATCATTGTTCATGTTTTTGGACGTGTACCACCATTTGGCAACCAAAAGTGGCATCAGGATTCCAAACACGGATCCGTATACAAACAATACAATCATGTTGTTTTTCGATTCAACTAGATATTTTGGTAACGCAATTCCAAGTTGAAGTGCTGTTTTCGCGAAAATTCACAAAATCAATATAAAAAACTTCTTCACTACAATTACAAGAAAC
The DNA here is from genome assembly GCA_025435555.1 of Chytriomyces cf. hyalinus JEL632. Lineage (NCBI taxonomy): Eukaryota > Fungi > Chytridiomycota > Chytridiomycetes > Chytridiales > Chytriomycetaceae > Chytriomyces > Chytriomyces cf. hyalinus JEL632. Next base: position 45,034 of record JAIWWG010000102.1, on the reverse strand, counting down.
ACAATACCTTGCCGCCCATCCGGATGTCCAAACTCATCCCACGTCTTTCTCGCTTCATCGTCCGTCAACACTTTTTGAGCTTTCGCCAAATCATTGTACACAACGGCTGCCGCTTCCTTTTCAGACTCTTCCGTCACCTTGTCGGGGTGGTATTTGAGGGATAGTTTTCTGAATGCTTTTTTGACTTCGCTTGCTGTGGCGCTCTGGTAAAATAAAATGAATGAGATGTGAGGCCCAACTTGATGGAATCCAATTTTTTTTATACCGTCGAGACACCCAAGATTTCGTAAGGATCCCAGAGCCCAGCGTCTGCAATCTTTGTTGTCGCAGTTTGGTATGCAACCGCAGCGAAAACGAGCCATCCAACAATGAGAAGAAGGGATCTAGAAAAAACCCAATGAACATGAAGTAATACGTTGCATGCATTCAGTCAGTCAGTCAGACATGCAAAAACAACAACCATCGCAAAGATGGATCAAGATCAAAGAGTAATTACTTTGCAGATACGAATCCCTTCTCAGCAACCTTTCGTCTAGCGACACGGTCCCGCTTCAACTTGCATCCATCGCACGGGCATTCGGGGAGTCCTGATAGATGTTAAATTGGGAGGTCCAAGCAAAGGAGTGACTTTGAATGATTACCTCGCACATGACCCTCCGTACCCGCCGTCTGACCCTTCTTTGCAGCGAGTACCGAGTAGGTGGCCGGGACAAGCACAAGCGACAAGAATGAGATGACAAAGTAGTTGAAGATTGTCCCGTTGTCGTCGTATTCGTATGCCCCCATTTTATTTATTTAAATATTTATTTATTTGTAAATATGTTGACACGTTTTAAACGAAACAGCTTGACGAGCCATGCATGATCTGGAAATCTCAAGCTTTCTTTTCATGATGCGCGTTCTGAAACCATTCTGAAACCTTTGTCAAATTTCGAAACACCAACTTCTGAAACAGTTTCGAAACATTCAATGCACATAGTATAAAACACACTGAGGCCCCAACCCCCACTTTCTCCAAATATGCCAGCAATGATATCCCGACAACAACAGCAACAGCACAGCAAGTCCATCCACGAAATCTGGTTCGGCTTCATCAAAGAAAAAAAGGACGCTCAAATCCTCGTCGACGCATGCGCCGCAAACCTCCTCACACCCATTCGAGAACTCTCCTCATCCACCAGCACCCTGGAAATCCGCAGCGGCAGCGTAATCATTCTCCAAGAAACCAGCACAACGCCGGCACAAAAGACTCGCTGGCGTGACTCCTTCTCATGGTCCTCCAGCAGAATCAGCGGTGCATTCCTGTTATACCGACAAGTAGAACCCGTATCAACCGCTGCAAAGAACCACACCGTACAACGCGAAAAATCATCCTTATTCATCACAACAAGTGTACGCGGAAACACACGGTTGGTCCCAAACGGCCTCGCAAAAAGAACCATCACGCTCACGGCACAGAAGACGGGCGAAAAGTTTCGCGTGATTTCGTACTTTTATCCAAGCGATGTGGAGCACTTGTATAGTCGGAAAATGCAGCACCAAGGGTTCCTTCAAACTCCCTCGCAGGCTCAAGAGTTTCAAGAATTGATGCATCAAGCCGTCGTCACTTCAAAGAGCTTGACTCTCGAAACGCGGGGCGCGGAATCTTTGGTATCTCCCATCACCCCATCGGGATCCGATTGGTCCATGCAGCTGCACAAGTTTGAAACAGACTCTCTGCGTTTTGGAGGCACGGGAGTTCGCGCGGCGTCTTTATTTTTCAGGAAATACCCAAACTGGACGGACTTTCCAGTTACACTGGCGCCGTTGGGCAAAGCAAACAAGTTTTGAAAAATGCTCGCAATTGTATACCCCCTTTTTTGTCTTGATTGGAGGTGGTGTTTACCCGTAATAAAAGAATCCAAAAACGCCCATGGCTTCCTGACCGGCATGCTCCTTGGATGTCGGCCACTGAAGTGGGATCTGCAGCGTCGTCAGGAACATCCACATATATTTCGCGGAAAAGAACAAGACAAACATGGAGAAATGTTGACGCGTGTGCGGCATGCTGACGGATAAGTGCCTTATGGTTCCCACAAAAATTGCGAAGGTTCCAAGAAGCAGGGCTGGGCGGTTGACAATGTCACTCTTATTTCAAACAAAGCTCGTGCGACAGTGCTGTGATTCGATGGCAAAAACAGGGTCCCCAGAATGACGTTTCAACTGCATATTGTTGGTTCTGAGAGTGGGGTGGCTGCTATAAGCTGATTCGAGAGATATGGTGGGCCTCTTGTAGCTGTAGAACCCAAATAGTCCATTTCGGCTTAACCCAAGGCTGAATCAATCGAATGATTGAAGAGACATTTCCAGAGTTCCAGTTTCGACAGACACACATTAAAATCCTCTTCGAAAAAGCGGCGTAATGAATCGGATTTCGAAAGTCGTCTTGAATCAAGAGAAGGGACGCTGGTCTCAACAGCACGTGTGTCCTGGTTGTTGGATGTATTTTTAGAATATCAATTGGAGTTTCACATGCAGCAACCAACCAACCAACCAACTCATTCAGCTAATGATTGCTTCATTTCTTTGGAGACTGCGGAAATAGCTCGCCGAGGAAATGAACCAATTATTATTGTAATATCAAGCAACGGAATTTCCATCAACCAGTTAATTATCCGCAGGCAGGCAGGCGGAAAATCATGTCAACAAAACAAAACAAAACGCATTTATTTAAATATTTGCGTGGACCTTCTTACCTTGTTACTCAACCAAAACCATGTTCCAATACAAACGCACAGGTACCACCAATCTGGGTTGGGTACACAAACACAACACATCCATCCCAAGTACGAATGCATGCATCCCATCAGATCAGATCAGAAGAAAGATGCAGTCGTTGCAGTTTATCCATCCTCAACCAATGTCCATAAATATACACAATTGTATTTAAATATATTTGTAAATATATTTATTAAATATCAAAAATCTGACTTGGCACTCACTCACTGACTTGGCAAAATGGGGTCACCCCACATTTCCAATATAGCAATTTCCATTTTAAAAATAAAATAAAAAGCACTTTTGTTTGCGTCATTTCATCATGAAAAAAACAAGGTTCCAGCTTTCCAGCTTTCCAGCTCTCCAGCGCGTGGAAATTTCATGCCTGTATTCCGACCGCCTGTCAAGCAAATCCTTACCCCCCCTTTCCCTCCTTAAATCCATGCAGCTAAAATGCATCCATACGCCCACCCACACCGCCGCCATTCTCACACACACCACCATCAACCACTTCCCCATCCACCCCTATCACGCCAACAACCGCTCCTCCAAACCCCCTTAACCCACACCCACACTCGCCAACCAACCCCTCGCATCCTCCAATCCTCAGAAACATGGACCGGCTTCATAAAAGACCACGCAGACGCAAAATGTATCGTAGAAGCAGTCGTCGCCGGACAATTGCACGCCGTCAACAACTTCCCCGTCATGATGAGCGGTGTCAGGATTCGAAGTGGGACTGTGCTCGTGTTTGCTGAAAAGACTGCAAAAGTGGAGAAAATGCGGTGGAGAGGTTAGTCGCGCTCGTTGTTAGAGTGGTGCAGTTGTTGTGGGTGTGTGTGTGCTTGCTGTTCATAATGAAAAACGACGTTTTTTCAACCAGATGGACTCAACTGGTCTTATTCGCGCATCTCCGGATCATTTCTACTCTACCGGTAAGGAATCCCCTATCTGTCCGTCTTCCAACATCATCAAACTGAAAAATCCCAAAATCGTTTGTCAGGGAAGTCGAACCAATCCCACAACACTCCTACAACAACACACCCCCTCAAATCCTCGAAAACAGCGAATTCATTCTCAGAAGCGTACGTCCAAACACACAACTTATTCCAGGCGGACTCGCAAAACGAACAATGACTGTCGAGGGAAGCTGCGGCACAAAATTTAGGCTCATCAATTACTTTTACCCAAACCACGTGCAACACCATTACGATACTACTTCATCTATAAACTCGATCGATCATGCAGTGCTGCATACTCCCAGGCAAGATGCTCTGCTACGGCGGTACTACAATCATCCACTGGAGCCAGCAAGTTCAAGAGGCGCGACACCGCCATTGGCAGTCATGTCTCCAAGTTCACCCGTGTTTCATTCACTGCAACAAAAAAGATCTTCAATCATGAACCATCCTGTTTCATTCTCTCAACCTCGAATACCTTCAAATCAATCAAACACGCACACGCACAATCGGCGGCTTTCAATCCTTCAAAACTCATCGAATTTCAACCCCCCACCTCCATTCCCGCAACATTACCATCCCCAGCCGCTGGAAGCACCGTCAGAATATTTATCGACGCGTTTCCAAACTCAAGTCCAGAAATACGGTGGAACGCTGTTACGCAGGAAAAGTTTCGAATACCTTTCGAATCATCCGTACTGGTCCGCCACTCCAATTCTTGAACCCATCCGCATTTATTCTTCACCACATATCACTTAATTTTCTTTAATTATGAGCGTTTTGTTATGTCTATTTTTGAATATACAAACTTAATCCCTCACAACATGCACCAATTCCTTCACAGAAACAACCTCCTCCTTCCTGTGCGTCGTTATCGTAGATCCACCTACAACCTCCAACGACTTTGCACTCAACACATTCGACCCAACCCCACCCACATTTATACAACGCCAACTTCATAACATATAACACCAACACTGTCAACGTCGTCCCCACATACAACCCCACCATTAACAGCCAATAACTAAAAGTACCTTGCTCCAACATCAAACTGCCAATGTACATGAAAATTGCTCACAATCCAAACCAAACACGAAACACGGCCATGCCGCGCCATAATCATGAATCGATCGGTTCTCGCTGCTTCACCCATTTCCAATAAATTGATACAATTTCCGGTGTATGTCGCGTGAATCCAGCCAAAAGGCACAACATCAAACACAAGCAACGTAATCCCCCGCAACACACGAAAAATGCCTGCTTAACCACACTCCCAGTCTCCACAATATACGCCAATTCAAGCCGCATCGCACGCATTGCATCCAGAGCTGCAGGGTACCGTCTGCGCATAAAAAAAAAAATCAACGGCGCGAGAAACACGAGTTGTTTTAAAAGAGCGAGCCAGTTTTCGGGTATACAATTTCCATGATGGATCCAGCACGTGCCGCATGAATATCGCAGGTAATTGAGTTCAAGGGTTGCCACACAGATATCCAGAAACAGTTGGATTGTTGTACGCCTGTGTTGTTGCTAGTTGAAGGATTGCGCAGATATACGTCCAAAACGACGGCAACACACATGGCTAGCAATTGCATATTGGACGGGGAAGCAAAGTGGGCAAACGCATTTTTTCGATCGGGGTTTCGCAAGGAGTTCGATGCAGAAAGAGTGGTGCAAGAGTGCCGCAAGTTGCGCAGAGTCCTGTGCCAAGGAAGCTGTACAGTTACGCAGTTTCAGCCGCCGGCAGTGATAGCGTCGCGTTTACTGGGTTTCAGAACAATCCAACTTGTTATGCTTTAAAGTACAAGAAATAAGAAATTTGAAGGAAAAATACGAGAAGCCTTGTCCGATCCACGTATATGATTCCAATTGCTGACAGTGCGTACGGCGTCAAGTCAGAGATCAGCAGTAACTACACAATCAGGTTTTATAGGGATATTTTCAGTTATTTCAGGGGTCAGAGATGGATCCCAGCACCAGAAATCGGGATATATTTTCGGTGTGTTCTGCGTGCTTGGAAACAGGTCTGATCACAGTGCGCTTCTAGTCAACATTAAAACTACAGCTACTTTCTTTGATTTGAAAAAGGCTATTCTTGCAGAGAACATTAGCGCTCTGGCTCACGTGGACCTAACGAGACTCACGCTCGTCAGGGTCTTTAAGGAGGGAGTCGGTGGATTCACAAAACGTGATATATCGACAAATGGAAGAAGCTTCAGAGTCGAGCGACGTACGGCAGAGATCCTAAGGACACTAAAGATGAAATTTCAATGTTCCACGCTATCCCAGGCGCCAGCATACAAAAGGAGGGTGTATTTTTCAAGGTACGTTTGTTTGTCTTCCCCTTGTCACTTCGTACTCATTAGTTTAATGGTGTTTGCAGGTCATGAACAGCATCTGTCTTCTTGGATTCAGCTCCGGATGATCTGTACCACGTCCTTATCCTAGCCCCAAAACAGACAAAATTATCTCGGACCTCCAACACCCCTTCAAAACATGGCGTTGTTGATGTTGAACTAAAATCGTGCGCAATAACGTGTGCAGATGTTTTCAAGTGGAAAGATGAAATGCTGACAATCTCTGCTCTCATCCAACCACAAATTATTTCTGTCAATGAAGGTGTCACTGTCGCGAAACTTCAAAAAACTCAAAGTGCAAACTTTGAGCGAGCCGTGTCTAAAAGCAGGCAAGAATGGATGATTCCAATTGCTGACAGCACACAAGGACATATCAGAAATCAGCAGCCGTTACATCAACATATCAAGACAGGCGTGACCTGATGTGACGAAAAGAAATCTATTCCAACAAAAGCTTTGCAGTTGTCACACAGTCCATATCAAGTTTCGAAAGGGAGGCATTGAATCAAGATTCGTTCAATTCTGTACTTTTGGCGTATTTGAAAGAAGCGCTGGAGCCAATGTTTATTACTCCTCCTGCAATGCTTACGAAAGACTAAAAACGTGTTGCCCATTTCTTGAATGATTTCACGGAAGTTGCTGGCCCTGTCTACATTGTGCTGGATGAAATCGAAAGCGCTTTCGAAGGGGACAGCGTTTTCACAACGTGACCAATTCGTACTGTTTTGCGAGGATATTGTGGGAAACTGGCTTTATATGCCAAACGTGTACTTTATTGTTCTGGGTCGTGCTTCGTTCCTCAAACAAGTTGCCGTGCGACCCATTGGCATGGTCGGCGATCAAAATTTCAAGCGTTTGAATTTTTAGCATTGTTTCAAATCTTCAAAACGTGGTTTTGGTTTGTCGAGATGGTGGCATGGAAATATAAATATGAAGCAGGAGGAAAATGTTACCAAAAATGACATGCCTTCTATGACCAGTGTTTCGATCCGCCTTCCAGTGCACTTCCTATCTGCACTTCTAGTCGTTCACACGGGTGGGAGCCCGCACACACAAGGAGATCCAAGGTAAAGCACCTGTGAATGAAAAACCTTGTTTTTAACCACTCTCACTTGAAAGTGTTTTGCGCGCTAGCAGAGAACGCAAAACTCAGCATGTTTCCAGTCCGCATCAATCCCACAGCTTTCGTCTTCGAATTCAATGAGGCTGTTCATGCACACATGAGCCAAAAACTGACTCATGTGAACAACGACGGCCTCACGCTCATCAGGGTCTTTAAGAAGGGAGTCGGTGGACTCACAATGAGTGATCTGGAGAAATGGACCGAGCTTCACAGCAAACCGAGTTACGGCAGAGATCCTCAAAACGGTATTGATGAAATTTCCATGTTCCGCACTTCCCGTGGCGCTTGCATGGAGAAGGAGGGTTCCTTTTTTAAGGTATGTGCTTGTCTGCTTGCTACTGCATACTCATTTATTGTGTTTGCAGGTCATGAACCCAATGAGCATGGTGTGTGTTTACCTAGATTCAACTCCTGATGATCTGTACCATGTGCTTGTCCTATCTCTGCGAGAAAGTAAACCAGCGCAACTTCAAGGCTCTGGCTGTTCTGGCACTGAAGTCAAATCGAATGCCGTGGACATCAAGTGGAAGGATGAACAACAACCCTAACCCCAAAAGACTCACGCCAGCAATACAACACCTACAGGTCTCGAAACTTCAAGATATTCAAGAATCCAACTTTATACGAGCTGTTTCAAAAAGTGGGGATGACTGGATGATCCCACTGCACGCAAGGGCAAATCAGAGATCATCAGCCAGTACATAAACCAATCAAGAGAGTCGTGGCGTGATGCAATGAAAAAGAATCCATTCCAACAAACTCTTTGTAGCCGCCATACAGTGTATGTCAAGTTTCGAAAGGGGGCATTGAATCAAGACTCGTTCAAGTCGGCAATGTTGGCGTACAGTCCTCTTCAATGCTGGCAAACGACAATAAGAGGGTTGACGACTTCTTGAACGATTTCACGAAAGTTGCCGGCCCCGTCCACATTGTGCTGGAGGAAATTGGAAATGCTTTCGAAGGGGATGAATTCGAAAGGCGAGACCAATTTATCTTGTTTTGCAAGAAGATTGTGGGGAACTGGCTCTATTTGCCAAAAGTATTCTTCATTGTTCTGGATCATCCGTCTTTTCTCAACGATGTTTCACCAACCTACCAGCATTCTGGGTGTGTCGGATGCACCCTGACGTTTCAACTGGCTCAGTAGTTGATTGGTTGTTATTTTAATTTAATATTCCCTGGTGACGGTGAATGGAAAGTGAGAGCTGTCATGACCAATTTACCATTCTTTGAGTAAATTGGCTCGCTGGCTTGCTCGCTCCCACTCGCTCCCCCCTCACTCAACTGTCACCACCACCAGGGTACGATCTTCTCTTTCTTACTTTATATGATTGCGTGTAAACAAGGAAATCAACAAGACCATTCTTTCAGTAAATTGGCTCGCTGGCTCGCTCCCTCCCACTCGCTCCCCCCTTGCTCCCTCCCACTTGCTCCCCCCTCGCTCAACTGTCACCACCACCAGGCATTGGTTCTCTCTTACTGGGTGGATACAAGTTCAAACGTTTGAATTGTAAATTGGCTCACTGGCTTGCTTGCTCCCACTTGCTCCCCCCTCGCTCAACTGTCACCACCACCAGGCATTGGTTCTCTCTTACTGGGTGGATACAAGTTCAAACGTTTGAATTTTTAATATACTGTCTCACTCTATCACTCTCCCAGTCTCTGCAATGTATACTGAATTAGGCTGAGTTGCACAAAAGTACGTGACAGCTGCCGGCAGCATTTGTGGTACTGATTGATCTCAGCCATCAAAGCACGTGCTCCAGCAACACAACAGCTGCAGTAGCCAAGCTCCAATACATTTAAGATGCAAACTTTATACGATTACAGGAGGATTGATGACTTTTTGAACAATTTCACAAAAGTTGCAGGCCCAGTCTTTATTGTGCCGGGCGGAATCGAAAACATGTTCGAAGGTGATAATCACGAAGTGCGACATCAGTTTCTGTGGTTCAACAGGAAAATTCTTGGTGACTGGCTTTATTTGCCCAAAGTATTCTGTGTTGTGCTTGGAGATGCCAAGTTCTTGAAGAATGCTGCTGTGCGACGTGACCATCATTTGGACAGATGCAACTTTGAACAGTTAAATTTTCAAGATCTTTTCAAATGCAGTTGCTGTTTCCAACGTGCTTCCTGCATAATGTGGTGTGTTGTGAGTGGCTCGTGTCGGTACAAATGGTGATGGCACGCTGTACAAGGGTTTGTGAAATCGTGGGTATCTTCCTGGTTTTCTATTTTGTCACAGTAGAAATTGTAAAGAACCGAGATGGAAAAACCCCCAAACATCCCCAAGGACTGTTGGGCCTTTACAAATCCTAAAAGTTACCTTTTCAGTTTCATTTAATCAAGTTACGCAGTAACACAAGTGCTAGATTAGGAGAATACAAGAATCACTCAAGAAGTTCAGAAGTAATTTCGACGAAGTCAAAAATAAAGTGCAATGGTGTTAAAAACAGATGGTTGATAAGTAAAATAGCGTACTGGTGGTTGGTTGGAGCTTGGAGTGTGTTTATCCAGGCTCTGGGTTTCGCTGAGGTCGTCCACTTGAGACTCCCCCGGGTGGATTTATGCAATTGCGCGGTTGAGGTTGTGGCAGTGGGCGTGCTGGTGTGTCAGGCTCAGCCCAGTAGCCATTGGCTTGCTGTTGGAGATGGCGGCATTCAGTGTAGATGAGTGCAACGGCGGCAGAGATTTCGTTGTAGGTGTCAATGTCAGAGGGTGGAGTATTCCGGACTTGGTTCAGGATGGTGTCAAGCCACGTCATGCGGCCAGCAGGCAGGGCGAGTGTTGTCCAGTTTGGGCGTAGCAGGGCTGTGGCACCGGAGCAGTCAGCAGCATGGGATTGGGTCAGGATGTCGGCACACTTGAGGCACGGTTCATGTCGGGTGACAGCACCAAGAGTCCAGCGGAGGATGTTGTTGCATGTCTTGCAGTCGATTCCCTTGAAGGCAGTCAGATACTGCCAGATTGGGTCTTTTGTTTCAACTTGGATGGCGCCAGCAATTGTGTCTGGGTTATTGTCCAGGTTGACAATGGATTCCTTGCGCAGCTTCTGGCGGATGCCTAAAAGTTGCGATTTGAATAAGAAAATATCCAACCAACGCCCAAAGTGCATATGACTGTATCCTTGGACCGCCATGATGACACTGCGTGCTTTTGCCGTGCGTTCCTTGGCCAAGATGTAGGCACAAATGGTGGTGGCACGCTGTACGAGGGTTTGTGACTTGAGGACTAGGTGCTACAACGATGATTTTGGTCTCAGAAGATGTTTAGTTGCCTTGTGGAAGCTCTACCATTTATACCCTTTGGAATAGAATGTGAAAGAATCACTCATGGGTGGAAACTCATGGGTATCTCCCTGGTTTTCTATTTTTTCATGGTAGAAATTGTAAAGAACCAAGATGGAAATCCCTCGAACGTCCCCAAGGACTGTTGGGCCTTTACCAATCTAAAAAGTTACGATTTGAATAAGAAAATATCTAACCAACGCCCAAAGTGCATATGACTGTATCCTTGGACCTCTGACAGGCCTCTCTCACCTGGGTAGGGAGCCATGCGTCCAAGTGATGGTGTACCGGTAAGCAGCGCTGCCTGCTGTCCATGTACGTTTCAGTGTGTCAGTTTGACTGTGGTGTACTAACTTTGAACTTTGCTTATGCAAGATCTAGGTCCTCAAGTGCCGCCTATCTGGGCTCAAACCTTCGTTTCAACTACACAAGCTATGTGCTATTGTGTTTCTGCCAAATGCTTGGTGTTGCAGGTAGTTTGGCTTAGTACTGTTGGTATTCTCTAGAGTGATAGAGTCTGACACCTTATGATGACTTGGTGAGGGTGTCATGTGATGGTGTGTTATTGTGGTGGATTGTTTAAGGTCCCAACTTTGTGTAAATAAAGCTTTATTGGGGTCTTGGCAGTATGCCTCACAACTTCTCATCCAGTGACAATAAATAGCCATGGATGGCACTTGGGTGCTTGTAGGACTTGGCAGATGCACCAGAGACCAGTGTGTGTGATTAACGGTTCGTTACTATCCCCATGGCTTGTCTATACTTACACAAAGTTGAGTGGATTTCATGTCTTTGTTACGTATGGGGTCTGCAGGTGCTCAAACACCTGTTTCCCACATCTTCATGCATTCCAGAGATTTTGAGCTCTCCTTTATGTTGAGTACATGAGGAGACTGCTGGTCCACCTTGACCAGGATCTGCAACAGCTGGCAGTTCAAAAAGGAAATAAAAAACAGAGTAAACTAAATGACACCCATGGATACTGTCCTTAAATGGCACCCAGGGTCTCAAATAAACATTGCACCTGTGGGTGCCATTTAGTGTTTGCACCTTGTTTGGCATCCACCCCTCAAACTCACAGGAAACAACCATAAAATCTCTGCTCCACCAAAACCACCGGTGCTTGCTTCTCCATGGCTGGAAGCAACTTCCGCAAAAACTTCTGCTCCACCAAAACCAGTGGTGCTTCATCAGGCACAAGAAGCAGAAAGTGACTCGTTTGATGTCACAGTACTGTCAAATCAGGGATGCATTGACAGGCAGCTGACACCATTCACCCAGAACATTGAAAACAGGAGCTTCTTGGATGAATTACTTGAAGCAATTGTGTGCTCTACCCTGGGGAATGGTGCCACTGAAGTTTTGAGGTCTGGGATGGCAAGCATCACATGCTCTACCCCTGGAAATGGTGATGTCAAATTTTCGAAATCTGGATATGGTGGTTTTGCATGCTCTACTCGTGGAAACGTAGACGGTGCTGTCGAATTTTCAAAATCTGGATCTGGTGGTTTTGCATGCTCTACTCCTGGAAACGTGGACAGTGCTGAAGAATTTTCGAAATCTGGATCTGACGCTTCTGTGTGGTCAACAGCTGGGCTGCTGTTACTGAATTTTCGGAATGTGGAACAACTTCTACTGCCTTTCAATGGCTGGGGATGCTGTAACTGAAGTTTTGGAATCTGAAACAACTGCTACTGCCATTTCAATGGCTTACCAACTTTTCAAAGTCTGGAAACCCATCCCCCATTTCAGATTCTGTTCAGGCAGAGTCATGGAATACAGTATTACAAAGAGTTCACAGAGGATATCAAGTCCATATTTCTCAGCAAACTGATGATGGCCATGAAAATTGGTGCAAAAGCTGCGCGTCAGTGCAGGCCTGCAGAGGGGGGGTTGGTTCAATCATGTCGCCGCTTGTTTCTTTTCATATTGCATTTGTGTTTGTGTTGTTGTGAAACCAGAATACATCACATGTTGCTTGAATGCGAGTGCATGCTTGCCTTTTGTTTCTTTTTGAAACAACATACAGACTGAAAGCACACTTGACAACCCCTCCAAAACAGCACCATCTTCGAACTTTGTGCCAATGATTTAACGGTGGGAGCTTGATCCTTTGTCACGCATAAGGATGGAGATGCGCAATTCCGATCACTCGGCTGCCTCACTGCCTTTACTGGGCCTTGCGACCGGTGAAACAGTTGTTTCCTGTGAGTTTGAGGGGTGGATGCCAAACAAGGCGCAAACACTAAATGGTACTCACGGGTGCAACGTTTATTTGAGACCCTGGGTGTCATTTAAGGACAGCATCCATGGGTGTCATTTGTTAATTCCATAAAAAACGAGCAAAAAATATGACAAGTCTTCTCCGATCAGCGCTTCGATCCATATCGCAACAAAGCCATTTGCGCTTCTACTCAGCAGCACCCAAGACAGAGTCACTCGCTCAGCTGGTAGCCCGTCTGCGAAAGGAGACCCAAGGTGAGCGAGCATCCACGTAACGCGAAAACACACATCTTAACCAACAACACACTCCCAGCACCCATCGCAAAAGCACGGCAAGCACTCACCGAAAACAACAACGACTACACTAAAGCGCTCGAATTCCTCCTCGCATCTGCCGCAAAGACTTCATTAAAAGTCGCATCTCGCACCACAAAAGAGGGCCTCGTTGCCGTGTTCTCGTCCGGCTCGCATGCAGGCCTCGTTGAAGTCAACTGTGAGACGGATTTTGTTCAAAGATCAGACGGGTTCAAATCTGCTGTCTCAACTATCCGTGGAATTGTTCAACAACAACGAGGATTGGAAGTGAAACCCGTCCCAGGATCCTCGCTGTTTTCCGAATGCAGCGATGCAAAGTCACTCAAAACATGGTCCGATGCAAACAAAGTGACTCCAATTCTTGTTGAAGCAATTGCGAAAATGGGCGAAAACATGAAACTGCGTCGTGTGACTTTGACGCCAATGAAGCCGTCCATGAGTCTTGTTTATGGAGCATTTGCGCATGGATCTTCTGATTTGATGGGCCGTATTGGCGCTGTCGTGGCATTGTCCATCTCGGATGCAATGAATGCACCCAAAGAAGAGCTTGCGACACTGGCACGGCAGTTGGCGCAGCAAGTTGTTGGATTCGATCCCATTTATGTGAGAGACACGGACGTCAAAGACTTGGCATCACTCTCACCCGAAGAACTCGAAGCGCAAATTCTGTATCGACAGCAGTTTTTAATGGGCGGAGGAACTGTCGAGCAAGTGCTTGAAAACTTTCGAACCAAACACGGAGTCGCCATAAAAGTGGTTGAATTCAGCCGGTATGTCTGCGGCGAAGGAATTGAATTGAAGGAAAGCAATTTTGCCGAAGAGGTGCTGCAGCAGGCGGGACTGAAGGCATGAGAGACTCTTGGATGATGTTACTTTTATTCCCCCCACGCGTTTCTTACGTTGACTATCGTTGGTCAAATAAATAAGATGGATCACATCTTTTCCTGTTTAATGTTTCGTGATGCGCTTGGAATTCGAACAGTCATTCCGTCCAGATCTTTGCTCATTTCAACCTGGCAACCGAGTCGAGATCTGTGTTTTGATAATGCGTGTGAATGCGTTTTGATGTGAGTGTGAATGCCACGCTGCAGCCAAGACGGGAACCTACGTCTCTGTTAATCCGAAGGCTGGTTTGAAATCATTAGTAATGCTGCCAGACAGACAACGACAACAAACGCACCAAGATCCAGCATATCATTCTCTTCGTCGCTCGGCTCTTCCAGTTTCTCGTAAAACTCCTTCTGCATCACAATGTGACCTGTGTAATGCCCAACTTGATCAGATTCTGAAAGAAACCAGAACCATCCCCTCTATCTCCCAGTCATACTTACACGTTGAACATGCCAATGAACCCTCGCAAGCACCTATTGGGCAAAGAAAGCGTGAGTTGGCTCATGTTCGTCAAAGCGACCCCTCACTTCTGGCATCCATCCAACAACTGCACGCAATGCAAACACACACCTTCCAGCTCAATGTTATTTGAATGCGCCAGATCGAGAAGATTCCATCCGTCTTTCGCATACACTGTCTTTTTGGTGCCGTCCTGCTGAATGTACGATACGGCGTAGCTTTGCAAAGTCCAGAGTGTCAACATGCGCATGCATCCAAACAATGATCGTATTCACCCTTCGCCTTCCTTCAGCTTCTTTGTTACGTTCGTGTGTCGAGAGACTGCGAACAGTAGACGGGCGATCAGAGATATGAAGTTTCGAAGTTGGAATAGAAACTGGGATCCAAACTTGTTGATGAGGACAAGAATCGCGGTGCTTGGAACGGTCTCGCTTTGGTGGTCAAACGTCGTAGACTGTGTCGGAACATGCTTTCCCTCATTTTACAAATATTTACGGTTTACTTTTAACTTGGAGATAAACGCGCTAGTGGCAATCGCACATTACCAAAACAAAACTCAAGACCAAACAAAAACATTCATTCCTCATTAAACCATTCCATGTACCGAATTCCAAAGTATTTGGCAAGACTCTTGGTCAGGAGTGTGCACCAACTAAATAAACTTTTTTATTTCAAACAAATGAATTGAGAAGTGATTAATGCAATAAACCATTGAGACGATAGAGAAGCTCTTGCCTCAGTTTAACTTGAGTGATTTGAACAACAGCTTTGAAAATTTGATAGTGATCATTTTGGTTTGATCGATAGAGTCCATTCAGAATGTGAAAGTCCTTCAGGCATGCATTGACTGTTTCACGTCTTGCGCCCATCTGTTTCAGATTGTGATTATGATTTCTGATGTCAGGGTCACAACCTTTCTGTCATGATCTGGTCATTGCCATGGTACCCCTGATCAGCTGCCACCTTTTTGTTGGCTCCAATCTCACACAGAATTCCATGATGAAGCATCTTGAGGTCTGGCCACAAGCCACAAGGAACTCCTCCATCAACCCAGACAATCTTGGAGCACCCAAGAGCCGTTGCTACTGATGCTGGTTGAACTTGTGACTGAAGAGGTCTGCATTACGTGGACATATCTCAGTGACAAGGACATCAGTGCCGTCAACATAACAGGATGGTTGCAGGTGATTCCAGTTCTCAAAACGGTCCTCAAAATGAATCTGTGAAAAATTTGACAAAAAAAAAATTTTCATCTCCAAAACTTGGAAAAATTTTCCATGAAAGCAATCAATTGCCAACTTCACTTTCACGCACCAATTTGTCTCAGACATACTGAATTTCGATGCAGCAGCCAACTCAGTTGGATAAACTTTGAGGAAGTAAAGTGCCTTCAGAAAGTACTCCTTTTTCAAACAAACAGCCATGAATGATTCATGAACAATTTCCCACACGTCAACTACTGAGTCCACACTCAGACCAAAATGGGCAATGAAGTGCTGTTTCCAAATGACCGGGTTGTTGCGGATCCTGGTCAAGGTGGACCAGTGGTCTCCTCATATACTCAACATAAAGGAGAGCTCAAAATCTCTGGAATGCATGAAGATGTGGGAAACAGGTGTTTGAGCACCTGCAGACCCCATATGTAACAAAGACATGAAATCCACTCGACTTTGTGTAAGTATAGACAAGCCACAGGGACAGTAACAAACCGTCAATCACACGCACAGGTCTCTGGCGCATCTGCCAAGTCCTACAAGCACCCATATGCCATCCACGGCTATTTATTGTCACTGGATGAGAAGTGTGAGGCAGGCATACCGCCAAGACCCCAATAAAGCTTTATTTACACAAAGTTGGGACCTTAAACATCTACCATAATAACACACCTTCACATGACACCCTCACCAAGTCGTCATAAGGTGTCAGACTCTATCACTCTAGAGAATACCAACAGTACTAAGCCAAACTACCTGCAACACCAAGCATTTGGCAGAAACACAATAGCACATAGCTTGTGTAGTTGAAACGAAGGTTTGAGCCCAGATAGGCAGCACTTGAGGACCTAGATCTTGCATAAGCAAAGTTCAAAGTTAGTACACCACAGTCAAACTGACACGCTGAAACGTACATGGACAGCAGGCAGTGCTGCTTACCTGTACACCATCACTTGGACCCATGGCTCCCTACCCAGGTGGGAGAGGCCTGTCAGAGGTCCAAGGATACAGTCATATGCACTTTGGGCGTTGGTTGGATAGTTTCTTATTCAAATCGTAATTTTAGGATTGGTAAAGGCCCAACAGTCCTTGGGGACGTTCGAGGGATTTCCATCTTGGTTCTTTACAATTTCTACCATGAAAAAATAGAAAACCAGGGAGATACCCATGAGTTTCCACCCATGAGTGATTCTTTCATGTTCTATTCCAACAGGGTATAAATGGCAGAGCTTCCACAAGGCAACTAAACATCTTCTGAGACCAAAATTATCATTGAAGCACCTAGTCCTCAAGTCACAAACCCTCGTACAGCGTGCCACCACTGTTTACACTGACAAGGTTGATTCAACCCCTTGGTTACATGAGATCATGTGGTTCAAAGATTGAGAGACTGGCCAGCACTACATTCAAGTCTACATAAGGTTACTTACCAATGTGAATTGCTCTTGCAAGATCATTTCAGATGGTCGCCAGCTCCTGTACACAATCAGGCCCAAGTATGTTGATGCTGGATCCAGAGCACCCAGAGATCACTTGCCAGCCAACTGCTGCCTTTGTCAACTACTTCCACACTGATACTGGGGCAGAGGAATTTTGATACCTGATCAACTTACCAGATGCTGTTGATGACAACCATGTCAAGTCTCAATTTGTCTGCTGCTTAATTCAAGTGGATGATGTTGATGGAAAAGAGGTCGAAATTGAGCAGAAAGTAGGAGCGGTCCTTTTTTATGCTATTTCAGGGCAACAGGATAGGTGCATGATGAGGGATGGGTGAACGCATGTCCTGTCTTTTATTTTTATTTCAATAAATAAATCAAGTAGACTTTCTTTGGTTGGTGCACACTCCAGGCTTGCTGGAACTCAAAAGTCGAAAATTCCACCAGACTTTTTTGCTGGGTCCAGATACACTTTGGGTACACGCAGGATCTCGAACCATTCGTTGATGGCCTTTCTGAGATAGGGAAACTTTTTTACAATAAAAGGGTTGAAGTTCTCAAGCACTTGGCCTGCCGTGTAGCCTTGTAGCGGATTGTAGACTGGCATCCCGTTCAAGTTGTCTTCAATATATCCCAGTTCATATTTTTCATTGTTGTCGCAGTTGTCCTTGTCACATTCCAAGTTGTCTTCATCAGTTTGAACAGTTGATTTGGTTGCATCGGCCTCAGCAGCAGTCACTGGTGTGTTTGTCGGCTGCGCTTGTTGGCTGGAAAACGAATTTACATTTTTGAAGGAAGTACCGAGAGAAGGAGTTGTAACAATTGCAGACACGTGTGGCAATGGCCCAGGAGTTGTCTGGTATTGACATTGAACTGCTCGAAAGCTCTCTAACACCAAATATAAACAAACCTTGCCATTCTCTTTGGCCGTGTCCTTGTCGCGAAACAAGTCCAAGTGTTCAAGGAAAGACGACTTGGATAAAGATGGACAAGTGAGAGACAGCGTTAAAGAATCGAGAGCGGGTGTTGCTGTTGCAGCGGGCAATCCGGTTGGAAACGTGACTCGGAGCGTGACTTGGCGGGGAGCTGCTGTCAAAACGAGGCGGTGTGCGCTGGAAATAAGTCTTTTCGAGGACATGACAGGAAGATTATTTTCAGTAGCCTGTGTCTCGTTCTGTTTTCCGTTATCTGAGTGGTGTGGATTTATTCAGGGTGCGAGGTGCGAATATGTGGAGGCGTGAGGAGGTGGTTAAAAAATATGACCACATTTATGCTTTAGTGAGGCGTGGGTCTGTGGGAATGTGGGTAGAAGGTGGATGGAGAGAGAAGCGGTTGGTAGGTTGGTTTTGGATGCAGAAATGGATTGGTAGAGCGCAGCTGGTGGGTGGAAAATGCCACAGACTAAGTTGGTGCATACTTCCTTCATTTTACAAATATTTAACCTCTTAAACTTCTGGACATTGAGTAAATTCAAGCGCCATAATCAGACTGCTGTTGAAGCTACCTTACTTGTCTTTCAGATTCATACTCTTTACTGCCAAATACGGATTCCACGCGTCTTTTTTTAATTCATGTCAAAATGGTCGCAATCGCTTCAAGCAAAACCGAAACAAGCGAAACAAAAAATAAAAAAAGAATAACCCTCATTCCTCATTGCTCCTCCATTCCATGTACCGAGTTCCAACGTGTCTCGCAAAACTCCTGGCCAAATTGCCCGGAATCCGGAACTCGAGAATACCAAGCGCGCCTTTCGAAGGGTCCAGATACACTTTAGGCACACCAACAATCTCGTACCATTCGTTGATGGCCTTATTGAGATGCGGGAATGTCTCAAGAATCATAGGGTTCAGATCTTCAAGCACTTCACGCGGCGAGTAGCCTCGGTACGGCTTGTATTCTGGCATCCAACGCATGTCGTATTCAAGGTCGTGAAGCTCATATGTGCCTTCTCCCTCATCTTCGCAGCTGTCTTCGTTCCATTCATCGTCCTCGTCTTCGTCAGCTTCAATATCGGCTTTGGTGGTGTCATCGCTATCAACAGCAGTTTCTGGAGTGCTTGTCTGTTGAGTTTGTTGGTTGGAGAACGTGTTGATGTTTTTAAAGGAAAGACCAGGAGTAAAGTTTGAAGACACATGTTGCTTTGGTCCAGCCTCTTGCACCATTGCCTGGCATTGGAATGGAAAGTATGTTTAAGTACTTGACAACGCGACAAGTTAAAATGGAAACTAACCTTGGCATCCTCTTTGGCAGTTGCAACGTCCATTTCCCGCAAGATGTGAGCAAAGAAGGGTTCTGTCGGCGTCCGTTTGTCCACATCTTCAAGAAATGACGAGTTGAATGGACGTGTGCAATTAAGGGACAGCTTTAAAGAATCGAAAGCGGCTGTTGCTCCTGCAGCGGTCATGTCGATTGGAAACGTGACTCGTAATGTGACTTGGCAGGGAGTTGCTGTCAAAACAAGTCGGTGTGCGCTGCATGCAAGTCTTTTCGTGGACATGGCGGATATTTTTCTGAAAAATAGTTGATGCCCCTTTTGCTTTGAGTTGTCTGAGTGGGTGGATAAATTCAGGGTGCGAGGTATGACTGCATCAAGGCGTGAGGAAGTGGCTATGCGTTTCATCGCTTTTTTTATGATTCTATAGGTAGGGTATAGCTGGTGGGTACCAAATGTCGAAACTGTGTCCGAGCATGCTATCCCTGACTTTACGAATGCCTGCGTATATTTTAATATGTACTGAAACGCTACAAGAAGTCCAATCAGACAGCCGCTGAAACCTAGCCTGCTAGTTTCGCAGTTGCATATAGACTAAATTGCACGCACAGATTCCACAGATGTTATTTGATCAAAACATTCGCATATGCATCAAGCCATCATAAAAGAAAAAAAGATCACAACTCTTTTTCATCACTCCTCCAATCCAAGAAACAGATTCCAACGTGCCTCGCAAGACTCTGGGCCAAGCCTCCGGGCACGCGGTACTCCAGAACAGTTCCAAGCGCCTCGTTCGAAGAGTTCAAATACACTTTAGGCACACCCACAATGTCGTACCATTCGTTTATGGCTTTATTGAGATGCGGGAAGAATTTGGTAATCGACCGGTTGCAGTCTTCAAGCACTTGACGTGCCGTGTAGCCTCGGTACGGATTGTAGTGCTGCATGCAATCCAAGTCATCTTCAAGATGTCGAAGTGCGTATTTGTATCCCATTTTATCGTCGACGTTGTTGTCTTTGTAGAAATCAGCATCGTCTTCATCATATTTACGACTCTCTTCATTGCGACTTGTCGGCTGCTCTTCTTGACTGGGAAGTGAATTTGTGCTTTTGATTGAAAGACCGGGAGCAGGAATGGTAAAGTTTGAAGGCACGACTGGCTTTTTCCCAGACTCTGGCACGATTTTCTGACATTGACATTGAGGATACTCCACCAATCACGAAAAGCAGAATCCCTACAAACCTTGGCGTCTTCAAGTGCAGCGTCCATGTCACGGGCGAACCCTTCTGTCGCTGTCGGTTTGTTCAAGTCTTCAAGAAAAGACAACTTGCATGGAGGTGTGCATGTGAGGGACAGCTTTAAAGAATCGAATGCAGTTGATGCTGGTGCAGCAGAGCTCGTATCGGGTTTAAACATGACTCTCGGCGTCGCTTGCCTCTGAGCCGCGTTTAATGCAAGTCGGTGAGTGCTGTAAGCAAGTCTCTTCGAGGACATGGTGGCGTATTTTCAACAGCCATCAACTCCTTTACTTTGAGTTACATGATTGGGCGGAGAATTTCAGGGTGCGAGCGATAAATGCAGCGCGGCGTGAGGAGGTGGCTGAAGAATAGACAGTGCAATTAATTTTTGACAAACTCGGACCTTTTTCAGTGGAAGCAGGTTTGCTGTTCGGCGGGCCAAATGAGATACTAATTTTCTTGTGCGGGATGTCTGTGTCTATGAGAGGTAGGTAGAGCATGGATGTAATGTGGACTGTGAGAGTCGGTTGGTAGGAACGTTGTAGAAGGAGTATTGATAGGTAGTGTGTGGGTGAGAGATGGCTGGCCGGTGGGCTGTACATGAACTACAAACATTCTTCTATTTATTTTAGACGCTTTGCCTGGCCTTGTACCGCCTTTTAACTCAGCGCAGATTCTGCGCGTCTTCTTTACTTAAACGCACTGGTCGCAATCGCGTGAAGCCAAAACAAAAACAAAAAACGCAAAAAAAAAGACAAATAACTTCTCTCATTCTCGTTTAATAACCATCCTGCTCGTTTCGCCATTCCAAGTATCGAGTTCCAACGTATCTGGCAAGACACTTGGCCCGTTTTCCTGGAACTCTGAGCTCAAGGATTCCAAGCCACCCCTTTGCAGGTTCCAGATACACTTTGGGCAGACCCGTTTCAAGGTACCATTCTTTTACGGCGTCATTGAGGTCCGGATATGTCTCAATGATTGAACGGTTGAAGTCTTCAATCACTTGCCGCGACGAGTAGCCTTGGCGCGTATTGTAGGCTGGCATGTGATCCAAGTCGTCTTCCAGATCTCGTTGTTCATACTTGTATTCTTTGCCATCGTTGTCATAATTGTCGTTTTCATGTTCATTGCAGTCCACTTCATCCATTTCAACAACACTCGCTTTGGTTTCATCGCTCTCCACAACAGCTGCTGGTGCGCTTGCCGATTTCGCTTCGTGGATGGAAAACGTGTGTATGTTTTTGAAGGAAAGACCAAGAGAAGGAGTGGTGAAGATTGGAGACACGCACTGCAATGGCCCAGACTCTGGCACAATAGTCTAGCATTCGCGTTAAGAAATGTTAGTACAAGAAAACTACAACGTGAATCCCAACAAACCTTAGCATCCTCTTTGGGAATTGCAGCGTCCTTGTCGCGCAGGAAGTGAGCAAACAATGGTTCTTTTGCCGTCGGTTTGTTCAAATCTTCAAGAAAAGACGACTTCGATGGAGTTCCGCAATTGAAAGACAGTTTTAAACAGTATAGATCAGTTTTCACTGTGGATGCAGAGGGCGTATTGATGGGAACTGTGCCTCGCAACGCGACTTTTAGTGGAGTCGCAGTTAAAACAAGTCTGCGTGCGTTGCTTGCAAGTCTTCTCGAAGGCATGGCGGTTTATTTGTTTTTGCCAAAACCCTTTTCGCTTTGAGTTGTCTGAGAGGGTGGATAAATTCAGGGTGTGAGGTATGAAGGCGGCGAGGCGTGCAGGTGGTCAAAGAATAACGTCACGATTATGCACATTCCTAATTTCACAAATACGTGGGAGCTTGGTACCCTTCTAACAGCCCGATCAGACCGTTCAAATCCACCCTGTTTGCTTCCATGCTAAGTAAAGAAAAGGTCTCTTCTTAACTCGGCACAGATTCTACGCGTCTTTCATTACTTCACTTCAAAACACACTGGCAATCGCTTCAAGCTGAAACAGAAACAATAACAGTGGTAAGTTCACGTTGTTACTATCTGCACACATTACTGGTTAAAGTGGTCGGTTTATTCAAGAGGAAAGGGAATCATACCTGCACACGTTACTGGTTAAATGCGGTAACGTGTGCACCCAAAGACCTCTCGCTTAAATACTGAAATAAGAAATAAAGAAACTTCGAAAAACATTTGAAATCAACCAAAAAATTGCCAAGCACTTAACTCAAATCCTCAACAACTTCATGTGGCTCGAAGCTTTCACAAACAGAAGCAAAACTAAAATAAAAACCCTCATTGATTATTGAACCATTCTATGTACCAAGTTCCAACGTGTCTTGCAAGACTCTTGGCCAAGTTTCCTGGAACCCTGAACTCAAGTACCCCAAAATGCCCTTCTGAAGGGTGCAGTGTCACTTTGGGCTTAGATGACTTGGCAGGGGGTGTGTAAGTGATGGACAACTTCAAAGAGTCCAGCGATGTTGCTGCTGGTGCCGAGGGCAAGGCAGTTGGAAGGGTGACTCGCAGCGTGACTTGCCGCGGTGTCGCTGTCAAAACAAGTCGGTGTGCGCTGCTTGCGATTCTTTTCGAGGACATGGTGGATTAGTTTGATTGACGATATGTTTTCTGTTGGCTGGGTGTGTGTGATCATTTCAGGGTGCGAGGCATGAATACGGCGAGACATGAGGAGGTGGTTTATCATGACTTAAGTTAGGCTGGCTTGCTATTTGAACTCTTTTAATTACCTCAGCCGAAAGTGGTAATAACGTTATTACGCGAGAAGGCGCGTGATTTTGTGAGAAAGCAGGCGCAGCGTTCGTGGTTGAGAGAGCGCAGATTGAGAGAGTGCAGATTGAGAGAGTGCAGGGAAGAGGTAGGTAGCTCGTAGTCATGTATAACTGGGTAGGTAAGGTACCAGCAAGACAACGACGAGCGTCGCTCAGTAGCATCGCGCAACCTCATTCATAAACCACAATCCCAATCCTTAATTTTTACAATTTCTGAGCACACAAGTCTCCTCCGATCACTCTCGCCCTCAACACACTCTGGAGCCAGCGTATCGCCTGCATCCCTCTCCAAAGCCTCACATGCAGTCGTACTTTGCCAGCATGGCCGGCTCGGGCATCGGGACCTTGACCACCCAAGTCGGCCTGTCAAACACCGCTTACTACGACGCCAGCCCTGGAATCCCAGTCACAGGACCCGCATCAGTCCAGGGCGTACAGCCGCAGCGGATAAGGGTACGTTCGCCAGTTGCTTTTGTGTTTTAGAACGGATGGGCGCTTCGAACATTGGGGGGCTGTCATAAACATCAACCATGACAAAACCAGACTCACTCACAAGCCAACCCATATCCACCTCCACCTTCATACAACTCAACCAGGTCAAACTTCCCAAATCTCTTGCTGCAAAGAACCAGCCAACCCCTCCATCAGACACATACCCAGCAGAACCAGAGTCCGCCTCCATGCCTTCAGCCCGCATCTCTCTCAAAGAGCTACGCAGCAGCAAATCATCCAACTCACAGCATCCGCATCTGTCTTCATCGCCGCCGTCTTCCTCTCCCGCATCGAAACCCACTCAATCACACAACGACATGGATCCACAGACAATGAAGGCCCAAGTGAATGATCGGGCTGTGCGCAAGGTAATCACTGAGAAATATAGAGATTCGATAGAGTATCTCTTCTCCAAAAATAATAATGTTGCTTTTCAATTCCTTGCCAACAGATTATGGACCTGGAAATTGCAAACGAATCCCTCCTCGCAGTCAACACGACGCTGGAAAACACGATCAGAGAGCAGGCTCTCAATCTGGAACAGATGCGGCGGCTTGTTGGCATGTTGAAGCGCAAATACGGCGCCGATGTGGTTCCGGATGACTTATCCTTGGACACGGATTGTTCGGAATATTCGGAAGAGTTGCTTGGAAGTGGGACTGATTCTAGTTTGCTGTTGAGCCCAAGGTCCATTGGTGGATCGAGGATGAAGCAGTTTGTCGATGTGAGTTTTCATCCGTGTTTTTTTTTTTTTTTTTTTTTTTGCAATTCGGAATCAGTTTCTTAACATTCAAAAGCAACCCGCGCAACAGCCATTCACAAACTCGATTGTTGATGATCTAATTCAAAGCCCTGTCGACGAAAAAGAAATTGAACTGCAATTCAATCGAGTCTGCGGAACAATATCTCAACTCATTCAAGACGGAACTCGTGCACTCAACATTCGCGGACCCGCCTTAAGAGAACCGAAACGAATTTCACAACCTGAGCCAAGTAAAATTCAATTATTCTCTGCCAATGTATACACAAACCAATCACTGACACCTCCATGTTTTCCAGTAACAATCTCACCTCCCGCAGCTGAACCAGAACCTATACCCCCTCGCCAAACACCCTCCCCGAAACCAGTCTCACCACCCACAACAACCTCAACCTCCCGAAAACCAAGCCCCTTAAGCACATCTACGACCCCCGCATCATCCAAACGAGCCTCGGGAACAGTCTCCCCACCACGATCAGCATCCAACCCATCAAGCCGTGCATCCACACCGACTCCCATGAAACGAACAGCAACAACAATTTCCACCCGTTCCACAGCATCAACACCTGAACCACCCGCCCCACGGAAACAATCAACATCCTCCGAACCCTCTGTCGAACTAATTGTCGTTGACACTGAGCGAATATACAAAAAAGCGCGACTTTTAATGACTGCGCGGCATGCATATTCGAAACGCGCGCTTTCCTCAGCAATCGAGCAGGAAGATCGCGCCATTGAAGACGAAATGGACGAACAGCAACAACAAACGAGTTTCAACAAAACTGGTGGCAGCACTGTTTCAATCCCACGCAGCCTATACGGAACACTTGTGGAACTCGTTGAAGCCGTCCACCAAGATCTCATTGGATCGTATGAACGGAAACACGAAGGAACCGAATACTCTTCAACCGGAAATGTACGGAAAGACGGATCTGTTGGGATTGTTGCAGGTGGATTCGCGATTGGAGTTGGAACAGTGAGTGGAGCTGTCATGGTTGGCGGGAATACGAAAAAGAAAGCAGAAGAGGCGGCAAGCTGGACTGTGCCTGATGTGAAGCGGCGTGTCGCGTCACCGGTGCCTGGAGCTAAAAGGCCTTTATTGAGTTCGACGATGGGTGGTGCAGGAGGGGGTGCGAGGAATTTGGGGAGTGGGAAGACGCTTGTGGCTCAACGAGCGGTTGCTGGAGCGCGGAAAGGGCTCATGTAAAAGTTATGGAATGTTTTATTGCTTGTGTTGATTAATATACCAACTATGAAAGGTGTCGTTTTGTTGTAAGGATTTCGTTTTTCTGTGTTTGACCTCTATTCTTTTATTTTTTTTATTTCAAGTATATTTGATGCACTGATGCTCGCGCGCGCATGGGGATGTATGCATTGAGAAGTATGAGTTTTTTCTAATAGACTGAAATGGCCTCGTGTGTGACATTTATATATTCACGAAAATCTTGAACGTAAATCCGTCACACCAACCTTATCCATCTTCAACAACCACAAGTTCCTCAGCTCTCACCCCATCTACAACCTACCAAAGCCCCCATAAGCAAAACAAAAAAGCGCGCGCGCCAAAATGGAAACCGCCAAACCCTCAGAAACCGGAGGTGAACCGCACTGGTACAAAGCCGTCGGAATCACGCTCGCAATGCTTTCCGGCCTATTCATTGGCTGCAGCTTCATTTTCAAAAAGAAAGGTCTGATTGATACAAAGAGTTTGCATGGCGAGTTGGGAGATGGGCACGCGTATTTGAATAGTCGGATGTGGTGGTCTGGGTTGATTTTGAGTTGAGTATTTTGAGTGTGCTTTGTTGAAGGATGCTGATCGTTTGATTTTTTGTTGTTGTAGTGGCGTTGGGTGAGGTGTTTAATTTCGTGGCGTACGCGTTTAGTCCAGCGATTCTGGTTACTCCATTGGGTGCAATCAGTGTAGTCGTGAGGTACAACTTCTTTCTTCATTATAACAAAAAACTTACCCCTGCCCCACAAACGCCCACATATGCAGCGCAATCCTTTCATCCATTTTCCTAGACGAACAGCTCAACTACAGCGGCAAGATTGGCTGCGCCCAATGCATCATTGGCGCCATTTTGATTGTCATTCACGCTCCGGAATCCAACTCGAGTAACACGATTCCAGAGTTTTTTGGGTATGTTGGGTCACCAGGTGAGCACTGATAATCTTTTTTCTACTGTTTTTTTTTGTGTTGGAATAACGGGGCGGTTTTGAAGGATTCGTCGTTTACGCTGTTTGCGTTGGGTGTGTGGTTTACTACCTGGTTTACCACGTCGCGCCTGTGGAGGGTGAAAAGAATCCACTTGTGTACATTGCAATCTGTTCCCTCGTGGGATCTTTCCTCGTACTCTCCTGCCAAGGTATCTTGCCCCAATTTAAGCTACCTCACCACTTTCTGAAACAATATAACAAGGCTTCGGATCCTCCATCGCATACACATTCGGCCACTGGGAAGAAGACAACCAATTCCTCGAATGGCCCATCTACCCCCTAATCCTCTTCATTATCTACACCGTCATGATCCAAATCCATTTCCTCAACAAAGCCCTCAACAAATTCAGCACCGCCATCGTCACGCCTGTCTACTACGTCACCTTCACGACAAGCACGCTCGTGAGCAGTGCCGTATTGTTTCGCGGGTTTACTGTGGATAGTACGCAGCATGGTGTTACGCTTGTGATGGGGTTTGTTGTGATTGTTGGAGGGGTTGCGTTGTTGTTTGAGTATAATGATAGTGTTGTGAAGGAGCAGTTGAAGAGGGAACGGGCGGAGAGCGAAGGGAGGCCGTATGTGATTGCGGATGGGGATGATTTTGAAGGGGAGGAGGACGAGGAAGTGGAGAAAAAAAGTGGGATGGCTGGGACTGAGTATGATCGCGTTGGCAAATTGGAGCAAGGATTGAAAAAGGAAGGGGGTGGCTTGTCGAGGAGAGAGGTATTGAAAAGTTCAAGCACAGACAAATGAGAGAGGGCAGGATGGGAGGGTAGCAGCTGAAGAGGGGGTGCACGGGCAGTAGCTAATACTTTGCGAAGAGTTTATCTTCATGGTACCGAGGTGGGAGTTCGTTTTAAAAAAAGGATGCGTTTTTGTTATCCAGAGAGAGGGAGAATAGATTTCTATACGATGCGATATGCTCCACTCTTGAAAACAAACTGCAGAAACCAAAAACTCGAAATCAAAATGCAGCAGAAAATGTATGGAAGAGTATCACTCAAGTCTGACACCTGAAAAACTAGAAAAACCTACAATAAAAAGAAGCAAAGACAACCCCCACAACAAATGCAGCATCATTCAACACTGGTAGCTGCATCGTCTTCCTTCTGCACTACCGGCGTAGCATCACTGCCGTCAACCTTCGGTGCCGCATCTTGTGCCACATCTTGTACCACTCCAGCATCAGGGGCAGCGTTTTCAGGGGTATCCGGTAACTCCGACTTTCCATTATTTAGCAACGTTGTCGCAACTAATGGTGACGGTGATGCAAGAATAGAAGAATCTTGCTGCCCTTCCTCCTCATGTAAATTTCGGTTCGACCGTTTAATTGCTTCCTTTTCCTCTTTTCGCTGGCCCGGTTTGGTGAAATCGTAGTTGAGGAATTGTGTTTCCATTTTTTCGTATTCTTTTGCGATTTCTTCGCCGAGATGTGCGTATTCTGTATCGATGGTTGGGAAGTGATGGGTTGTTTAAGATTCAGGGTTGGTGCTTTTTAAGGGTTCAATGCGCAACTCACTCTTTTCTCCTGGCTTTCTCGCTTTCGCTACGAGTGGGTTATCATTAACGAGGATCTCTTCCAGTTCATGCGTGAAATCGCAGTTGATGTTTTTGGTCTGTTGTGCATGCATTAACATGAGAAACAGCTCAAGTAACAGCAAAACAAACAAACGAAATTACTTACATCAGGAATAAACGGCGGCGTAACTTCCAATTTCGGCAACTGCGTCCAATCCAGCACCTTAAAATACGCATGCTCCCTCACTTTATTATCCCGCGAGCCTAACCGCTTTGTAGGGTCACGGCATAGGAACGCTTTGATAACATCTTGCGTGTCGGCGGAGATTTCTCGGCTTCCTTTGAATGTGATTTCTTCGTTCATGATGGCTTTTTTTAGGCCGTCACTTGAATTGGATTCGAAGGGGCGCTGTTGTTGGGATAAGTGGTGAGTGATTGCGAGATGTGAAATAATATGAAGCAGCGCCACACCTTTCCAAGTAGCAGTTCATATTGAATCACTCCAAGACTCCACCAATCAATTGTGCAGTTATATCCCTTGCGAAAAAACATTTCCGGTGCTTATAAAAGAACGGGGTTTTAGGGTCACTCACATACCATCAAATTAAAAAAAAGGGGGTGTTTACCCATGTACGCAGGACTTCCCGCTTCGCTCTTCATGGGTTTATCGGCCTTGAATCGCGTGGCAATGTTGAAATCGGTCAACAGCACATGTCCCTTCTCACTAATGAGGACTACCAAAACCTGTTACGACAATACACCAACACCAGCGAAACGAAAAAAAGCTTACTGTTATCCGGCTTCAAATCACGATGTACGATGCTTTGCGAGTGCAGATATTTGATCCCCAGAGACGACTCGGCCATGTAAAATCGCACCAAGTCTTCCGAGAGGGGTCCCTTTGTGTTTAAAAGATACCGCAAGTCTCCACCCAGCGCCAAATCAATCACCATGAACATGTTTTCGTCGTCTTGAAATGCATATCTCAAGTTGCTGTCCAAAAATAATCCAAATGTCAAGTTTCAGAAAGATCAAATATAATAAAAAAAAACTCACCAAATAAATGTGCTATGAACATCCTCCAACAAAAACCGCTCCTGTATGATACAATCCACCGCCTTCATTTCCACACACATTTTCTTGTCAATGTATTTGAGCGCGTACTTTTCTTTGGTGTTTTTATGTTGCACCAGTTTCACTTTTCCAAACGCGCCTTTTCCGATTGCCGTTTGAAGTTCAAAGTGTTTGAGTTCGACTGAGGAAATGGGGTTGTTTCTGTGAGTTAGTGTGGGAGATCGCGCCAAGTAGGTTACCATCTTGCGTGAAATCGATCGCTTCCGGCTTGCAACAAGCAAGACCCATTCTTTCAAGCTGTAATCAGTGTTCTTTGCGTGTGTTGAAGCGGTTGGGCACGCGTTTGATGCGATTTCGACAGAAGCAGGCTGTGAACAGATCGCAACTTTCGATGTGCCTGGCGATGATGGAGACAAAAGATCCAGTTGGTGCGTTATAAGACTTGTTGAAGATGTTTGAGCGAGCTGCGGAATCTTGCACTGCCGTTTTTTTTAACGCCCAAGAATTTTGAGGATTGTCAACAATGGGCGAACGTCTGCAGCATCCGTCTTTGTTTTATGCCAGGTTTTTCGTTTGGTCAAGTGTAACCTTTTAGTGTGCATGCTGGACGTGTTT
Source organism: Chytriomyces cf. hyalinus JEL632 (assembly GCA_025435555.1). Lineage (NCBI taxonomy): Eukaryota > Fungi > Chytridiomycota > Chytridiomycetes > Chytridiales > Chytriomycetaceae > Chytriomyces > Chytriomyces cf. hyalinus JEL632. The sequence continues at coordinate 15,139 of JAIWWG010000102.1, read as the reverse complement.
GCTCCTGCGATATCTTTTCGGATGCTGTTGGCCGGATGGGCACAACCCAGCTTTACTTCAACTCAAGACCAAAATCATCTAGACACCTCTACGCATTCACCAAATATCCAGGCTACCCAATAAAAAACGCGGCATTAGTCCATCCAAGCACAAAGTCAATGACAAAACAAGTTTCAATAAAACGCGAAATCAACGATGGAAGCTTTAGAATCACCCCCTCCTTTTTAAAAATAACAGACGATAGCAATTTTGAAAGCTTCCAGCCGCGGTACCAACAGCTATATATCCCGACAGCAGTCTATTCACAGCTGTTCATCGAATACTTGCCACACGTGAAATAACGGAGTAACTCGAATACCATCAGTCATCCATGGGAGGCGTCTGTTGCATACCAGAGGTCATTGACTTCACAGCCGAAGGTATACACCTTGATTTCATGCTTCCCTGAATCTAACATGTGTCCTACTATGCCATGCTCGTATCCTGCTTCAAACCCACAACAACTGCAAACCTACCAACTACCCGTACCACCCATATGCAATCACAAATCAGTCGAGCTGAACCACTTTGAACTCCTCCGCTCCATCGGCAAAGGCGCGTTCGGCAAAGTCAAAGTCGTGAAACATAAAAACACGAAAAACACGTATGCATTGAAATACATCAACAAGGAGGCGTGCATCAAAATGAAGGCAGTCGATAATATTATTCAGGAGCGGAAATTGTTGGAAGAGATTCATTGTCCTTTTGTATGGTGCGCTGTCTTTTTTTCGAAACCGTTTCGAGAGGAGGAGAACTAACACCACCTGCCCACTCTTTGTTCCCAGCAACTTGCGATACGCTTTTCAGGACGACGAAAACATGTTTATGGTGATTGACTTGAAACTGGGCGGGGATCTACGATTTCATTTGAACAAGCTGGGGACACTGCCGGAGGATGTTGTCAAATTCTTTATGGCTGAATGCGCGATGGGTCTCATGTATCTGCATTCGAAACATGTCGTGCATCGCGATTTGAAACCGGATAATAGTTGCGTTCGTTGTATCAGTTTGTTTGGTTGAATACTGAGCACTTCCCTTTTTCTCGTATACAGTTTTATTGGATGAAGCGGGCCATGCATGCTTGACCGACTTCAACATTGCCACGTACTGGAAAGAGGAAAAGGCGCTCCATGCTGTCGCTGGAAGTATGGCATACATGGCACCTGAAATATTAGACCGCTCAGGGTACACTTACACCATTGACTGGTGGAGCATGGGCGTCATTACCTACGAACTCCTTCTCGGAAAGGTTTGCTTTGAATTCCACAGACTTCAAACAAACATCTCAAAACTTGTAACATGAAACGACAGCGCCCATTTCGAGGCTCGACAAACGAAGAACTCACAGCCGCAATCACAAAAGGCAAACTGGAATTCAGCGCCACAGCCGAAAAAAATATATCCAGGGAGGGACTGGACATGATTAAAGGTTGGCTCAAGAGGCCTGCCGTGGATCGACTTGGCGCGAAGGAGTCTGGCGGCGACGCGCAGATTTACAATCATGCCTGGTTCAAAGGGTATGATTGGATGGAGTTTGAGAGGTTGGCTGTGCAGCCGCCGTTTGTGCCGGATGTGAGTTTTTTTTTTTGTGAAGAGTTGATTTCTGGAAGGCTGACTTTAAAACAGAACAAGAAAGCAAACTTTGACGCTACTCATGAGCTTGAAGAGATGCTGCTCGAAGATAACCCGCTACAAGCAAGGCCCCGTAAAAAGGACGGGAAAGGTACGCTGTTTTATGTTATGATTTGTTTTCCTCATCTGGTGTTCACGCAACCACCACAAACACCCTATCTCTTAGGCGGAGCCATTTCAAAACTCGATCCAGTCCAAGCCGAGAAAATGGAAACAAAGTACACCCTCTTCGACCACAGCAAGCTCCCTCCATTCTCTGAAAGAAAACGTTCAGTCGCATGGGACAACAAGATGGGCGAAATCCAACGCAGCGTGTCTTCCATTGGGAGGGAATCTCACGCAGATTTGATGGAAAACCGTTCCGTCGTAAATCTGCAAATTGATTTGGACCAGCAAAGTATCAGGAGCGCTGCTGCTTCTACTGTTGAACTTCCTGGTGGTTATTTAGCGGTAGACGCACCGCATGTGCCTGTGCGAGCTTCTCAGATTCAAATCGATGCGGTGCCAATGTCTGCCAGGTCTTCACGGAATAACATGTCGACTGGAGTATCACCTGTAGCGCCTGCTTCTTCCATTCCTGAGGTTATGTCTGGAGTCAAAGTATCAGTAGTTCAAAAGGCTAATGTGTCATCTGGAGTGGAAGTATCCCCAAGTGCCGCGCCAGCTTTTTCAGAGGCATCAACGAGTGCTGGTGTTGACAGTGAGCCTTCGCCGGCTGTTATTTTACGAGCTGAGCAGGCTAAGTTACCGCCGACAGAACAAGCAGATGACGGCATAAAAGCTTGAGTCTCTGTTTGGGAAAACTGGCGAAACAAACAACGCCCGATATAAATACAGACATTTTTTGAATCTAAATTTACGCTGCGTAAATATATTTCCTTTCATAAAAACAACAACTGGATATGGGCAAGAAGGAGTCGCTTGTGGTAACTGCGCCCCGCGCGTGAATGGAACAGCCTTCGAAACGCTGCTCGCTCGTCTGATTTCAGTTCTCTGCGCTTTTCGACAGGATTACAGCGGACAGATTCTGGTTGAGCGAATCTTCCAAGGACTGATGATTGTGTTTGGGGTGCGTTACTCAAGCGGGCATGAACTCATTGAGAGTAGTCAATTCGTGCTATATCGGCGAATGCCTCCGCATATTTCTATCCTGACTTGTTCTTGCTCATCCCATTTGCAGATCATTTCCTTCTTTGTTGGATTCGCATACGAATCTCTCCTTCTTCTCGTCGCAATTAACGTTGCTGGATTCCTACTGGCCATGATTGTGAGAAATTCCACGACCTGCATTCCATCTTCGAAAATACTCAACAACAACGATATCCAGATCTGTGTCCCGCCATGGCCCATGTTCCGTAGCAACTCTGTAAAATGGCTTCCAAAGCGCGAAAAACCTGTAAATTTAACCGCGCAAAAGCAAAAACCGTGGTGGATGAAACTGCTCTTCTGAGTCAAGCGGCGCATTTAAAATAAATGCGGGCATCTGTTCACAATAACCCCCCTCTTGTTCATTTTCATAGGACTGGTTTCTCCTTGAAAGTGTATATCGTCTGTGTTTTCCCTTCGTTGTTGCTTTCTGCAGTTCCAGCGCATTTCTGCAGTTAAATCGCACGCTGTCGAAAGAAATTCTCCAATCTTTCTTCGAAACCGTACCGTTCATTCTTAACTCCTTTGGCGCGGTTTTTATCGTTTTGTAATTGTGTGGCTGTTCTGGGCGGGTTTCGACGACTAAATATAGCTGGAAAAATGTACTCGAAAACCTCTGCCTCCTCGAAAGAGTGTAAAATATCTTGACGGAACAGTGCTTCGCTGGAGGTGAGATTGTGTCTTTTTGAGGCTAAACCAATGTTCATCACTCCCCCGTCAATGCTTGCAGACGATTACAAGACGGTCTTTGACTTCTCGAGGGATATAACCGAAGCCACCGGCCCTATCTTAATCATGCCTGACGGAATTGAAAGCGCGATTGGAGGGGAAAGCGATGCACAACGCGATGAGTTCCTGCTGTTTGGCAGACACATGCTTGGTAGCTGGCTTCGATTACCAAACGTATTCTTTGTCATATTTGGACACGCCTCGTTCTTGAACAAGCATACTGGCTGGCAACCTATCAACATTCCCATGAGAGTCGCTGGTATCTACTTTGAACGGTTGCATCCTTCTCAAGGTTGATCTCAGCGGAGTGTATGTGTGCGCGTGTGTGGGTTGCTGCAATTTCGCAGTTTCTGCTGTTGCTTTTGTGTGTTGCGGCTGTTGCTGTCAATGATTCGCCGTCTTTCCTTATTTCATCTTATTTTCTCAATTCCCAGTTGTAGAGCAAAAAGAAGAATCGAGGTACCTTAACTTTAATTTATGCAGTTTGCAAGCGACTGTGTGTGTGTGTGTGTGTGTGTGTGTGTGTGTGTGTGTGTGTGTGTGTGGTTGAGTGAACCAAATGTAAATCTTCAGGCGAAATGCGGGAAGACATCACACAACCAGATCTCATTGCATTCTACATATCTGCAGTTATGATCTCCATCATGCCCATCTCTTTCTTGCTGCTGGCTTCCATCTTGTACAAGTCCGCACTCCGTGACATGAAACGCGTAACATCCAGCACCAACCAGTCCAAACATGGTCGCGCCTTAAGAGGAATCTGTACCGTCTTCAACTTTTCTCTGGTTGGGATGATTTTGGGATCAACCTTACTTGTATCCTCGCTGCTGGTGTCCCTTACCTACGCCCACTCCACTTGGGTCATAAAGGGAATTGTTTCAGTTGGCGCGCTGGGTGGAACCATTTTCGAATCAAGCTACTGCGTTTATTCATGGTCAAGATCAAAATCTATTCTTCGAAATCACAGCGACTTCGTGTTTTGGATCTTGACGGTGTTCGCAGCCGTAAACCCGATCCTATTCTCGGCACAGTTTATTTCATGCGTTTTGTATGAGGAACGCATCGTTGACATCCTTTTCTACCGAATATGTACGGTCTCTGCTGTTGTTGGGTTGTTTTTGTTGGACGTTGGCCTGTTTGTATGTTTCCTTTACTTTCTCTTCAAAAACCCTGCTCCGACTGCACTATCGGGCCGATTTAACGGAAACCCGGAAGCTGCAAATCAATGGCACCGCACTGAAATTGTCGCCAGATACGGTCTCTTGTCGACTTGTCTGTCGTTTGTGGGGCTTGGGATCCTTATTCCCAGCGAACTGTTCCCCTCTTTGAACGCCTACGTGAATCTGATGCATGCGTGCGCGTACTCGGTTGCATGTTTGCTGGCTGTTGTACTGCTCGCCATGAAAATGGAGTTGGAGGGAGGATACAGTAAACTGTTTGCATCAAGCTACCAGTCAACAAATTACAGTTCCCAAAGCAAAGAAGAGTCGAGTTGGTTGCAAAACGAGACTAAACATTAAAATGCTGCACGGCGTGTCTACTCACAAATGAAGTACCACCCAAACAACCACAATAAGGCGTTGACTTTCTAATTTCCTTCTTACTTTCCAGGATGTGTTTTAAAATTTGCTCAAAAGGTTTCCCAAGAGATTTACAAAAAACTTGTCAAGAAAAAAATAACGAATGGGCGCCTGCTGTGCGAAGGAAGAAGAACTCGTCGCTGACTTTAGCGAGAAGGGTGAATCCGATTCCTTCTAGATGCAATATCATGTCCATAAACCCAGACCCCACTACAGCCCAACTTGCTCACTTTGAACTCGTCCGCCAAATCGGCAAAGGCGCGTTCGGAAAAGTCAAGATCGTCAAACACAAAAATACGAAAAATGAATACGCGCTCAAGTACATTTCAAAGCAGCTATGTATCGAAAAACGCGCGATTACGAGTATTATTCAGGAACGCGACATGTTGGAGGATATTAACTGTCCTTTCGTTTGGTGAGACCCAGCTGAGTATAGAAAGCAATAGCTGACGACATGAACACACAGCAACCTTCGATACGCATTTCAAGATGACGAGTATCTGTTCATGGTCATTGATCTGAAAGGCGGCGGGGACTTGCGCTTCTTGATTGGAAAGTTTGGTTGTTTGAAGGAGGAAGTTGTCAAATTCATGGTTGCCGAAATAACGCTGGGTTTAATGTATCTGCACTCAAGGCGTGTTGTGCACAAGGATATTAAGCCTGAGAATGGTGATTTTTTTTTCCGTGTGGCGCAATTTCAGTTATTCTGACTCCATTTGATGAATGATGCAGTTCTTCTCGATGAGAGGGGCCACGCATGTCTTACGGACTTCAACCTAGCTGCATATTACTCTGAATCGAAAATGATGTTTCGAAGCGCAGGAACACTTGTCTACATGGGTAAAGCCTGGATACCTTTCGATAGGCTTTCATCAATATATCCTGACCGCATCAATCACAGCACCGGAGATATTTGCAAAGACTGGATACACGTTCACGATTGATTGGTGGAGTCTTGGAGTAATGGTGTATGAGCTTGTTTACGGCAGAGTGAGCACCCCCCCACCCCCCCCCCCCCCCCCCCCCCCCCCCCCCTCTCTCTCTCTCTCCCTCAAAAAGGAGACAAACTCACATAACTCACATAGCGCCCCTTCCGCGGCAAAACCGACGACGAAGTCCGCTACAACATTGCAAATTCACGCATCAAATACAACGAAGATCCCAAACTTACCATCTCAAAAGAATGCAACGATATTATTGGCGGCTTTTTGAACCGCAAGTTGCCAGAACGATTGGGGTCAAAAGAAATGGGTGGAGAGTCGAAAATCTTGGAGCATGATTGGTTTAAAGGGTATGATTGGGAAGTGATGAAGACTGGGGGTGGGAAGCCGCTTTATGTTCCGGATGTGAGTGCCTTTGAATTCATTTTGATGCGTCTTACAGAGGGAAAAATTAGGCAAAGGGGAACTTTGATATGGCGTTCGAGATTGAAGAGGCGCTGTACGAAGACAAGCCACTCAAAGCAACGCGGCGGAAAACGGACGCGGACGGGAAAAGTAAACTTAACTTTCTCACACTTTTAAACCAAAGAAAGGAACTCAACTCCGCCCATCTCTCTAATAACAGGCCTCAGCAAAGTCAGTTTAAACAGTCCCGAAGAAAACCAGCGCTTTGACAAAGAATTTCGCGACTACGATTTCACAATGCCAGCCCCATCTCCAGCAGAAAAACCCACCCCAAAAGAACAACAAACCGCCATTGTCGCAGTGGCAACAGGTTCAGACCCAGGCCAAGCCAGCAAAAACAGCCTCTCCAGCAGTCTCCAAAGCACTGCCTCACTCTATCGCAAAGCCGAAGACTACGACGCACGGTCAGAATACATTGTGTTTGATGCCGATGATTTCAGCATTCGGAGCTGTAAAAGTTCAAGAATGGATTTGGACAAGATTGATGAGCCGTTGCCGGATATGCCCAAAGATTTGCGTAGTTTGAAGAATTCGAAAGTGGATTTGGACAAGGTTGATTCTGTTGAGTTAATTCCTGGGATTCCAGAAAGGAAGCCGAGTTATGCTTCTGGATTTAGAGTTGCAACGACGGATGATAACTTCGTGACACCCGAGTTGCCTGCTGTAAAGTTGGACGCCGAAGTGGCGAACAAGGTCGAAAGCCCCGCCAACAACGAAAACGCTGCAAAAGAAGAAACCGCAGCAGCAGGGATCGTTGCGTCAATTACCGAAGCAGATCCGAAAATTCAGGAACCGGCGCTACCTGAAAAAGTAGAAACGACTCCCGCCGAGTGACTTTTTTTTAACGCAACATCAGCCTGTCGAAATAAAATCATGAGCACCAAAGCTGTTCAACTCATAAAGTCCATTCTCCAGAAACAAAACCAGGCGGGGACAGAAGATACCACATCCCGTATTCTCATGAGAAAGGAAGTAAAAGAAGACGCGAGAAATCTTTCCATCAAACAATCAGCCGACGACACATCATCTCTAGGCGCTCTGACAACCGATCCATTACGAAACATCAAATCATCTATTAAGCCATGGGAGCCTGTTGTTCGAAAGACGACGTGGTCGAATTTCAAGCCAAGAAGGTTCGCTCTCTGCTGGTTTACTTCTCAACCACGAAAACCAAATTCCCGCTTTCATCACAGTGAATTTGTCCCACTTCGAACTTCTTCGATCTATCGGAAAAGGCGCGTTTGGAAAAGTCAAAATCGTCCAACACAAACAACTGAAGGAAAAGTTTGCGCTCAAGTACATCAACAAGGAGCAATGCATAAAAATGAAGGCTGTCGATAACATTATTCAGGAACGCAAATTGCTCGAAGTTGTGCACTGCCCGTTTGTGTGGTGAGTCTATTCGTTAAAAAGTCAGGGCATCAAAGACAGGCAGAACAACTCTCGTTTTTTTGTCTGTAAGTAATTTACAGTTTGCGTTCCAAGACGATGACCACATGTTCATGGTGATGGATTTAAAACTGGGCGGCGACATGCGCTTTCTTTTGACGAATTTCGGGGGAAAGTTGACGGAAGAAATGGTCCGGTTTTATGTGGCAGAGATTTCACTCGGGCTCATGTATTTACATTCAAAGAATGTTGTGCATCGGGATTTGAAGCCGGATAATAGTGAGCCTATTTTTTGTTAATGTTCGGTGAAAGATTCATCAACTTTCAGTCTGCAGTTCTGCTGGACGAGAGGGGACACGCGTGTTTAACGGATTTCAACATTTCAACGTATTGGAAAGAAGGAAATCTTTACATGCCGTAGCAGGAAGTTTGGTGTATATGGGTATGGAGGAATCCAGACTTGGTTGACACTCACTCACCCACTCACAATCGCATTCATTGGAAAACAGCACCAGAAATTCTAGAGCAGAAAGGAGGATATACCTACACGATCGATTGGTGGAGTCTCGGCGTCATCCATTACGAAATGCTCTGCGGAAAAGTGAAACACAACCTCTCCCACAAATAGTCAACAAACACCAACAAAAACCTAATTCAACAAAAACAAAAACAACAGCGACCTTTCCGCGCCAAAAAAAACGACGATCTCAAAAAACTCATCATGAGCGGCCCACTCGAGTTCCCCGCCGCCGAAGAAAACATTATCATTTCCCCCGCATGTCAGGACATGATTCGCGGGTTCTTGACACGGCCTGCTTGTGACCGACTTGGATCGAAAGAAAGTGGTGGAGATACACGGATTAATACGCATGCCTGGTTTATTGATATTGATTGGGATGCGATGGAGAAGTTGACGTTGACGCCGCCGTATATTCCTGATGTGAGTTGGATTACACTTGGGATGGTTGTTGGTGCTAACTGAGGTTGATGACTTGTTGTTGAACAGGCTTCGAAATTCAACTTTGACGATAAACACGAAATGGACGAAATGTTTTACGAAGACGCACCTTTGAAAGCGAAAGCGCGAAAGAAGGATAAAAAAGGCAAGCGTGAGTAGAAGTATCCTTTTTCCATTTTCAGCTTGCGACTGTAATATTCTAAAATTCCATATAAAAACAACAACGAAGCCGCCAACTTAAGCAAAATGAGCAAACAATCCGTCGAAATGGCCAAAGAATACGTCAAAATCGAAGAAAAATTCACCCTCTTTGATTTCCGCACCTTACCCCCACAAACGGAACGCAAACGCTCCATCATTTGGACACAAAAACTCGACGAAATCCAAAAACAAGTCAGCATCTCGCGATCAAGTATCGCATCAAACAGATCCTCTGCCTGCGATTTGATGGAAAACCGCAGCGAACATGTCGTGTTTGATGTTGATACGAGCACGATTCGAAGCAAGATGGGGTCTGTTACGAGTCGCACAAGTGCTGCGGCTTCGAATTCGGCACAGAGTCTTGATAATCGGAGTGCGCCAGAGCTGCCGGGCGTGATTATGCAGGATCAAGTTGTGCTTGTTAAGGCTTCCACGGATGCGCTTTCGGTTCATTCGACGAGGAAGAAACAGGCTGAGGCAAATAGTGCCAGGCCTGGTTCGGCGGCGTCAGCGCGAGAATTCGCAAGTGAAGGACAGTCAAGCTGCTCTACCAGCAGACGAGTCAAAAGCGGATGCAGTGAGTCCGACCAGTGAACTGAAGGAATAGCAACCATCGGACTTGATGTTATAGTCAAATAAATAAAAGAAAGATGTTACATGAGTCTGCATAATCAGGCAAGCTTTAATCGCGCTTGCTAACGGATCAATCGAGATCGGGGAAAAGAAAAAGGAAACTAGAGGCAAACGCTTATTTGTATCTCAGCGAAGATTCCTCAAATCCAATGGTTGGGAAGGTCTTTGAGAATTCGACCACATCCTTCTTGAGCGCCGCAATTTCAGGGAACTTTGATCCATCTCCAACAAGCTCCTTAAAGTCCTTCAGCTTGGTACCTGTCAGTCGATTTTGCGCAGAAAATGTAAGAACACGAGCTTAAAACATGCATCAGCAACATTTAAAGAGTCACCTGAAGCTTGTCCTTTCAAATGCAACCGCAATCTCCACCGCCCGAACGAACAAACCCAGTCACAGTCTCAAAGTCCTTCTCCACAAGCCCACGAGTAGTCATGGCAGGACTTCCCATCCTCAATCCATGTGGAATCAACGCCGACTTGTCTCCATGGAACCGTGTTTTTATTTGCAGCAATATTGACGAGTTCCATAATGCGTTCAACGCGGGCACCATCTATTTTCTTGTTTCGCAAATCCACGAGCAGCAAGTGTGTGTCGGTACCTCCGCTGACCATGTCAAACCCGCGAGCGCGGAATGCATTTTCCATGGCTTTCGAGTTTTTCAAGACTTGCACTTGGTATGCCTTGAATTCGGGAGTTTTTGCCTGTTTCAATGCGACTGCTAGGGCAGTGATGGTATGGTTGTGGGGACCACCTTGGTGGCCTGGGAACACGGATGCGTTGATGGGGTTTTCCAGGTCGTACATGATTTCATTGCCCTTCTTGTCGACTGAGCGGACACCCTTGCGGTAGAAGATCATGGCGCCTCTGTTTTTTTTTTTTGCGAAAGAGTTAATTCTCCCATTCACATTTCAAAAACTGGCCATTACCTTGGTCCACGCAGAGACTTGTGCGTAGTCGTTGTAACAACATCCGCATGATCAAACGGATGCGGCAAAACCCCCGCCCCAACAAGCCCACTCGTGTGCGCAATATCCGCAAGCAAATACGCGCCCACACTCGATGCAACCTCCTTCATGGCTCCAAAATCCCAGTTTCGCGGGTACGCACTGGCACCGGCGATAAGTACTTTTGGTCTGTACAAGGCTGCCGTCTTTTTGAGCATATCAAAGTCAATAACGCCCGTCTCTTCGCGAACGCGGTAGGGCATGGATTCAAAGTAGATGGAGACTGCGGAGATTTTTTTGGTGTCGGTTTGGAAGCCGTGGGAGAGGTGGCCTCCGTGGGGGAGGTCGAGGCCCATCAGGCGTTCGTGGGGCTTCATGAGAGCATTGTATACGTACAGGTTGGCCGGAGCACCTTTGAGTTGAGAGAAGGGAGTTTTAGAGAGGTTGACCATTGAAGGATTTCGTTTTTTTGAATCGGAAGCGCACCGGAAAGTGCCTGGACGTTGACGCCCCACTTTGCGGGGTCCAAGTTGAACAAGTCCAAAGCGCGTCTTTGGCAAAGAGTTTCCGCCTGGTCGATAAACTCGTTTCCACCGTAGTACCTGTCAAGTATGAGTCAGGTTTCTTTTTGCACGCAATGTCAAGTTGAAATGCCCCACCGTGCTCCCGGGTATCCTTCCGAGTACTTGTTCTGCATCACGGAACCCAAAGCTCCCATGACAGCTGTCGAGGTAAAGTTCTGTATTGTTGTTCTCGTCAGCAGGTTCACGTTTAACCAAGTTCAAGGTCAATGGCCACCTCTGAGGGAATTAGGACAATGCTCTCTCTTTGACGCTGTTTCTCCTTCTCGATAATATCAAAGACCTCTGCATCCGTGTCGAGAAGTGAGGCGTTCATTGCATGTGGCTGCAAGAGGAAGAGTCAGCCATCGGAGGATTCAATATGCAACAACAACGAACCTTGGCCACGGCGCTCGCAAAGAAGCGCTTGCTTGCAGTGTTGGCAACTCGAAAACGAAGCATGGTTTGGGGGTGTTTTTTGTGTGTTTGGAAGGAGAGATTCTGCCGGTTCCGTAATCTCCACTTTATTTTATTTTATTTTATTTTATTTATATTACTCTGCGCTTGCTTCAACAACAGACCCGCTCCTCGATTTGCTCGTCAGAGACACCTCCAAGCGCGACGCCCTGCGCGAACAAACGCGAGAACCGACTCGAGAAACTTGCCGACTCTGATGGATTCCAAGTCCCGTCTCCTCCATCCCATGGGTTCCAGCAACACCAAGTTCCTCCTTCCCAGTCTCATCAACAACAGCAGCACCAGAGGCCGTGTCCGATTGTTCCGAAGCACTTTCCGGCTTAACCAACGCGGGCTGAGGCCCGTAAGATTGCGCCAGAGCCAACTGAAACGCAGCCTCTTCTTTTGCACGCGTAATCATAATCTTGTCGAGCTTTTGTTGAACAAGACCGCCCATCTTTTTGCGAGGTTTCGGCTGTTTTTTGAACGTGTTTGAAATGTATTGGATTCGGATACAAACAGATGTGCCGTTCTTACATTCTTTTCTGCGCCGCTTTTGACCATGAATTCGTTCCATGACTCAGGTTTCAAGTACCAGTTTCCGTACTGAGACATGGAAGAAGTTAAATACTGTCATAATAAGTTCGCATTCACCAAACAGCCCAGGCTCACCTGCGGCTTGTTCTTGAGATCGTGCGAATGCATCGAAAAGCTGAAATCACCTTTACACGTTCGAAAGAACGCGTCTATTAATACTCCACAGAATCACCAAATAACAAAACTCACTATTTCTGTTCTTGACTTCCTCCATCTTGATCGTCTCCACACGCGCTTTGATATCAACACCCAAATTGTGCTTCAAACTCGAAATCAGACTCAAAGGCGGATTATTCTCCTGCGACACATTCAACCGAATCGATAGCTTCGATTCCATCGTCGCAGGTTTACACGCGTTGAGAAGAATTTCAAACTCGCCATACGCGCTTGTGGCACCAGGGTCAGTTGATCCCTGCGTTGCTTGCTTTGAGGAGCTATCTTGCATCGTGTACACATTGACAGTTGCCGAGTTTCTTTCACGACTTTCTGGAGGACTTGGAGGACTTGAAGGGACCTTATTGTCCCTTTTACGGTGCTGCCGTTCATGGCGCTGGCTCAGTTCCTTTTCGTAGTCAAACAAATTGACGGGAGATGCGAGCATTGTTTGTGACCAGTCTTGCAGCGACTTTGTGACTAGATTGAACAGTGTTAAGCTTACGCTCAAGAATCTTCGACAACTCACCATGCTTCATTTCTTCATATCCGCGAGAAGCCGAATTGTCCTCGTCCACTGAAACGGTTGAAGCTGCGGGATTCGAACCTTGCGATTCGCGTTTTATCAAACGCGAATACTTTTCGCGCGGAGTCAGGTCTTTTTTGACGGGCATTTCGGATTCCCTTGACTTTAAAAAAATCAACACAGATTATCCGTTTGTGGAAATTGCCTCGGCAAGACACCTACATTGCTAGTATCATCCCCGCCACTCGCACGATGCGCGAGCTCCGCGTCTTGCATCAACGCGTAACTGTGAATCATAAATTCTTGGTCTGGAGAATCGAGGATCGACATTGAATCGTTCGAGTTTCGTAGTTGTTGCTTGGGATCGTTCAGCTTGCGCAGAAACGCGTTCTTTTCAACCAGCTGCAAAACCGATAATCGCTGGTCCTCAGAAAGGCCTTCGAATCGCTTACTCTGGAAAACTCAATCCAACTCATCAACTTTCGACTTAAATTTTAAGCAATAAAATCAGAGATACCATCTCCAACTCAACGCTCGCCTCAATCTCCTTCACACGCCGCCTCGCTCGCTGCACGCGTGGAAACACGAGATTCTTTGCATTTTCTTTTGTGATTGCAAATCTGGGCTTGTGCGTCTGAATCGTGAGACTGTCCATCATGCTATTGAGCGGGTCTGATACGGTTTTCATGAGCGAGTAATGAAGACTTGATGATGATGGGTGTTAGCTTGACAATGGAAACCAGCAATTGGTGGTACGGGTACCTGTGCGTGGGTAGGTTGCGTTTGTCTCGCGTGGCGTTCATTTGGTGGACGGTCGAATTGTGATTGGCAGAATGATTTACGTTTGGAAGTCTTTCAAAAAACAAAAATCGGGGACAGGAAGGCGCACACGATTGCTGTTTTGGCGCTGCGGCGTGTGGGCAGTCATTTCTGGCACTGGCCATTATTGTGTCGAGTCAGACGTTATCCTCTGCGATTCCCGTACATCAACTTGATGAACGCTTTTGCCTATACGGTTGCTTTGCTTGTATTGGGGCTGTTTCTCTTTTGGCAATGAAACTGCACTTGGAGGCTGCGGCTGGAAAGTCAGTTGTAGAATGTACGAATCAAACTAAAAGTGGATGAATCCGTTCCACTATTATGAAGGAATGCGCCACATCAGAAATTATATCCTTTGAAAAATAAAGGTGCCCGTTTGGGAAATAAATCACCTGTCTGGCAATCACACCACCCGATTTGATTGCATTCTGAATGGCTTCAGTCATTACAGTCATCATGGCCTCACTTTTTTTTTCCAGCTGCTGGCTTCCATCTTGTTCAAGTCTGCACACTGTGAGTCATTTCGACACGTTTTATGGCTGAGTTCTTGCTTGTTGATGTACTCATGAATATATTCGATCTTGACCGCCATGTGCTTGGTTCTGTCCAGCATCCTTTCACTGTTCAGAATCTTGATAAGAGCCATATTGTCATTGAAGATTTTCATTCGCTTAGTGTGTTCCACATTGAGTTCTTGCTTGTTGATGTACTCATGAATATATTTGATCTTGACCGCCATGTGCTTGGTTCTGTCCAGCATCCTTTCACTGTTCAGAATCTTGATAAGAGCCATATTGTCATTGAAGATTTTCATTCGCTTAGTCATGATCCCCAAAGACTTGAGCAGATCACGTTCCCAGATCATATGAGTGAGGCACATGTAGACGCTCTCTAATTCAGCAGCTGTTGTTGAACCTACAACTCCTCCAGATCGTTTACTCTTCCAGTGCATGATGTTAGAGTCCAAGAATGTGATGTAGCCATAAGTGAAATGACAGTCAATCGTGTCTGTTAACCATTCAGCATCTGCGTAGCCGACATGGTGGAACTCTTTGCACCGTGTGAACACTAGACAAAGGTCCAGTGACTGTTTCACGTACCGTAGAACATCAGTAGCGTGCTTTCAGTGAACATCACTTGGCTTGTTGTTGAATCTACTGAGACTACCGACAGCAAAGGCTAGGTCTGGTCTTGTCCATTTAGTAGGGTGTCGGTACAAATGGTGGTGGCACGCTGTACGAGGGTTTGTGACTTGAGGACTAGGTGCTACAACGATGATTTTGGTCTAAGAAGATGTTTATTTGCCTTGTGGAAGCTCTACCATTTATACCCTTTGGAATAGAACATGAAAGAATCACTCATGGGTGGAA
>JAIWWG010000101.1:0-104200 GCA_025435555.1 Chytriomyces cf. hyalinus JEL632 | reverse complement strand
GTTCCAACATGTCTTGCATCAAATTGAGCAGTGGTCTCAGGTTCCACAGGTCTGGAGTTGACAGGATGGAAGAGTGTGGTGGTTCCTCTTTTGTCCTTGGAGATGCAAAGTTCTTCACCAGAACCAAACTTCTGCTCAGCAAGCAGAAGGTACTGTCTCATCCAGCTAGTAAATTCTCCAGCATCAGCATAAGCAGGGAGCTTAATGAGTTCAGAACTAGAGGTAGTTCCAGAGGCAGTTGCCTTGGCCATTACAGCAGCTCCAGCCTTGGTAGTCTTGACCATGGTGAAGGTAGCTACTTGGGTAGCATCCATGCTAGCAGTGCCAGCAGAGGGAGTAAGTGCTGCCTTACTGTGGTAAGTAGTGGCAGGCTTTGTAGGGACCAGCTGCTTCTTGGAAGGGCCTCCTTCAGCAGGATCCTCAGCTTGGTGTCCACTTGGGGCAGGGAGACCACTGGTAGCAGGACCACTTGGCGCTTGAGGACTACTTGGAGAACAGGGGCCTGAGAGACAGAGGGTGTTGGACACAGCTTCACTGAGACTGGCCATAGCAGCTTGATCCTTGGAAGAACTTGACATTATGTTTGGTTTTGAACTTGGGCTTTTATGATATTTATTATCTTAAGGTGAATCACAACACATCAAAAAAGCTCTCCTTATATACATTTTTGGCTCCCATAAAATCTCATTAGGCTTTCTTCAGTTTCACTTTTGAGCTACCCTTTTTTTCCATTTCATTTGTCATTTCATTTCTACAAATGAGATTTGATGTGAAATCATCCATTTTTCATTTGCAGTTTGAAATTGCTGAAAAAGTGAGTCAGTGCTGACAATTCAGTTTTTCAAGCTGATTAGTCATTCATTACTGGCTGACAGTTAAGCCTTGTCAATTATAATTAATATCCCCACACTGTGTAAGGTTATTGATTAATTGCTTGACTGGCTTGACATATTAGTCATACAAAAGTAGTAATAAAATACTTTTCCAAGTTGAGTTCTATTTCTTCTTCTTCTGCTTATTTCTCTATAAAGATCAGAAGATAGCTGCATGAAGTTGACAGCAGTGTGGGTTGAACCAGTGACCTGTGGGTCTTTGGTCGCAAACCTTAACAAATAAGCCAGAATCATATAAATTCTATACAATTACTTTCAACCATTTTTATGCTTGATCAGAGCAAGAATAGTTGAAATCATGTAGTGGAATAAGCTATTGTCATCTACAAGTCTGCACCCTTTATAGAATACAAGTATTTGTGTATTCATTCCTTGTTATAGTATCTACTAGACGTTTACCCTACTCAATGTCATAATTCATGCCCATATGTATTGAGGTTGGTGGAATGGTGAGGTGCGTGACTCTTCTTTATCTGCAGTAGAGAATAAGAGATGAATCAGGGAGAATTAACCTTTATTGAAGTAAACAGTGCTCCATAACTTGAGACTGATATTCAACAAGTTGGATAGCAGGAGACAGGATGGCAAGTTCATCAGCTGGGGGAGGTGCAACTGGAGGTGATGGTGGTGCTGGTAGTGCTGGTGGTGTATTCAAAGCAACAACAATGGACTTCAGGCCTTCAGCAAAGACAGCAAGTTCAGATGGCGGTGCCGCCAGAGTATGGGAGCACTTCAGACGTTCCCCTATACTTTCACCAGAGCTGAGAAGTGCAGATACTTTCTTTTGTAGAGTGGCTGTTCATAAAACAGTGTCAGTAGAGGCAAAAAGATTCGGCAATGGGTGAAAACTCACTGAAGGCAGCAGAAGGTGCCACTAAGAAAGGATTTGGGGTTGATACAGTAGATGAAAGAATAGGTGAATCCCAGTGACCAATGATCAGAGAAGCTGCATCTGAGGCTAAGCTTTGTGGCACCACCCTCGAACCTGAGGGACCACTGTTAGGGTAGGCTCAGACACGCTCCAAATCACAGGAGCACAGTCTCGCGGACCCATCAAAACAATCGACGGCGGTGATCACGGCGTTGTATCGAATTTGAGAGCGCCAGTGAGTGTTCTTTATTTCCTTACAACTCAACACCCCCTCCCTCCACAGGCGACAGTCCCCCAGACCTGGGATTTACTGTCTGACCCCTCTCGCGGTACCCGCATCCAACCGCGCTTTCGAAAACCGGCTGCCACGTTCGCTTCGCGCGCGGCTGGTTCTTCTTCTGTTTCTTTTTTGTCCGGACAGTCCGGACTTTGCAACAAAAAGTGTCCAGTGGCGAACAATACGCACAGGCTGAGAAAGACCTGTGGAAACTCGCTCAAGGCCGTTTATTCTGTTTCATCTGTGGCAAAGAGAAGCTCTCAGCCGGCGGAACAGGAAATCCCAACGCGCTTGGAGTCAGAAGCACATCGCTTTGCTGTCGACACAACTCCACCTGTTCCAGACCACGTCTTCTCAGATTCTGCCTGAACCTGGGAAGTGATCCGAAACTCCAAGATATTGTGGAAAAAGCTAAAGAAGTTCACCAACTTTACTTAGATCTTCTTGCGGAGCGGAAAATGGCACCAAAAACTACAACACTTCCAGCTAAGAATCAAAAAGCAATTACATCATGCTTTCCCTCGACACTCACCCAAAACACAGGTACTTCATCGTCACAAGGAGTACCATGCACACAATCGCAATCTTCCGAGACTGGAGTCCCCGACTCCCTGGATCCAGACGCTGTGTTGGTCAATGCCACGCAGACGTCGAAACTTGATTCACAGGAGATTATTCTCGCACCAGACTCTCAGATTTCGGACTTTGATGCAGCAATTGACTCAGCCATTGAATCACAAACTTCAACGATGGTATCAAAAACACCATCACGTAAACGCGCACGACCTGTATCGACACCATCGCCTGCCCAGGTGCCACCATCGGCGGCAATGTCAGACATGGATTTTGACCTTGCTAACTGTCCAGCAAGTCCAACTCCAGCCACAGGCATGGAATCACTCATGGATGAACGTGATGGTGGTGACCACCAGGCCACCGAAATCGCGGCGCTGTCAGAGATCCTTGGGATTAATGAAGCTAAGGCCAAAAATCTTAACGATTTTTTTAACTCGAAAAACTCGAAAGTTAAAAAAGACATTACAGCCTCCCTCAAAAGCGAACTTCGAGAAAAAGACGCGATTATCAAACAGCAACAACAACGAACTACTGAACTGGAGGCACTGTTGGAGCCGCGCTCATCTCCCAGTGACCACGAACTTGTATCGGGCCCGCCGCCGCCGCCAAAACCAACCACGCAACAGATGCAGCCACGGGGATTGAAGATGGGGAGAGGTGGGGGAGTGCAGCGTAGCTCACGATCGAAGAGCGCTGCTCGGAGATCGTATGCGGCTGCCGCAGCAAAGCCAGCTGCTGGGGATGTTGGAGCTGGGAAAGGGAAGGAACCAGAAAGTGCACGCGCAGTTTCGAAACCACCCCGCAAGCGTCAGCAGCAACCACAGCCGCAGCAACCCAAGCGCCTGAACTTCGAACAGAAGGTCAGAGTGCGAAAATTGAATCATATCGCCAATATCCAGACAGCGTCAAATGCGGATTTTATCGCAAACTTGAAACTGATCCAGGAAAATCGCGCGAATGCACAAACGGCACCAGCTCCTCGGGCGAGTGTCGTTTATCGAAATATTTTTATTGAAAACCCCCTCGGTAACAGCACAGATCTTGTCACAGATCCATTTGTCAAAATTCGATCCATCTTGTTTGATCTCTACAAAGTCCCGCGTTCGATTCGCGAGATCTCATTTGTTGGAGTCAAAAAGTCTGTGCTGGAGTTATTCATCAGGGACTCGGACCTGGATGAAGCTGTCGCTAATCTGTCCAATCCGGGGAGTGATTTACCAGCAATTTTTATTACCACTAACATCCTCGACACACCCAAACACAGAATCTTCGAGAAGCTGAGTGCAAGTCACATGGAGCGGGCAACCATCCTGCGTCGCGGAATCATGCTCGAGCGTGCGATGCGCCAGGGCGTGAGAGTGATGCAGGAGATTGCTCGTTCCAATGTCAACGAATTCACAGCATATCAGATTGAGGCTTGTGCACGTCATATTTATTTTGAAAATAATTTGAACTTCCAATTCCCAAATTCTGTCACCCGCACTAACTTTGAAGAGAAAAAATCCCAAGCACAGGAACGGCTGCCAGAAACTCCAGAACGGATCAAGTTTCCATTGTCGGTGCCATCTTCACGTGTTGGTTCGAGTACCTTGTCGCAGTCTGAGCTCATGGCACAGGCAAAGAATTTTGCTTATGCCAGTCTCAAAGCCCGGCTGCACAGGAAAATCTGGAATCTTAGCGCAGAATCCGGGGAGTCCCAATGATTGAGACAACTTTTGCTTTATTAAATATTAACAAAAACCTCATAGGCTCGAAAGCACTGCAAGTAGACCAGCTTATCACTAACTTTTCGATTACTTTTTTCGCACTAACTGAACACACCCTAGCTAGGAACGACACCTGTCCTCTCAAGGGCGTGATTTCTGAATCACGGGGTGAATCCCCACACATAGATCGGCTGGGGCGTGACGGGGTGCTCATCGCACGCACCGATGATCGCTTCACCACTAAATCCATCGCAGAACACAATGACGGTCGCTGGTGTGTCTCGCTCATTGGGGACATGGTGGTCATTGCTGTATATCTTGCGCCTCGCTTGGGGGCACAAGACCTTCTTGATTTCGATATTTTTATTACTTCCATTACACAGCTGTATCCCAATGCGCCAATGATCCAACTGTCAAGACCCTGTGCGGCGCGACTGGATTCGAACCCTGGTCAATGACGGGTTTTGGAACTTTGTGGCGCCAACTCAGGGGAAATGGACATCTGTCACGGAAACAGGTCATGGAATCCCCGATCTCGTTTTTGTTAATGATGTTGGTAAAAACCGGGTCTCCAACCTCCAGGTGCTTGAACATGATTCAACTGTCTTGTCGGATCACCGCCCCATCATCTTCACGGTTTTGTATCCAGACGGTCTCGAAAAACCACCATTCACGCGGACGAACATCAGAAACCTCCTCGCAAATTGCGAGGACTTTATTTCGAACTTGGTTCCCCGCTGCATCGCAATTTCGCAACTTATTGACGCGGAGTTGGTGAATGCAAACAATAAACGCGTCGAAAATTCCCCAATTCTTTGGGAAGATCGCCGTGTTATTGCAGGTAAAATCGCGACGGAGATTTCGACAGCTCTGGTGGAGTCAGCGCGCGAAACAGCGGGAATTTTGCAGTTTCGAGGGGGTTGTATCCATGCGCCAATGCGCGAGTCTCACGTTGCGCAGATCAGATCCATTGTTGTTGAAGCCTGTCGAAACGCGTCGAAAAGTGCTGTGGGATCTGTTGGCCATGCGGTTCTTTGGGCGCGTGCTCGAAAATGGAAAGTCATTCTTCGTCGTGCTGAATTACGCTCACGAAAACGTTTATTCAACAAAACAGCGGACGAACGCTTGTACGATCCAGCCGGTGAAGCCAAGCGACTCGCGAACGCAAGACATAGACGGAACAGGTCCCACTGTGGGTTGGATCCCAACCACATGGACAACCACTGCGCGTATTTTTCCACAACTTTTGGTGCCCAACCAACGGGTACCGATCAGCCGGATCCTGGTTCCCTGGAGATGACTGACCCCACCCAGCCCATGGTTCCCCTCGAATACGCAAGCATTACCCCCCTTTTTTCTGAAGAGGACATCGCGGAAGTCTTGAGATGCCAACCACGTGGGAAAGCAACAGGAGATGATGATGTGTATGGGGAGATGCTGGCCTATTCGGCTGAGGAGCTCAAGGAAGTCATGTGCGAGTTTTTTCGACTGCTGGTGATACTGCGTGTAACGCCACCACAGTGGGGGAAGGCAAATGTGGCACTTGTCTGGAAAAACAAAGGAGACAAGATGGACGTTGCAAACTACCGACCCATCTCCCTTATCTCGCGTCTACGTATGGCTTTTGAAGGGTGTTTGCGACCCAAAGTCATGGTACTAACTCATAGGATGCTCGACATGGCTCAAGGTGGTTTCAGGCCACAACGTTCAACGATGGAGCAGGTTTTCAATCTTCATGAACTGATGGTTGCTAATCCCGCCATGGTGACCATCTTGATGGACATCATGGCGGCTTATGATTGTACTAATCGACAGTTGCTCTGGAGTGATCTGGCCACCAACCCATTGGACCCACATCCGGAGTTGACAAGGGGAGTCTTGATCCCGATTCTTCGTTCTTTGTTTGATCATTGCGTTGCTCACCTTTTGGTCTTAGGACACAAAAGTCAAGGCATCCCAGTGCTTCGTGGCCTACTACAAGGAACGGTTCTGGCTCCTCCTTTGTTCAATGTCTCGATCAACACACTCCCCGGGGGTCTACGTGCCAATTTCCAAGCACGTTGCTTCAAAGTTGGCCCACTGGCTGGACCCAGATTTGATATCAACTCGCTTCTTTTTGCTGATGATACTGCTAACCTTGCTAGAATCGATACCGCGCAAGCCCAAGTCGACTTCTGCGTGGCATGGGGCCGTCGTCGGGGTACCACATTTCGTGCTGACAAGACATTTGTGCTGGCAAGGGACCCAATCCGGCTCACATTGGATGGTGTAGCAGTCCAACAAGTTGATTCAGCTGAGTACCTCGGGGTTTCAATGTCGTACCAAGGTGTTGAAATGACTAAGCAACTCGAAAAACGCTGCAGTGATGCCAAGAACACTGCCAACTGGCTCCGGTCCAAGGCATGAATGCATACGGCTTCCGGTACCTTCAGTCCCTCCGTTTGTATCCAGTCTTCATTCGGTCTCAGTTGGAGTATGGCATGTGTCTCCGCCCCCTCTCGGACAAGGAAGCACACATGGCCCAACTCGTTCAAAACCAGGTGTTGCGTTTTATTTTTTCTGTTGCTCGAAACACTTCGATTTCAGCACTTCACCAGGTCTCCTCGGTGACACCCATCGCTGCAAGGGTCAAGATTCTCAATGCTGGGTTTCTTTGGCGGCTCCATCATTCCACTGACGAGTCCAACCTCACAGTCCACATGTATCGGATGCTACAAGCTCGGATGCTGCACCCACCAGACTCCAAGTCCCTGTACGTTGCATCCATGAGGCACAACGAGTTCTGGTCCAGCAACACTGACCTTATGGCCAAGCGCTGGCGGAATCTGTCTGTTGATCACCCACTTGTATCCGTTGACCCACTGGTCCCCTTTGGCAGGGCTGCGAAACGTGTAGTCTCACTCCCCGACAAGGCAATTGATGAGTACCACTTTCTCTCTTTAACTTTAATGCTCCGTGCTTCAAAATCCCGTATCGCACAGATTCTACCCGTGCCCAAAACGCGTCATCAACGTCATCCATTGGTTCAATCTGGTGCTTATATCCCTCGTGTTGTCTCAAGACCCATCACACTGTGGCTCCTTGGCTGTGTGGCAACACACCAAGACTGCGTCAACTGCAATGGCTTCAAGAATCTCTCTCGTCAACATGCTGTCAAATGTGCTCAAGTGGATCCACAAGTCTTCCAACGGCTGGGGGTGACCAGGCCTATGACTGCAGCAGAAGTTGGTATGGGGATGACCTATGCCTCCGGATCCTCAACTACGAGGAACCGGCGCAGTTGGTGGTGCTGGCCACACTCATTGAACAAGTTCGGACTACTTGCACTGGATACCACGCCATCTACGATGCCTCGGATGCTACCCCAGCTCAAGAAATCGAGTTTATCACACGCGATCTGGAACCCCTTGACGGCGAGGACTTGGATCACCAAATTCTCGGACAAGCTACCCAAATTATCGATCTGCATTTCGAACCTCTCGCAGCTGTTCTACCTCCTCGGACCCAAGCTCCAAGGCCAAGACGGCAAGCTCAAGTCAATGCTCCTCCTCGCGTTCCCCTTCCTGGTGGTTTGGGGATTGGCGGCCGTCCTCGCGGACCCCGCTAATGTTGTTTCTCTTTATTCTATTGGTCCCATTGTGCGGCCAGGCTGTTGTATACCTGTCGCCAGCTCAAGCCTTTGAGTGTTCACTGTTTCGTGATTTTCGTTTCTACCTTTTATTTGCCAAAACATCCATCCTCTTTTCACTATACCTTCTTGATATTGACTATCTCTACCGGGTTTTTGTGTTGGGTGGGCTCCTGTTTATGGGTTTTTTCTCCGCCAAATCTTTTCCCATCTAGTCATGCGTTTTCTCCTTCTTTCGTGCTGCACGTCCTTTCCTTCTAAAGCGTATTGGAATAAAACCAACTGAAAACGTTAGGGTAGGCAAGAGAAGGCAGGAGTGGTGCAAAGGGGAATGGGTTGTTGTTGTCAACAAGGTCTTGGGAATAGTCAGAGGGTCCTGCAGTAACTGAGTGTTGGCTTGCTGGTATAGATGTACTGGTGGCACGAGAAGCAGGTGGGGCTGGAGCAGGTGGGGCTGGGGTTTCAGTGTTCGCAGAGCTTCTGGCAAGCCTTCCCATGGCCATGCTCTCCGTAAACAACAAGTTTAGACATTTAAAGTCAGCAAGACCAGAAGTTGTCAGCTTGCGTGCCAATGCCTGCTTGTCTTTAGGTAGAGCCTGAACAAAATGGTCAGCAAGGCATGCACATACACACATAAAAGCAAGCTTACTGCAATGTATGCCCTCACAATGTCTTTTTCATTGGTTGGTGCATGAATGGAGAAATTCCAACCCCAACCGCTGAGGTCTCGCATCTTCAAAGCAGCGCCAAGCTTGAGCTTGAGGACATTGACCTTGGATTTGATTTGGGTGAGGTCCAACTGGATGTTGAACTCTCGGTTCAGCTTGTCAAGCACCACCTGCCATGATTCTGGCTTGAACGTTCCAGCAGCTCATTTGCCACGATCGGCTTCAATCAACAGTGAATGCAGCATGCAGGAGACTTCCTCCTTTGCCCAAGAGTGCAGTTGCCATACTGGAGTGGTCTGAGCTGGAGCAGTCTGTGTTGGAGGGGTCTGGGTTGGAACGTATGCTTGAGGCTGGGTGTGTGTGTGGGCCGGATGCTGGGCATACATGTGGATTGGAGTGTGGGCCGATTTCTGGTACGGCTGAGCATTCTGGTGGGTGACATCCACAGTGCTGATCGTGGTGCCATTGCGTCTTGTTCTTGGAAGAAAAAACGAAAAGATGGTGCCACCCATTCCTCTTATTACGTTGTTGCAATGAGGGGATATGAGTCACTGTGTTTCCCCTCAAGTGGAGGAGAAAAAAGTGCAAGAACTGCACAGCTGCCAACACACTGCCACAACAACACCAACAGCAACCCACCGCCTCCTCTGCCAAGAGCTACTCTCCCACCACCACCTCCAGCACTGCACCCTCCAGCACCAACACTTCAGCCAAGCATTTTTTGCTGTTGTTCTTTTATTGAGGCTTTTCTTTTCAGTGGCTTGGTGCACCTGCTAGTGTCGACTGGAGCACTTCCAACAACTCGGTTCATGCAGCCATCTGAGCAAGCTGCCATTTTCCTGTACGTTGTGGGAATGAATAACTCCAACCGTGCGACGCAAGGGCAATTTCAATGCTCTGCAGATACTGTCAGTCGATCTTTTCAAGGCGTACTGAATGCCCTCCTTAAGCTGCAACTGAAATTCATGTGCCTGCTGCAAGCAGATAGTCCAAACCCCCCTGAAATTGCGTTCAATCCCAAATTCTCCCCATTCTTCGATGGCTGCGTTGGAGCATTTGACAGGACGCACATCACTGAAAGCAGCCCATACCAATGTCATAAAGGCGGATTAAGTGCTTGGTGTTTGTGGCTTTGACATGAAGTTTCAGTTCATTCATGCAGGCTGGGAGGGTTCTGCTCATGATGGCAAAGTGCTTGCAGATGCATACAAAAATGGATTTGTCATTCCAGAAGGGAGATGGTATGTTGCGGATCCAGGTTATGCGCAGCGGGACAATGTTCTTGTTCCCTACCGCGGAGTGAGGTATCATCTGAAGGAGTGGTGCCAAGGCAACCTAGAGTATGAATTCTTTATTGAATGATTTGCTTTGAATTGTTTGTCATTGATTATGAATGATTTACTTCTCAGACCTGTTGATGCAAAGGAGCTGTTCAACCTGCGGCATGCGGAGCTTCGGAATGTGGTGGAACGGATATTTGGCTGCCTGGGAAAACAGTTTCCTATTCTAAAGCACATGCGGTCCTTTTCTCTGGAAACCCAACGTGACATTCAACATCATATGGTCTTCATTCAGTGACGACTCTTTTTTTGATGCTCCTGAGCAATATGATCCTGCCACAGTTGATTGTGGTGATCAGAATGCCAGAGGAGGGGATGATTGGGTGCAATCAGAAGGGTGGCGGGGCGGAATTGCAGCCGCCATGTGGGAGGACTACCAGTCTGTTTTGCATAGAAGGGGTAGATAGAGGTGTAAAATAAAGGCTCTTATGTATATGTGGGAAACTCTTGTATTTATTGCTGCTCATCTCCACTCGAAGCCTTGATGCCATCTCCATTTGCCTTCAACAAGTGCGAATATATGAGATGTGGACATTTTCAGCAAATTGTTGTATTTGCTGGATCATCCTTGCTCTCAACATGCCTTTTGCAATTTCGTTTGGGCCCAGCGCAGCATTTGAAATTTGCATTTTTCTTGCCAGCCTTAATAAACAACCGGCGTTTCACTTCCCCCAAATGATCTAATAAAAAAATGCCCAGCCCTCTTAACCCCACTTGATTTTTCAAATATATTTTACTGGTAATCACCGCCCCATGGCCGGCGCAGAAAACATGCACACCATTTCATTGCCCCGTCCCTTCCAGCCTAAAGAATTTTTCCACCTTTCAACCCTGGTTTCGAAGCCGAACCCTTCCACTTGAATTCAGGCAATGTGATGTGCTCACTACAGAGATCTTTGGCAAACTTTGTAATAACATGGACGGCCTTCGGCGTCCAATTTATCTTTGAAGCCTGGATCATGTTCCCTGCAGTGGGCGGCCATAGAATTCACAATATGAACGAGTTCACGGTCGTTCAGACGCTTGCAGATCTGCTCAAAGCGGATATCCCTGTTCTTTGCGAGAGTAGGGTCGGCCGTATGTAAACGAAAGTACTGCTGCGCAATTTAGTAATCAGACACTCATGGAAGGATTTCTTTACTTACTGGCACTCGATGGACAGCGTCAGGTAAACTCTTAACCGCCCCTTCTCCTCAGAATGAATGGGCTTGGTTGCGCTCTTGATTGCCATGTGTTCGCTGGCATTGCGGACTTCAGGATCTGATGAAACATGAAAATGTTAGTCCCAGCGAAATAAAACAAGAAGAGACTGGAGGCAGGGATAGGGAGATGACAGCCGGTTTAGTCTTCGACCCAAAGACCTCACAGCCAGACAGACCGGGAGAGCCCCTCGCCCCGTCAGCCATCGTCACATCAAGTCCCAAAAAAAAACATCCCAAACAACCGCCGGTTTAGTCTTCGACCCAAAGACCTCACAGCCAGACAGACCGGGAGAGCCCCTCGCCCCGTCAGCCACAGAAGAAATGGGATGGGGGTGATGGTACTGGAATGATGTTTACGTATCTTTGTTTGGGCCTTGACGCGCGTTTTCTGCAAAAATAAAATGAGCGAATGAGAGAAACATCGCCGAAAAATTAACCGTCCCAGGCATATCAGCCGAAGCCTTTATTTCGAGAAAGGAGGAAGAAGATGCCGTCTGTCTATACGGAAGAACAGAAGACGATGTGTGGAGCGAGTACAACGCGACTGTACAGTCGAGTATGGTCGGACTCAGCGGGTTTGACAGGGAGTTCAGGCGGCTCCAGCAACTCCAGGTAATCGCAACATATTCATGCGTCAATTATGCTCTATAATCATTCAAAAATAGAGAGCAAATTCCATAAAAGAATTCCGGCATTTGGAGGCTGGCCACTTTTACCACAGCCCTGCGCAAGTCCAAACAGCGCCCAACTCGCGGTGCAATTCAGATGCAGTGCGAAGGGCTACTCATGCCACGAAACTTGCTCACTGAAACGCTGATGGACAGTGGGATTAGATGCAAAATCACCTTCCGTCTCAAATACTGGACGCCATTGCCAAAAACAAAACAAAAGGAACACAACCCACTTTATTTATAATCCCAGTTCCGTAACAGCGGAACACCCATCAAAAAACGAAACCCAACAAAAGTTTTAAACCTTTTTGCACCAAAACCACCATTTTACAAAACTAGAACATGCTCGCCGGTTTTGCCATCTGTGAAATCAATGATATCATTAAACAAATCAAACAAACCTATTTTTTGTGCTACAAATTTACCTTCTCCCGAATGTATCCCAAAAACAGTGGGTAACTGTTTCCACTGTCCAACTTATCCTCCATCAGCTGCGACAAAAAGAGCATCCGCAGGTTCGGGTCGCTGTCTTCCTTCACAATGTAAACGTTCGGGCATGTCGTCATCATCAGCGTTCGAAGCTGCTTAATGTTGGAAACCAGATTATGCACGCGTTTGCTCCAATCATTTGATAATTGTGGAAGTGCGTTCTGCAACACAAAAAGGAGCCCATGATGAACAAGGAATATCCAAAAAAAAAAAAAAAAAAAAAGGTGCTTATACCTTCCCAAACACAATGCCATCATAAGATGGAACCCCAAACGCAAGCTGACACAACTCCGGTGCAATCCCCCGTCCAACCCAGAAAAAGATATCCGATCCATTCTCCAACAGATACAACCCATGTCGCTCCAACTTTTCGCTCGACAGGTTCAAAACGGGTGGGAATATAACCCGCCCAGTCGCATCATCCAGCTCTCCGCATGAACTGTCCATACTGTGGATCGCCCAAAACCGAGGGTGGATGCTTGGGAGGTAGGCTTCAGTTGGGTACACGCACATAAGTGCCTGTGCAAATGTTCGCACGTCGCTTGGAATGATTCCACTTGTTCGGAATGCAATCTGTGTGTATATGTATGGGGAGATAGATTATGAGATAATGCACCCGCTCAATTGCTGCAGGAGACTCACATGTTTGAGAGTGCTCATCATCAACAACGGCAACAGCTTCAGATTCTCGGGCAAAATCAGCATTGAATTCTGCCCCGATGAAGTAAATGCAGCCTTGTACGCTCCAATCAGGTCCGTCAGCCGCAAAATCATTTCATCTCTCGCGCTATCCAAGTTACTCGTGATGCACTTTTCAACACCTAATCACACCCAAAGTTTATCAGCACCAAAGAATCCATACACTGCAATCCAAAATGACCACCTTTTTTCGACAGCAGCGTCGCAATCGCGTATTGATCTGCACCCGTAAACAAATCTCCATACGAATCCGTCACAGGAATTGTCAAAGTCAACACACGGATCCTACGCTCCCCGCTACTGCTCGTGTGCAGCAAAGCAGTCTGAAAGCACGCAACCGCGCTGGGAAGTGGATCCTGGATTTCCATTTCAATCGCATAACTGTTGTCTGGGTTGACTGTGGGAAGGGCCAGGAGATCAGTGCTTCGAAGGAAAAAGTTTCCGTGGAAACGCGACATTTTTAAGCCTTTCGATGCGCGAACACGTAACACTGCTTCGAGTGCGAGTGGGCGAGAAAAGTAATTGTGAAGCTCTGTCGAGAGTTTCGCAAGATCTTGTGCATTTGAAGGGTTAAACGTTGGGTAGTAGTAGTTTGATCCACCCGTGACTTTTGCGAGCGAGCCTGTCACACAAGAAATGAGTATCCTTCCAACACCAAAAGAAATAATAATGAAAAGCTTACTCAGAGTGGCGAGGTCAAGGTATTGCGAGTTGAATGCAAACAAGTCCACGCTAACATGAGCCCGAGAACAATCCACAGCGAACGCTTTGTAAAATGCATTCTGCGGCTGCAAAAGGCTCACTTCCTTTGGAGTGCCCAGCACTTTTGAGTCCTCTCGCATCTTGAGCGAAGCTTCGCTCAAGTTTGGCAAACTACTCTGAAACAGAATAATCTTCCCTCCAATCGCTTTCTGTTTTCCAAAAATCAATATGAGTTTTGCATCGACATCCGCCTTTGGGTAAAAAAAACTCACAATCATTGTGTTTGCAGATTGCAACGCACGCCCAAGACAATTTTGGGAGCTGGTAGTGCCTCTAAACATGCCAGGCAGTCCCGCCAACAATTTCTCAAGAACGATACGCGACTCGGTCAATGATGCCAGCAAGCCGTCTGGGGATGGTAAAAAGGCATCCTCGATATCGGGCATGACAAGCATTTGCGGCTCGGAATTCGTAGACTTGGTGGGGACAGAAACATTGCTTTATCACTGAGTGGCGCCAGAATAAAAAAACGCGTCAAAAACTTACATTCAGGTTGAAAAAATGCAACGAATGATCCACGGCAATAAATCCAACTTTGGTGCGCCCATCGCTGTTTGGAAAATCGTCCAAACATTCCAGCAATGTTTTTGAAACAGCATCGACCATGCCACTTTGAACCGCCGCATACGAAACATCAATGACGAAGAGAAGAATAACCGGTTGTGGGGGTCGGACCATGTACTCCTGAGGCGCAATGTATTCTACAACTGAATGGGTCAATTCGGGGCGCTTCATACGGTCTACTTGCTGTCGTGATTCGGAATCCCAGTCAAAGAATGCGGGAACTGTAAAACACGAACAATTTAATTAAAAAAAATATATTCGCGCGTATCATATCCCACCTTCGTTTGTGAGGAAACACATGTTACACTTCCATCGCGTTCCTTGCTCCACAAACTGCACCCAAGGGTTGATATAAGTTCTACAGCGCCGGCACCGCACAATCTGAGGCGGATTGACCACAGGAACAGGTTCTTCGCCAGGCTGCAACGACCGATACGGTGTAAGAATGAGTCCGAGCGGGATTTTACTTTTTGTCAAGATTGCTTGCGTTTGTGGGATCGCGTTCATGGTGCAACGTTTGTAAACAGGTGGACAGATTGAATGGGGACTTTGGGAGACACTCATTTGGGCAGACATGTTTGGAGGCGGTGTCATGGTTTCGAGTTCAGTGACGGAAGGTGCCTTTTGCAGGAGATTGACAGCGGTCTAAACGAGGAATAATGATGATACAGAGAAAACACGTTAAGCTTTCAGTATTTTGCAGAAAAAAACAATGTGAGTTCCACGTGTACCGGTGCAGCAGGATTTCTCTGGTTCTGCCCCATATTCATGTTTTGCATCCCGTTCTGTAAACCTCCCATTTGCCCTTGATTCATCATTGATTGCTGCTGCTGCTGCTGGCCATTTTGCAGTTGAGCACCATATACAGGTTGCTGTGGCTGGTCGAAACCTTGCTGAGTTGCGTACCCAGGCTGTTGCGATTGCATTGAATTTTGCGCAGCTCCGAATTGCGGGGGTCGAGCTCCACCAAACTGCGGAACAGAAGCGGGCTGCATAAATTGCTGTTGTTGTTGCTGTTGTTGCCCCTTTCAAAGATAATGAATTCGAAAGTATTGCGTCAGAAAAAGCCAATTAAGCAACACATATCAGATCAGGTTATACCATCGGTGCGCCCATATTGGGAGCCTGTCCTTGCTGCTGATAAGGATTTCCCATCATTGGATTCTGTTGCATTTGTTGCTGCTGCATTTGTTGTTGCTGGAATCCAGTCTGGCCACCAAGTTGCTGTTGCTGTTGTGGTTGCTGAGGCGCGATAGGATATGCTCTTCGTCCCGCTGCGACAGGGCGTGGCGCAGCTCCGATTGGCGCAACTCCTGCCTGTTGTGGCGAAATTGACGCGATCGGGTTTGGTCCTGTTGGCGACACAATCGAACTCATTGGTCCCCTCGGTCCAGAGGGTTCAGACGGGGGTCTAGAATACGGTTGCTGCTGCTGTTGCTGTTGTTGCCGGATCAAAGGGCTGGTCATTCCAACTGGCGGACCAGCACCAACGACAGGCCTCACTAGTCCCGACTGCAACTGTTGAGGAGCAAACTGTTGGTTGCTGTTTTGCATGAGCGGTCTCGCTTGTTGCATGGTCGGCGAGAGCGGGTTCCTGTTAATTTGCGATTGTATTGGTTGTTGTGGCCGGAAGTGGGCAGGTTGTTGCGGGTTCATTTGAGGTCGTTGTCCCATTTGAACAAGCGGTCCCTCTGCAAAACACACAGGGGCGTGGAGCAAAAAACGAGTGAGTACAAATATAGACCGGCGACGAGCGAAACCAATCAAACTCACGTGGCCTGAATCCGCCTGCGCCGGGTGGACCCTGCATGCCGATGGGTCTCACGGATGCATTTGGAATTAGTGGGGCCGTTGCGGGTGGTCGTTGCTGCGGCTGCTGACCCACCGGTTGGTTTGGGTTCATCAGTTGACGTGTATTTTTTTTTTACCAATTTAAGTTTTATCGTTACCTACAACCGAAAGAGAGAAGACAAAGAGCGTTCCCAACAACAAGAAAGAGAGGTGGAAATGAGGAAAGGAAAATCTACAACGCAGCAAATAGGTTACGAAAGTACTGCCTCATGTCAACAAAAAAAAGGGAAAAAGGGCGCAAAAAATAAAGGTCGTGAGAAAGAAGCATGATAGAATGAAGACGTTTGGAAGTCAGCCGAAAGATGTATCAAAGCGGAGCATTCCTATTAGAAGGACAGCTTCCTGTCGACTGTTGGAGCCGGGTCCGCTTGGGGCGCGAGCGACGGAATGGGCGGTATATCATGGCTTTGAGAAGACGGAGGTACAATGCCCATTGATGGGTTCGATGCGACGACACTAGCTTGGCTTTTCGTTTCTTTTCGCGGCTTTTTGGCCATGTAACTTGTGTCGAGAATTTCAAAAGGCCGAACATCGCGCGACGTGATTGAGAACTGATCACAGTTTTCAATCATAAACTCGACTACAAAGGAGCAGCTCTGAAATTCCTCTGCGACAAGTTGTACTCTTTTGTTGGCGCGCATAAAAAGAAATGAAAATAAAAAATAACTCACCCAGAGCCTGTTTATCATTTTTCGGCTTCAGAATATTTGGTGAAAAGATTCGCGCGAGATTGTTTGATGTCATTTGGTTGGTCTCGGCGAATCCCGCAACCATGGAAAATAGTTCCAGCATCTGTTCCAGCAATATGAGATGCGAGGGCGGCAGCAGCATGAGCAGCCACCTGAAGGCTTTGATTCGCGCTCCGTTTTCAACTGGAACCTCTTTTAACATAAAAATTTTGAGGAAATCAGTGGCACAAGAGACGGCTCCGAAACAGACTCCATACCCAAACATTTCAGAAAGAATGGATACAACTCAGTGGTGAGAAGCGGCTCAGGTAAGCCACGAATATATCGCTTCAGAAAGTCGGCAACGTCATAGACAGTGTATCCTTCGAACGAAAATCCGAGGCCGTACTTTGGGCCCGCATCAAAAACGGTGGCAAGTTGTGCCATCCTCCTCTCGCTTCCATTAACGCGAAAGATTCCATTGCTCTTCAGGCCGTTGGCTTTCAGAAAGTTGATGCACTCGTAGGCCAAGATGGGGATTCGTCGAAGGTTGAAGGTGCTTTCGTTTTCACAGGCCATGGACGCATATTCGATGGACTTGCAGAGAGCAACAGTCATGACTGTGAAATAAAAGGCAGGAGTTGAGTGTGGAGACAATCAAAAATGTTGAAATTGATGCGCATCAAAAAAACCTTTGTCGTTCTTGTCCTTGTCTTCCTTGGCGGGCTTCTTCCATTTCCACCATTTCTTTTTCGGGGGAATATATCCGCAGTTCTCTTGAAGCAGCTTGAGCACCTCGGGCGTGACTAACGGCTTGAAGCCGTGCAGAACAAACAGCGCCCGCAGTCTCTGGATGGCCGCCACAGCCAGTGCGTCAATGTCCTCCTGCGAGAATATTCCGTACCACATGGTGCCCACGTCATCGTTGGAACCTGAGGTTTGAGTGGGTGCGTGTTCAATGATACCCCGGAACACGGGTGAGTGGGGGGAGGAGTTGATTGATTGGGGCTATTTACCCCTCCGCGATCCCGCAGACATTGTCGACGCCACGCGCGAAGTGAGACCCGATGCTTCGTTTTTCCTTGCAACGAGGCTGTGTGATCGGTGCAGAGACCGTTTCGATCCAATGGCGTTCGACATTTGGTATGGAAGAAAGTCCGCAGAACTTTTTTTGGCGAAATATTTTTACAGTTTATTTTACTTGATCAGCTTGGACTTCGCCATCCTCAACAACTGCTCTGATAAGATGCCCTATTGGATGCTCTCGTTGGGACACTCCTCCACTTCGCGACTCGTCGTCTTCTCTCCTGTTTTGGTCGCGACACTCCAACATTCAGCTGCATGACTCCAAGACGGCGGTTGAGAGTGTCCCATTCTTTGCTGATAAATGGTGGTGTCAGGTTCAATTTTCTCAGCCAAAACTCGAAAGGCCTTGTAAACTCAATGACCAGCATCAGCCGATTCAAATCATTCGACTGCAAAGAAACAAGCGAAAATCGCATTTTTACTTTTTATTGTTTTCACGCTAATCGCGCGCCTGGCTCACACAGCTTTCCGCGACTCTTGATTCGCCGCAAACGCTGCAACCGCAAAAACCCGCCCAAGCCCAATCAGAAGCACAATCCCGCCCGAAACAGTTGCGACACGCGTGAAACTGCTCGAGTTGCGCGTTTTTAACAGAAACACGGTGAGAACCAGTGCGATGGAAGTGCTCATAAGTAGGACGATGCTGGCAATGATGGCACGGGCAACGCGCGTCTGATAAGGAAAAAGAAGGCGAGAAGTGAGATGGAAGAAGTCAGATGTATTATGTGGGATGTGGATGCAGGATATCGAGTTTTTCTTTTGTTCCGCTCCAAGTCAAAGAAAGCTTGCTGCACCTTTGACGTCACAGATTCCTTGCCTGAGTCGCTCTGCGTAACGCGTAGGTTGATTCGAAGCGTGTCACGCGAGCTTTCGACGTCCGCGACGGTCATAAACAAATGCTTCTCTCGGAAATAATTTTACTCAAAGAACAAATTGATGACTGGAATTGAAAAACGCGCCAACCCAACTTGCGCGCATTTTGTCGACATGAGCTGGTTTAGAAAGATGGAATGAAGCGAGTTTAATTTGATGAGGTGGCTGTCCGCTGGCGTCAGACTGGAACGCGAGTAGCTTGCCTGTTTACTCATCGGAGATGGATGAATAAAAGTAAAATGACAATGAACGACTCCCGGTTTCTTTGCGATATCGCCCATATAGCGTCAATTCTGATTCTGCGAAAGCCTTGCTTGAAGAGGCAACGAACTAACCCGACTTTCCTCATGTTTTGATCAGTGCATTCCACAAGTCTTGAAAATCAATCAATCTCGCAGCGCCGCTGGTTTAAACACAAATCGCGCATTAACCGGTCCAATGCATTCACCATAAACCCGCTTCCAATCCACCCGTGTCTTGTTCATGCATATCTTTCCAGTTTTTGTGATACCCCCCGGACCTGTTCTACAACAAGTTTTACTCCGTCTACAATACCGTAGGAGCGATATCATGTATATCTGTGTGCATCGAATGGATGCAACTGACAAACGTTCACCTTTTATATTTATTTTTCCAGCAGCTACCCAGGCACAATTCCAAAGAAATAATGTTAACGTTTTCAGTTGGTTTTATTCCGGCAGGACGTGCAGCACAAAACAATGTTAAAATATTAACATGTTTTTTCGTTTAA
The DNA here is from genome assembly GCA_025435555.1 of Chytriomyces cf. hyalinus JEL632. Lineage (NCBI taxonomy): Eukaryota > Fungi > Chytridiomycota > Chytridiomycetes > Chytridiales > Chytriomycetaceae > Chytriomyces > Chytriomyces cf. hyalinus JEL632. The sequence continues at coordinate 84,625 of JAIWWG010000101.1, read as the reverse complement.
TTGCATCCTCCATTAGCTCAGTTGGTTTAGAGCGTGGTGCTAATAACGCCAAGGTCACAGGTTCGATCCCTGTATGGAGCATACTTTTTCCTTTCAACCTCTCCCTCAGCAACACCAGTTTTATCGTCGTGTGAACTGCGGATTCTGTCAAGCGCGTATGTTGCAGAAGCATCAGGGAGACAATTTTTTTTTTCCGCATTGCGGTCGCGCGAGTAAATAAAGTTGTGTAGTTCAGGCTCGAAGGAAATCTGTTTCAATAGGCGTCTTACCCACCAAATGCTTCAAAATGGATAAGGACTCAACAGACGCCTACAAATGGTGGTTTGCAAGAATCTTTGGTGACGGATCTCATGCACATCTCGTTCCAACATGCCCGTCCCAATTACGCTGTCGTTACAGTCTGTCGTCCATCCAGAAACTGTGCCAGCAAAGCGGTGACGCAGAAGGGCAAGGCAGAGCAGGACTGCTTGTAAAATGTAAAATGTGAAATGAGTTGAGCTTTCTGATTGGCTGGTTGCCCCCCCATGAGCTTATTTAAAATTGTTGATTTAATCAGGAACGTTATAAACAAACGCTTTTTTTCCTTTTTTTTTCTTCTTTTTTCCCGATTTGCTTTTGGAGCGAGCGTCCATCCATCCATCCATCCATCCCAGACTCGTCCCAGTCCAGACTCCTGCACCTCCCAACAACCAACCCACCCTGCCTGCCTGCCTGCCTGCCTGTCCAGACTCCCTGCCACCCACCCGCTGCATCGCATCCAAACCATGCCCTCCCCACCAGCCTCCTTCTCTCTGCTCTACTTTGGACAGCCGCTGCTGGACATCTCGGCCAAAGTCAGCGTCAAGGTTCTCAACCAGTACGGCCTCAAGTCGAATGACATGATCTTGGCAGACGAAACCCACCAACCACTCTACAAGGAAGTTCAAGACCATCGCAACGTCACATATCTCGCTGGAGGCTCTTGCCAAAACTCTGCCAGAGGTTCCCAGGTAGAAAATGGTTTTCTGCGAACGAAGAAATCTCAAAAAGCAAAATTTGAAATATCCCCAGTGGTTGCTGCCAGCGAATTCGATTTGCTACGTTGGATGTGTTGGGAAGGATGATGCCGCAAAGAAGCTTCGGGAGGCTGCGCATGCGGATGGGTTGAGAGTGGAGTTTGTGGTTGACGAGTCGCTTCCGACGGGCAAATGTGCTGTGTTGATTACTGGTCAGGACCGGTCTATGGTGACGGATTTGCAGGCGAGTATTGTTCTCATTTGCTTCTCTCTGAGGTTTGTTGCTAACTTGTTTCGCAACGAACGTGTAAAAACAGGCTGCATCGAAAATGAGCGCCACAACCCTTGCATCCAACGAAATCTGGTCGCTCGTTGAAAACGCTCAAATCTTTTATACTGTCGGGTTTCTTCTCAAAGGCTCGCACGATGCCATCATGAAAGTCGCGGAGCATTCTTCATCAAACAACAAGGTGTTTGCTTTCAACTTGTCGGCGCCGTTCCTGCCAGAGGTCTTTAGAGAAGAGCTGGCACAAGTGATTCCTCACTGCGACTATTTATTTGGTAGGGTATAAGCGAGTTTGCGAGTTTCAAAAATGCCCGGTTTTTCTGACCTCCGTAGAAAAAAACAGGAAACGAATCCGAGGCAAAAGCATACGCTAAAGCAAACAACCTCAAAACCTCAAACATTCGTGACATTGCCATGCATCTGGCAAAAATCCCGCGCGCAAATGCATCCAGCCCACCCCGCACCGTCATCATCACACAAGGCCCAGACCCAGTCATTGTCGCAACCATCCATGGAGTCAAATCTTACATTGTACCTCAAGTTCGATTCACCGACATTGTTGATACGAATGGTGCTGGCGATGGATTTTGTGGCGGTTATTTGGCGGCGTTGGCTGTTGGTAAAAGTACGCGGCTTTGCGTTCGGAGTGGACTTTTTGTTGCCGGTGAAATCTTGAAGCAGGAAGGAGCAACATACCCCAAAACTGCGCCGCATAGTAAACCGTGGGATGAATTCTCGGTCGACGGTTGCTGCTCTCTCCAATAATAAACATTAATTTTTAGTAATCAATGCTGATCTTGTGCCAAGTTTCCGATTCATGTGAAAGCAATGTTTATAAATTGCCATCAACGAGACAAAATACGCGCGTATTTTTGAACATCCTTTGCCATGAGGAGATACACCGCATCAAACAGCGCAGTCCGAAAACTCGCAGGCCCAAACGCTTCCCCACCCGCTCCACACTTGGCCGCCGCCATCTCAGCAGCAACCCCCATCACAGTACACCCAGCCACAGAAGCCGCCAAATAATCCCCTTCCGCAACTCCAGCAAACGAAGCAATCAACGCCGTCGTCGAACACCCCGTTCCAGTAAGCAACCCCAAATACGCGTTTCCATTCTCACAACGCACAACACGTGTTCCATCCGACACGTAATCCACGGCTCCAGTGATACACACGGTTGTATTGTATTTCTTTGCAACAGACATTGCAACGGTGGATGGGTCTGTGAGTTTCCCGATACTGTCGGCGCCGCGGCTGGATGTCTCCATGGAACCTGAGAGGAACCCGATTTCACCCGCGTTTCCTTTAATGATGGAGATTTTTGTGGATGATAACAACTCTGCAACAGCTTGTCGACGAAGAGACGTGAATCCGCATCCAATGGGGTCTAGTGTGATGGGTACGTTTCGGGAGTTGGCTTTTTGGGCGGCTTTATGGAAACTGGCGATTCGAAATTTGTCCAGAGTTCCTGTGATGTAATTTTTGCTGGTTGAGAAAAGATTGGGGTCATCGATGCCCAGGGGGAACAAGAGATGTTTTTTTTTACCCATGTTTAGAATGAGGCTGTCGATGGAATTTCCAACCTCTTCCACCTCGTCAATCGAATGCGCCATGATTGGGGATCCTCCCAGATGCAAGATAATGTTTGCCGTCATTTCAAAGACAACGTTGTTTGTGATGCTGTGCACGAACGGCCTTTTCTCTCGCACGCGCTCCAATAAAGAAACAACTCTGTCGGGTGCGCAAAATCAGTTGTATTGTTCAAAAATTAAAAACACGCGCGCTGCAACTACAACCTTTGAACCAAATCCGAATCCGCCAAAGCCGGCATCCCAACCACATTCACAATATTGTCCACAAGACAACTCTTTAAAGCATGCGCTGCAAGCTTTGCATCTTGATGTTTCATGATTGCCGACACGACCGCAACACCGCTCAACCTGAACCCTCCTGAAGCTTGCTCAACGTCTCGAAGCATTGATGACACGTTTTCGCTGTTGATTCCGCCGATTGTGACAATGGGAATGGTTGTGTTGTGTTGTCGCACTTTTGCAATGATTTCACCCACACCGGAAGGGCCGAGATAGACGGCGTTGTCTTTGGTTGTTCTGTGAAGTAAATAACGCATATGGAAAAGATCAGCTTGTGCGAGTAGGGGAGAATAGTTCCCACTCACGTTGGAAACACGACTCCAGGTGCGATGTAGTCGGCACCTCCATCAACAGCGGCAAGTGCCTGCTCAATCGTCTTGACAGTGACACCGATGATCTTATTTGGACCCAACAAGCGCCGTGCATCTTTCAACGGAATATCTTCTTGTCCAATGTGCACGCCTGGATGATACGAGAAAGTCAAACACCTTGTCCTCGGCCACAAGTAAACAAAATAGTTCACCATCCGCATCAACAGCCATAGCAATATCAATACGATCATTGACAATAAAAGGAACATTCGCCTCGGCACAGATGTCCCTCAGTTCCCGTGCCAGCCGCAAAAACTCACGGCCCGTTGCCGTCTTTTCGCGGAGTTGCACAATGGATACCCCGCCAGCTATGGCCTCGCGAACACAGTCTTGGACGGTTTTTCCGGGTGGAAGGAAGCTTCGTTCAGTGACGAGGTACAGGGAGACGTCAACAGATGGCATTTGGGAAATTTTTTTTTTTGACAAGCACAATTTGCTTGTCCAAATATACGGACTCGCACTGAGAGGGTAGAGACCTTGCAACGCGGGCAAGCTCGTGTTAAGGATACGGGGGCCGTGCTTTGTTGGTGAAGATGGATGTTGATCGAAGTTGATCGATACGCGTGCCTGTCTTTGGTTGCCTTTGTTTTTCATTGATGGATAACGCCTTTCTTTGTAATTGCGTGGATGCTCTGTGAGCGGGGTTGATCCACGCGTTGGTCTCACTGTTCCCTTTGTGCATGTTTGTTCAGAAGATTTATGAGCCGAGTTTCTAAAATAAAGAAACGAAAGCAAAAAATAAAACCAGGCATGGCTCTTCCATATATCGACAAGGACCTCGACAGTGCAGGTGAGACAGTTTAGAGTGCGAATCCTGAGCCTCTACGGGTGCGATTGCGTGGAAGTCCTCTCGGCAGATGCATCTCTTATAGCGTCTGCTAACCTGCCCCTCTTCTTTTCATCCATCCCCAGACGCAAGAGACTACGTGGACAACCTCATTCGAGAGGAAATGCGCTCCATGGGCGGTTCGAAACCAAGCGTTGGCCAGGACGTGTCCCTGTTTGAGGTCAGCAACTTTTTTTTTTGTGCTGACTCTTTTTCTTTGTGCTGCTTGCTCACCCTCAGTCGTCCCTCACACAATTGAATGTCTCTCGCGCGGCCTTTCCTTTCTCTTTCCATTGCTCAAAAACAACGGCAATTTCAGAACTCACCTGCGCTCAAATCACTCCTCGCATCCGTCTCGAACGGAGTCTCCACCGCCGCCATCGACACATCCCGTTTCCGTCTCGAACCACCACAAGCATCCGAGAAACACAGCGAAGCCGCCTGGAAGCTTGCCGTCGACAATGCACACGCCCAACTTGAGCACCAGCAAAACAGACTGCTCAATTTGGAACTGTTGAACGCGTATGGAGCGAATGCGTGGCGAGTTTCCAATTTCCAAGTTGAAGCTGCAGTTAAACTTGTGACTGCGGAAGTGGAGGAGCGGAAGGCGGCTATTTTGGAGGTTAATAAGGAGCGAAAGATTGAGCAGGTGATTTTTTTATATGGATGTTTGTCTTTTGGTTTCTGTTGCGCTTTTGCTAAATGAGACTTCTACGCTGTTGGACTCGGTTGTATGAATTCATTAGACAAAGGCTGGGACAGAACTGCAGGCGCTGGAACAGCGATGGAGAGATCTGGTCGACCAATGCTTGCGAATCGACATTGCGAACCAAGTCCTTCAAGCTGAGATTGAAGAGTTGCGCGCCACAGCGTAGCGAAATAAAAATGCATGATGTGTATACAAAAAACGGAACCAGTCATTTACTCATCAACCACTGTCCCATACGACGCTAGGACTGAACTTAAAAATACCCTACACCCCCAACGCCAGTTTAACCCCACGAACGATAATGCCATGCTCGATGGCGTGAATCCGATCCTCCAACGTGCTCAACGTGTCCCCAGCCAGGATAGGAATCTCCTCCGTCAACAACACCTCGCCACGATCCACCTCTGCAATAACGCGATGCACCATCACCCCCGTCCTCGTAATCTTTCCTTCCCCAAACGCAGCAAACGCTCGATCAATAGCATGCGCTCCGTCAAACTCGCCGGGCAAAGCCGGATGCAAGTTGACAAGCCCTCCCGGTGGAAACCGCATCAGAAAGTCGGGCGATACAATGTGCATGAATCCGGCAAGGACAACCAGATCTGGCACGGCATCAGGCACGCCGACAATCTGTTGGAACTTTGTCAAGATGGCCGTGGCTAGATCCACGTCGTATTCTGAGCGAGTTTTGCCGGCGTCTTTGTGTGCTTTGAGGGACATGCAGAGGGTTGGGATGTCAGCCTGGGAAGCGCGTGTGAGACCGAATGCGGATGCTCGGTTGCTGACTACGAGCACGATCTTTGTGTTTGGGAGAGCTGGGGTGTATTGGGCGTCGATCAGCGCTTGGAGGTTGGAGCCGTTGCCGCTGATGAGGACCACAACGTGCTTGACGGGTTGTGTCATAGTGATGTTTTGTTGATAAAAATACCACGGAAAAAGGAGATAAATACTCGTCAACGCGTTGTCTACACTCGCATCCTGCATACTTGCATCATAATTCTATCAGTACATTTCACTTGCTCGAGCCAACCATGTTTCAGAAACACGGCAGCCACGATATCCTTCAGATCGCTGCGAAGGAATCCCTGCCAACGCCTGGGCAGGTATAACTCCAATTGCTGAATCCTGTTTTCTTTCACAATATCTAGGAGTTGCTGTACGAGCTCCTCAGGGCTCTCCTCCCCATGAAACAGTTCCACAAGCACCAGTTTCTTCAGTGACTTGCATTCGGAAAAAGCAACGCCAGAGCAGTCTTCCAGACTTTTCAGGTGCATCGAGCCAAGTGCTGGCACGAAGTGGAGCATTCCCAGCATCTGCGTCGAAATGGAGAAGAAGCTCATGAATTCAAGCTCATGGATACGAAGCTTCAGCAGCCATTTTGTTGTCATTTTAAGCGCCGCCGGATCAGAATTGCAACATTCAAGATAGCCGATGCAAATGGTAAGTTTTAGTACCAAGGGCTTTGCTGAAAAAGTCGTCCAAGTCAGGCAAGGACTTTGCGTCGTCAATCGACACCTCAAGGCTTTCCGAGAGTAGGTGCCAAGCGCGCGCAAGATGGGTGGCGCGAAAATCAAATCGAGAAATGGTCGCATGCGCATTCGGGGCCAGAGATCTGCAGGTCTTGGTGAGGTACGTATTTGAAGTCTACGCGCAAAGTCATGCATGTCCATGGAGATGTACTTGAAGTAACGAACAGCATGGCACAATTGCGCGATATCATCGCCGCTCACAAACGATGCGATTAGATCAAGGACTTCTGGCGGCATGGATTCAAGCATGCGTCTCGAGGGCATAACTTCAAGGATGCGATCAGAGCAGACGGGCAAACTGCCGTTGAGTGTGTTGCGAAGAAGGACTCGTAGATGTTCTCGAACGGTTGCATTTGAAGCTGTTTGCGGAGGGAGTTGACTTCATCAAGCATCCGTCGTTGCCGGGACACTCCGTTGCCATTTGTTGAAAAATTTATCGCTTTGCTTTGAAAACCTCGTTGTGTTGGTTCCCCAACTGGTGGTAGTGGTTGCATAGATAGCTTGAGCAAATTCGTTTGAGCTTTACTGGTAAAAGGCGCGTCCCATTGGCGGTTTGTTGAAATTGAACTGTCGTCGTACTCTAGTGTCGCGTCCGGATCGCTGCAACGCAGTAAACTTTACACAAAGTTTCTGTGCTGCCAAAAACGCGGTGTTCATGTGGTTTGTGTGAACTGCTTTATTTGGATCATAGATACAAGGAAGGATGCGTGCGTTCGGGTTTGACCCTTGCGAAAAACTCCCCGATATTAACAATCCCTGGCATACTCTCGACTGATAAAGTGCATTTTTTGATTGTGGATTTATCTGTTTTGGCATTTCAAAGTCCCTAGTTCAGGTTCAGGGAATGCCACGTCCGGCTCGCTTCTCGTTTCTTGTCGCGACGCACGCGGTTTGGTTTGGGATGACACGAAAGTCTTCTTCTTCAGGCGTGGTCGAAATGAATGTTGCTTCCAAACACGAGTGTTTTGATGAGTTCCAAAGTGCAAGGGCTTCACTGTCTAATCTGAGAGGTGAGGGGGGAAGTGCTGCAGAAATTTTCAGTGACAGTCAAGGGGACCAAAACAGGCTTATTGACACCTTCGGCATATAAAATATACTGATGAAAACGGCCGCTCAAGGCGTTCAGGATATTCAAGCCATCCATGTCGCAGGAACAACGCAGCCAACAAAACCCTCAAATCATCGCGCCCAACAAATGTCTGCCAACTGAAAGGCAGGTGCATTGCCACTTCATGAATATTGGTTGGTTTCACAACATCCAGCACTTTCCGCACAACCTCCTCAGCGCTCTCTTCCCCTTCAAACGTCTTAAAAATCGACAGCCTCCTCAACGACTTGCAGTCACATAAAGAGACGGCAGCGCAGTCTTCCAGATTTGGCACATACAGCGAGTTGAGAATTGGCGCCAGATGGAGCACACTCAGTATTTGTGTAGGGATGCTTGTATAACTCAGAAATCGAAGATCACGGATTGGCAGCTTTACAAGCCACTTTGATGTCATATCAAGCGATGCTGGGTTGGAGTTGCAGCGATCAAAGTAGTCCACCCCAAGAGAAAGCTCCCTAATGTTCTTTTTGGCATTGTACAGCGCCCCAAAGAATTCGTCCATGCCATCCATCAGCTTTGCGTGGTTGACAAGTACTGCAACATTTTCAGGAAGAGCGCCTAAGACGGTAATCCCAGTCGAATCATCGATACTCGCACATCCGCCGTGTTTGGAGAGAATTGTTGAATAATTTTGAAGCACCTGCAGGTGAGAAATGGGAACAGGAAGTGTCGCTTCATATGGGACGGGGATTGTCTGTCGGAGATGGACACAGGGCCAAAAATTGAACCGCACAAGTCTGTGCGGAGTACGCATTCGAAGTGGATAGCCAAAGTCAAACATGGCTTTGGAAATGTATTTGAAGTAACGAACAGCATGGCAGAGCTGCAGAATGTCACGGCCGCTCACAAACGATACAATTCGGTCGAGGATTTCACGCGGCATCGCTTCAAGCGTACGTCTCGAGGACATAAGTGGTATTGAGGGTACGATGTTGACAGACGGGCAAACTGTAGTTGAAACTGGGGTTTTCGAAAGAGTTAGGAATGAGCTGTCGATGCTCGTTAACGGCGGCATTTGAAGCAGCTTGCGGTAGGAGTTGACTTCATTGAGCATCTGCTCTTGAAGCGCTTGGATCGTCCGCTCGTGTGTCTGGCAGCATGAACAGCTTGCGGAGCATTTCATTTCATAGGATGAATTTTTTTGAACAGTTGGTAAACAAAACGCGGCCATAAATAGCGCGCTCTTTCCACAGTAAAAGCGACCCATCCAAATCAGATATTGTTCTAAGAGTCTGATATGCTCCGCTACTTCCACATCTCCCGAAATCTGGTAGAACGCAAATACTAAGGAAGTCAGCACAACCAAAGATGACCACGCAGGGGTTTACTTGATAAGCTGTCTCTTCACTCGTTTTTTCACTTTTTCTCGTTGTTGACATAAACTTGTAAATACCTTCATAAAATCTGCTCCACTGTCGCTTCCTGCAAACACAAGGGCAACTCTCCCCGCTTCAAAATTTCTCGTTCTCATAAACATCTCAAACATTCGTTCAAGTTGCTGGCTCTCGAAGAGATTTCCAGTCGAGGGTCATCGTGTGCGTGGGGAGGGAACTTGTATCTGATGGAGCGACAGGCTTCTGGCTTCATCCGTTTGAAATATTGACGAATGACTGATATGTGCCTGGCAAAACGCGAGAAATCATTGTCAGTTTATCAATGAAACTGCTGCACTCGGTATGACTGTAACTATCAGGAGAACTGGAGGATCCCACAAGTGGAAAACTTTATCAACACAAGCGCAAGTCATCACAGCCATAAATTCATCGAGAACAGAGGTAGGCCGCATGCCCGTTTCAAAACAACAAAGTAAAACCATCTTTACGGTAAAAGAAACGCGAGCTATTGCCCAGGGAAAACTCATCACACTTTTTTAAACGTTGAAGACTCATGAAGTTCACTTGCTGTTGTGTTAAACGCATTGAAAGCCCTTTTGTGGGTGAGGAGACGCTTGTTCACTTCAATTCGACTGTTTGCTGTGCAGGTATCTCAGGTGTTAGTTCTTCGTTGGTGGTAGTAGCAGTGTCCATTTGACACGATGAGGTCAATACAACCTCAACATTCTTTTGGTGTGAATACAGATGTTCAGACTGCATATGAGCAGCGCGAATTTATTCATCCAACGAAAGCTTACATATTTAAAGAGCTGTGGGAGTTTTGGCCACGACTTCTTCTTTTGGCCTGGCTGGACATTGGAGTTGCTGCCTGCCAGGAGCGCGTCGACAAATCCCACCTTTTTGTCGATTTGAACCTCCATGTTGAAGCAGAGTGCAGTGACAAAGGTCTTCAACTCGAGCAGTTCCTTGTTTTGCTCGAGAGTCATATTTCAATCTACCGTTCAAAAAAGCAATATTAGCAAAAGTCTGAAGATGTGGTGTAAAGTATGGGGAAGTATGTGGGATGTTTTGTTGTGGAATATCTACTTCTGGGACAATATCAGCCATATGGTTGGTTTTTTTCGCAGCTTTTGAGCTTCTCTCTCCTTGCAGCGGCACTCAAAACATACTTTTGTGGGCTTGCCAGTCTGTCCCACAAAGGCCTGGCTTGGTTTGCTTTTCCAACACCTTGGGCATAACTTGGCAAAAAGAAGAGATCAATTGCATTAGAGATATTGCCCGTGTTCGATAATATGAAAAGTGGACATGCAAAAGCTGTGCTAATCCAAACCTTGTCCCTTGATAGTATGTTTAAGTCGCGCGTCAAACGATTGAAATCGATGGCATTGTTGGAAGCCAAATAAGCCAGCAGCTTTCACCCAACAAACAAATCAGATGCTTAGGTTATGGAACGAAAATAGTACCTTTAAATTCCAGGTCCATGAACGTGGAGCCCCAAACAACAATTTCACAACTGGTGGCAGTGATTCCTTGGCCGTGTGCAAAAGTTGCTTGTTGGCAAGGATACAACAGACAGGCCCGAGCCATCTTGGAAACGTGGTGAACTGTAGCCGTATTGAGCAACAGACCCCAAAATTGGGTCGACGGAGAAGGGTGGCATTCATGTTTGAAGAGAATCTGTTGAAAAGTTGTGATTTTGAATGATGTGCTTACTGAGGAAGATAGCACCCTTTTAAAATGAAACGTGGGAAATGTAGTGTGTGGGACGGTGGGTGTGAAAATGGGTCCTGGATATTTAAGAAAATGTCATTATCCTCAGGCGACTTGAATTTTTTTTATTTCTGTGCTTGTTGTTGGGGTGCCTGTGAGTACTCTTGCTGTGTATGGGATGGAAATAATGTTGTGTGAAGAAACGACACCGTTTGCGCCGATCAACGGAAAAAAAGATGAAGTGGAAGACTTGGCAGAGCAAGGCAGTGGTAGCAGCAGGGGAATTGTTCCAATTTGATGTGGGGAAATGGGGTAGAGTTGGAGAAGTGGGAACGAGTCACCCATTTGGCGACAATACATTTGTTGCACGAGAAGTGAAGGAGGATAAGGAAAACACTTGGCCGCTGCTGCGAGCCTTCCTATTGCTTCCCAAACTCTCCTTGAAACAGACAAAGAGTCTGAGTGTACTCCATCTGAGCTCTGGCCAAGTGTCGTTTATTCGATCAGCACTCACAGGAGCCATACATCACCACCCGACTTCCCCTCTCCAAACTAAATCATATCAGCCTTCCTGATGCAATCGACCTCAGTATCTACATAACCACTCATTGGACTTTTCAATCATCGTCACTGCCAATGAAATAGTCATCTGAATAACGACCAACGTAGGCACAGACCCTGATTCCCCCAAAACAAACATCATATACCGCAGTATTAGTAGTCTTCCTGCAGTGCTTGTCCCACTGGTAGATACCCAGTGACAGCCCCTGTGGCACTGAGAGGTGTATGCTTGTTGTCCACAGTTTCCGAGTGGGCCGCAAGATCTCTATCCCAGCGGCAGACTCAATGAAGCCGTCTGTGCACCCAAGCGAGTCTGAGTTCTTGTGCATATACAACTCACTGACATTCTGCGAAGCAAACCGATTGAGAAATTTCAATTCACAATGGAAAACCAAGTTCCTCACCATCCTGAGAAACGGCGCAACGCCTAAACTAAGCCTCGCGCCATTCATAATCTCATCATTTAATTTGTCTGCGATATCCTGTATTTGATCATAGTTTTCCGCCATGGCCAAGCAGAGTCTTTTTTGGTTTGTAACCAGTCGACGAAACTCGTCCAGTTTGTCACATTGACCACGGGATTCCTTGAGCGCAATGAATAATTTCTCATTGCCCATTAATTTTTCATCGACGTCTGCTATGGCCGAAAGGTACGTGACCTGGCTATCACGCACTTCCTCTAGCTCGATGGCCAGTGCCGTATCCGACATAATTAACCTACCATTCAAAAAGAAAGATTAGAAACTGCAAGATATGTTGCTGAGGGTATGGAAGGACACGGTCATGAGGGAGAGGCAAGGATTTACAGTCCAGTGACAATTCCCAGTCCAGCCACCCAGTCCCCGATAAGTCACTCTTCAAACACATCCCATCAGAGGCCCTTCAGCATTATATTTGTGTTTACATGCAAGGTGACTTGATCGAACCTGCTCAGAAAGAAGTTGGGATTTTGGCGATGGAAGCAAACTGGGTAGTTGAGGGAACGCAACGCGTTCTACTTACATGACTATTAATAGTTCAGGCCTTTGAGTGGCTTATTGGGTGTGTGCTTGTATTCTTGCTGCGTCTGGAACGAAAATAAAAATATGAGAAAGAACGACAGCAGATCGACAGAACATCAGTTGAAGTGGAAGTGGGAAGGGTAAGAGGCTACTATACCAGCGGTATAAGCAAGGAAGATGTTCCACTGTGATGTGGGAAAGGAGGGCGAGTTGGAGAAAGTGGGGAAGAGGGATTCACATTTTTTACGCGACAATATTTTTGCTGCTTGAGATAAAAATATATAAAACACACACATGCATGGATGGGAAACAGCAGGGTTCGTTGGCATCGAAGCGGCACATGCATCCGAAGTTCCAATATCAATTCAAGCATGCCAAACCACAGCGATAACTTCGAACGCCGACACTCGCTGACTTGACAAAGAGAGGTCGCGGATTTATTGCGCATGAGGATCGTGCTATCGACATCCAACCCAGCACTGAATATGAGTTCAAGTCAAGAATCAGCCACTCACTCTTTTCCCTTGTTTTGTTTGACCTCCAGAACACCCACAACGAAAACTTGACCTTGGAAACACAGCTTAAACACGTCCGATTCTACTGCGTCGTGCGCACCAAACTACGCCTCAATTCCTCGCTGGATGGATATGAGGTATGGTGTCCATTATCCGAAGCACCAAAACTCGGGATTGATGTCTTCATGTTTGTACTGATAGATTCGGACAAAAAGACTTGACAGACGAGCCGCTGCCGAGAGGGAACATGATTTCGCCATGACCGATAAAACGGGACCTCATGTTCATCTCAGTGACAGACTGCTGCTAATAGTTTTTTGTAGTCCAACGCGAATCATCTCGGCAAGAAGACGCATTTCTGAGAAGTAGGCCACTTGCACTGTCCATCCAGTGTGGCATCAACTTTTTCAATCCAGCACGACTTCAATTCAATCAACGGGACATCAATTCAGCGCAGCGCAGATGGCAGTTCGGTCGGTTTGCGATGGTCACTGTTGGATATTGGCGCTTGCCGTCGAGAAAGCACGGCAAGATCTTGATATTCAGATTAATGGTCGTACAGCAGGTTCGAAAGGAGTTGATGCCGATTCAGTCATTTCGAGGCAATGCTGGGAAACGAGGATATTTGCGGTGATGAAGACATGCCACGCGTCCTTATCGTGTTCTGGTCCAGTCATCAAAGCGGTGAAGAAACGCACCATACAGCTAATCAGAGGTTATTCGGCTCTGTGCGCTGCTGCGTTTTTGTGGTCTTTATTTCGGGCGGGCATTGTGTTGAACACAAAATCACACAATGTCATCAATCTGGCCGTGCATGTTGATCCCATATTGATCGATTCGCGCGAGACGGGCGCTTGCTTACTCGAGCTGCTTGATTGGGCTGGTGGAGATTGTGGAAATGGACTCGCTCCCTCTTCTCGTCACCCGACACCGGCAACAAAACCCACCACCCTCATCCGGAGAAACCTCAATCGAAAACAGAGGAAAGACTGGTAGAAACTTTTCATCGCCGAGTTCGCGTCAGTTTTGATTAACCGTCTGCCATCAATCCCAAACGGCTTCGAGGCCAAGAACAATATTGATCGATAATTCAGCTGATGACGAATGTCGATTAGCGTGTCAGCGGGTTGTATCCGTGAGATGGCTTGGATTTCGAATACTCCATGACCCGACGGATGTGGGGATCTCTGTTCGCGGATATCACAGACTTCATGCGTAGAGTAGAAAGCGGCACTGGAAGTACTTGTCGGTTTCTTTTTACGGTACTGCCGCGCTGTGTTTTTGAACAAGCGAAGCTCAGAAGGGAAATAGCGTGGAATAATAAATCAGCATTTTGTTGTATCCCCATACGCTTGGTCGCCAGCCATAAATCCCGCAACTACAGTTCTTCAAAGAGGCGTAGCTTCTGCATGTATTTCCGACAAACTTGACACGAAAGGAGAACAGAGACTTGATGTTTTTCAAAACAAACAAATAGTCCGTACGGTAAAGAAACGCGAACCATTGTTGGGAGGAAGATAAGACAATCTTTTCAAACGCTGGAGACAGATAAAGTTGACTTTCTCTTGCGAGTGGCGCGCTGACAGCCCTTTTGCAGGCGGTCGGTACATGGGCTTCTTTCTGTTCTTTCTTTTTCGACCGGATGAAACACTTGATTGGTTTGACCTCAGTTGTACGCTGTGGATGAGTAGCCTGTTGCAAAGAAAGTGAGGCAGTGTTTCTGAAGTCTAAAATCTTGATCTGAATACCTTGGCATCCGTGTACAACGAGAAAAGAAAGCTGCTTGAGTTATAATGATCTCCGGACGCTGGAGGAATGGCGGAGACAGTGCCAACTTTTTGAGAAAGAACGTGTGAACTTGCCTGTTTACTTCGTTCCTTGATGCGTGCGTTTTTGATTACTCTTGTAGTGACTGGGATGGAAACAATATGACGCGATGAGAAGACAGGAAAACGCTCGTACGAATCAACAAAACAAGTGGTGAAGTGGGAGAGTTGGGAAGAGTGGGAGGGTAAAATGCGAGCAGGGTGAGTAAGGGAAAAGGGGCTCTTCTGGTATTGTCTCAGCAACCTCAAAATGCTTTTCTCAACTGGAGCAACTTGCCTTGCATGCATGAAAAGAGCCGGGAGATGTATCACTTGAATGTTTATCGCTGCTGTTTGACCATAAACAAAGGTGGTGAATTTATAGCAGCGCGCGCGCGCGCGCGTGTGTGTGTGTGTGTGTGTGTGTGTGTGTGTGTGTGTGTGTGTGTGTGTGTGTGTGTGTGTGTGTGTGTGTGTGTGTGTGTGTGGGAACATGAGTCGTAATGACTGGGGCAGCCATTTACAGGCAGCCATTCAACAGAACCTACTTTTACGCCTCATATCGCCTCATCATATGCTGAAAAGTAATGGACACTGGCAACGCATTTTATTTAAGAAAGTCCAACGCGGAGGAGGGGGGAATTCACGCATCAATGGTTAAATTTTCAAAACTCTTCCCATGTATCGTCAGTGTCCCAGTCACTTTTTTTCTGGTGACCATCGTTGTGCGGAGTTGGAAGACCTTTGACAGAGACACTCTCCCGCATGGATGATTGCGGAACAGATGCTTTGACGGCGGGGGTAGACGTTGCCACTTCAGATCTACCAAAATCAGCGCCCCAGTTGTCAAACTCATCCGATTTCTTGCTGCGTGCGTTGCTGTCAGCCGGAGTATCATCGAATCCGCCAAATCCGCCGTCAAATACGTTCTTGACATTGTTTTGATGAGCGTTTGGTTTGTCGCGTTTGAGAGACTCGGCTTTCGCAAGAAGCGCGTTCCAGTCGTCGTCGGGCTTTGGCTCGGCCGTTGCGTTTGTTACAACGCTTTTCACGAAACTGAACCCGGCGAATCCGGTTTCGGTTGCCTGTTTTTTTGTAAAACGCGTTTGAGATTCCAAAGCATGCGAAAAAGATGAAAGAGATAACCTTTTGACTCATGGCACCGATCGTGCTGCTCAGATTGTTTGTTAAGTTTGGGTCCCTCAGTGCCGTGGTCGTGGGCTTGATGACCGTCTCCGTCAATGTGGATCCCAACTGCTCCGCGCCACTGACAGCCAATTCACTTGCCTTTGAGACTGTGCTTGTGAACATGGACCAGCCAAGGTTGAGAGCTTGAAGAGGGTCGGCCAGAAGATCAGGGGTTTGCTGTGGCGGAGTGTCTGAAAAAAGTTGCCAAAGTGGGGACGCTTAAAAACCCAGGCAAATAGTCCAAGTAAAACCCCATAATACATGTCGACCCGAACCCAGCATATTTTCCGCCTTGCGATGGTGGCAAATCAGCGCGTCTATTGTCATTCTCTTGGCCCTTTTTCTAAACGATTCGTTCAGTTCGCGATGAAAAAAAATCAGTACCTCGCGTCATAATACAACTTAAGAATCATACCGCAAAGTAATCATCGTTGACCCTGAATTTGTTGGCGCCACCACCGCCCATTGCATTGCTTTGATACCCGGAATTCGAAGATGACTGCGACTGAGATGAATTATTTTGCTGCTGCCGAGACGCTTCAAGTGTTGCTGGATCGGGCATGGTCCAAACGCGGCCTTCGCATTCTGCCGTCAGCTGAAAAAGAGTACATCGTCAGTATCCAACGGGACAAGTTGAATCCCATGCAAACAATAAAGCGTACTTTATCCTTATACAGCCTGGCAAACTCGCTGTTGTACTTTTCCGAGATGCCCATACCATCTCTCCAGTCTGAGTGACAAATTTAATTGGGGGCTGTCAAATAGAAATGCGGGTAAACGACGCAAACACCACTCACCTCGCTGACTCTTGAAAAACTGCAGAGCCTTCTCGTTCCCGCCCTTATTCATTCGCTTGATTTGATCGTCGCTCCATTTGTCCATGTTGAGAGATCGCACAAACGATAGATGCGTGCCGAGAGACCGGTGTACGCCTGAGCACTCGAGACAAAACACGATACCGTATGTGACAGACGCCCTTTTAGACAGCGACGTTGAAGGGCCGTTTCAGTTGGAGCAAGTGTTGCGGATAAATTGCGGGTGCAGAACTGAAAGAAGCTGCTTTACCATTGCGGATGGAATGCCCCACAGTCGAAGCAGGTTTTGTCGGGTGACTGGTAGCCGTTGGACATGGACAGTGAATCGGACTGCTGGTTTGGTTTCTCACTTTATTTTTTTACTTTAGTCGTAAATATAAATGGCTCTCGGTGATCTCAAGGAGGAGCCCGCATCAACGCCGGTCCGCAAACGGCCAGCGAGTCTGAGTCAAGCGCAATTTGACAACGTCATGCGCAAACGAAAGAGAAACAGCGCCGCGTTTATGAATGCATTCGACAGGTTCTTTTACTTTCACTTTATTATGTGCTGTCCCATTCACCCTTGGCGCTTGCTAGATATCTCATTGGAAGCATCGTACAAATCACACTCACGGACTTTGTCACGTACGATTACGTGCAGTTCTCGCCTGGACCCAATCTGAACATGGTCATTGGGTGCGTGTCAGCCGTTTTCTGCACGTATCATATAGCAGTCACTGATAAGCTCCCGAAACAGACCGAATGGAACAGGAAAGAGCACAATCGTCTGCGCAATTGCGCTTGGCCTTGGAGGGAGTCCTCAGGTATTGCAGGGATTCAGATCTCCTTTTTATGAGAGGGCGGGTTTTCGGACGAACTTTAAAACACCAAACACGTTTCAAGATTCTGGCACGTGCGAACGAAGTCAAAGATTACGTCAAAAAGAATAAGGAGAAGGCGACGATCGAGATTGAAGTCAAGACTGAGGATGGCACCACTGTGATTGAACGCAGTTTCAAAACCACATCAAAATCAAGCACATGGAAGATTGACGGTATGAACCCCTTTCTGTCTTCGATGTTTTATCGATGCTCATACCCTGCCTTTGCCTTGAAAGGTCATACGACAACGGAGAAGAATATCAAGGAGTACATCAAAAAACTCAATATTCAAGTCGACAATTTATGGTAACTTATCGCAGCATATATGACGCATCGCTAACTTATCTGCACATCTAAAATGGAAAAATAGTCAGTTTCTTCCGCAAGATAAAGTCGCTTCCTTCGCAAAAGTAAACTCATGAACCCGTCAAAACCAAATTCCTTTTTCAGCTAAACCGCATTCCTCTTTGTAGATGAAGCCTGATGAGCTTTTGCGAGAAACGGAACGTGCTGTCGGTGGAGACGAGCTGCTGCCCATGCATGACAAACTTATTTCCGATGGAAAAGACCTCAAGGAAGTTGAAGAGGTAGTAAAACGCCATTGCCCTCCATGCATGCTCTAAAATCTCGCCTGATGAATATCAAAACCGTATCGTTCACGCGAAAAACTCAAAGGTCCTCGCAACCGACACCGAGGCACTCGCAGTCCTCGAAAAAAAGCAATCATCACAATCTGAACTCGTTGAAAAACTCAGAGAGCGCGAACGTCGTTTACACGAAGCCACAGTGTTAAAAATGGCCATCCCTCTGAGCGAATACGACGTACTTCATGCAGAATATGTGGAAATCAAGGCCGAAAAAAAGAAGGCAAAGTTGAAACTGGATGCGGCATTGGCGGCAGTCGCTCCCGTCTCTGACATTTACGGAAAACTGAAGCGCGCAAGTCAAACTGCCAAAACTCTTGTTCAAAAAACAGGGGACTGGTTCAATAAGGAAGGTTTGAACAAGGTTACTTCGGCGCAGGAGTTGATTGCAGCAAATGAAGAGCAAGAGAGGAGTCACGGCGCGCATGTTCGGGCTGCAAAGAAAAGTCTGGATGAATGGATCAATAAGCTTGACGTGGCTCGAGTGAAGCGCGATCAAAGCCAACGTGAAGTGGATCGAATCAAAGCGGATTTAGACCGCGCAGGATTGTTGGACGCATCTGGTCGGCAGTTGGATCCCGAAAAGTCGCCCGAAATTCTGGAAATCCATGAACGCATGACTCAGATAAAAGATGAGGCGGATGAGTGCTATGCGGAAATTTCGGGCTTGAATGATCAGAAACATCCTCTGTTTGACGGTATGAAGCGCATGGAAGATCGCGTGTTGCAACTGAAACATGAGCTTGGAGAGACTGCGTCCGTTGCGAATCGAAAATTGCAAGCGCTGCAGCGCCTGAACGAGACGGCGTATCGTGGAGTTCAATTTTTGAGATCCAATCACGGCCTTCAGTTTGAAAAGCAAGTTTTTGAACCAATATGCATGGGAATCAATGCGAGTCAGCCAGAATATGCGCGAGCACTCGAAGCATTCATTGGATACAACCGTCTCATTGTTGAGTATTGCGTTACTCTCTTGATTGACGGAACTTGACATTTCATCGCATGACAGACATTTGTGACCCAAACTGAAAACGACTACAAAACGTTGCGTGATTACTTGTATGATGTTAAAAAACTGCGCGTCAACGTTGTCTGCGTGCAAAATATCCGCAGCGAATTCAAGTCTGCAATCTCACAAGCCGAGCTGGATCGGCTAGGTTTCGATGGCGTTTTAATTGACTTTGTGCAGGGTCATCCAGTATACCTGTCTGCACTCATGCAATATACTGGTGTTCACCAGACAGTGAGTGCCCCAAACTACAAACGTAATCAATAGCATTTAACATTGAGTTTTTCTCCAAAGCCAATCTGCCTGCGCGCTGACCGTGGATTCAACTATAATCAAGTTGATAATCACTCCAACATTCAAAGTTACGCTTGTGGGGATTATTCATACTCAGTGCGAGGTGCTTATGGAAGCAAGTCAACCAAATCTGAAACCATGAGGGACGCCCAGATTCTCAAACTCAGCGGTGAGAGGAAAATTGCCACGTTCCTTCATTAATTTTCTCCTGATGGGCGAGGGTCCCCCTGCTTTATTTTCGATTGTTAGTGGACGTTGAAAAGCAGGATCAGCTAAAACAAGAAATTCAAAATGTGGAAGACGCTGTTTCTCAAAGTAAAAGAGATATAGAGAGTCTCACTGCAAAGGAAAAAGTGATGCGCCAACGGTTTGAAGATCTGAAGAGAGAACGGGTACAGTTTTTTTATCTTTTTTTTCAGCGCAGTTGTATCAAATTTTTTGACTCTGTTCCTTCATAAGGCTGGCTTGAACGAGCGGAAGAGAGAGATTATGGATAGACCGAAAGCGTATGAGCGAAAATGCGTGGAACTTGGTAAAAAAAATCGTCGTGTCTTTAAAACCTCACTCATCTTTCAAACAATCAGAACAATACGAGTTGCGAGTTTCAAATGTTGAAGAAGCCCTCGAGAAGTCGCGAGGAAAACTCGATGAATTAAACTCGCAAAAGCAGCGCTATGCAATCGATCGGGCGAAGCTGACCATGTCATTTGTTGTAAGTAGATGATATTTTTTCCTTATTTTGTTTTCTTGACTCCCTCTTCTAATGTATCAATTTGCAGAAACGCCATCTTGAATCGTGTGATATGCTCGACCAAGTGATTCAAACGACGGTAGATCGAGTCCAGCTTGAAGCTGAGGCTGGTGACGCTTCGATTGTTGAATCTCGCGCCAAAGATCAGAATACGGAAATTCAGAATCAGTACGCTAGAAGTGAGTTTTATTGTCTTTGCCATTCTTCAATTGCGTTTCAGTTAAACTCATTGATTGTCCATATACAAATTGCAGTCACCGAAAAGTTTGCTGCCGTGAAAGCCAAAGCCGAAATTGCATTACGAGCAGCACAGGCAGCAGTTCCGGAAAGTACGAGTGAAGCTGTCCGCGAGGAGGTTGCACATGTAGGTTCCTCTCATTTCAGACCGCTAGAACACACAGAAAAAGTGAAATGAACTGACACATTTGAAAAATCAAACAATCAGGTGAAAGAAAACAACACTTTGGAAGAATTGCTGGACCAACTCACGCGAGTCCAAGCACGTGCGGACATTTTGGCAAACACGGATCCGAAAGTTTTGGAGCAGTTTGAGAGGCGCGCGGTGGAGGTAATCTCAGCATCCGTTTGTATTCTTTTTGGTCTGTTGACTAATTCTTTGTCATCCAGATTGATGCAGCCAAAGCAAAAATCGCAAAGATTCAGCAAAACATTCTCAAATTGAAGGCGAGCATTGAACGTATGCGAGAAGTCTGGCAGGGACAGCTGAATGAGCTTGTGACGAAAATTAACAATCAGTTCTCAAAATCGCTACAAAGTTGAGATGCGTGTTTCATAACTGGGTTAAGTTTCTGACGGTTTGCATCTGTTTAGATATTGGATGCGCTGGAGAGATTAAGATTGGTGAATAGCACAGCCGCTCATTTCTCTACACCTGTGTAAGCTGAACATGTCGTTTATTTTTGGCATCATCAGGCGAGGAAGAAGACTTCAACAAATGGCGAATTGATATCCTCGTCAGGTTTCGCGACACTGAAAAGCTTCAAATCCTCGATGATCAACGGCAGTCTGGAGGAGAACGGTCCGTGACAACAATCACATACCTGATGGCTCTACAACAACTGTCGAAGGCGCCTTTCCGAGTTGTAGACGAAATCAACCAAGGAATGGATCCTCGAAACGAACGTGCGGTTCATTCGCAAATGGTGGAAATTGCCTGTGAAGCTGGATCCTCTCAGTTGCGGAATACACCTCTTTTTTTTCCTTGTTTGTCTATCTGGAAGCTGGCGTTTACTGATTATTCTGTTGCGTAAATTAGGTACTTTTTGATCACGCCAAAACTGTTGCCGGACTTGGAGTACCACGTCAACATGAAAATTCTGACAATCTACAATGGAGACTATCAGCCGGAAAAGTTTGATATTGAAGGGTTTCTTACGAAAAAGAAGCTGCGAATGGCAGCGTCGTGAGTGAGGGGAGCAAGACTGTTTGTGCTTGGGCGTATTGTGTTTATCAAAGAATAATAAAATGATGTGATCTGAAATGAATGCAGCAGTGTTGATCCTATATCCAACCGAAACAAGTTCGTTGTATCCAAAAAGTTTAAGCGGCTTTAATGGCAGTCACAAACAATTCTACTCGCTCTTGGTCGCAGCAGTAAACAGTCCGCTCTCTTGCTTCGCCTCCAATAATAACATGGTTTGCTCCACCTTCTTCAGCTTCGTTTCCAGCTCCTCCACAGTCTTCTTCAATCCGGCAACATCGTCCGCACCGCCTGAACTCAAACCCTTCACAAACGCCACCAGTTTACCCGTCTCCTGCTCAGCAAGCGCCGTCGCAGCCACCGCCGCACAAACACCCAAATGTGGCTTCTTTTCATCTCCAAATTTGGCCAATGCACGAATAGCTGCCACTTGCACTCGGTGCGAGCCATCCGCTCTAACAAGGTGTGCCAAACGCTCTGCAGCTTCCTTCCTGTGAAGCGCGTTCTCGAGCCATACTGCAGCACTTGCATATGCGTCCACTGCAACCACGTGGCATGTCTCGGGCATTGCACGTCCATTCTCGCTGAATAGAAGGGTGTGGAGGTGGTCAAAGGCCGCTTGGGATCGGTGGAGACCGAGACCAGCAAGGATTCCTTGGTACGTGTGGGAGTGGATGTCACGGCTGGATGGGTCGTTCCAGGCTGCAATCAAGAGGTTTGCGTCATCGGAGTGTCTTTGGCGGCCGAGGTTGGTGTACAAGAATCGACGGGAGCGTGGGGAGAGAAGGTTGGCTTTTGTGTTGAGCACGGATAAAAGCCCGTCGCGGATTCCAGCGTCCTTTGCAGTGGCAGAATTGACGAGAACTCGCAAAGATCGTGGGTCACTTTCAGTCGCCAAAGAGGCTGCCAGAATGTTCACTGCAGATTGAAGGTCGGAACTCGACAGGCTTGTGTAGACTGGCAAAGTAAAAATTAGTGCAGAGCCTAAAAGAGTGGAACCCAGGGCGACTTCTCACCAGAACTTCTGACGCCATAAAATGGCTCATTGAGTAATGCTGCGGCCACCTTCTTCATGGAAGATACACCACCGTTTTTGATGAGTTGACGGTATGCACGAATCTAAACAGGAAACAAGTCAACAAAACCGTCAAGAAAGGCAGCCAAGTTAAGATGCTCACCCTGCTCACGACATCCCTGCCTCTTTTAGCAGTTCCTTCCAAAATGGCTTCGCCAGGGTTAAACTCAGCACTGTGCAATACTTTTCCGCGCGGATCAATTTCAACCACGTCTGGCTTTGCATCGCCCAATGGAATGAATGCCATCACTTTTGGGCCAGTTGTGTCGTTGAAGACCACTTCCGCAGTGTGCACTTTTCCATCAACGTCAACAACGTCAATTTCAATTGTCACATCAAACACCAACGGGATTTGAAGGTCCTTGTTGAACTGAGTTTGCTCGAGCGTGATTTGAACTAGCTTGCGGTCTGCATTGTATTCGTAGTCAGCCTTGAGTTTAACGAAGCCGCGGCCGTAAATCCACTGGTCAAAGAATTTGGTCAAGTTCATGCCGGATTCGAGTTCCAATTCGCGTTTAAAGTCCTCGGTTTCAGAGTATTTGCCAGAGTACTTTTTGATGTAATCTGGTTGAGAAGCCAGTCAGCATTTTCATCGAGATAATTGTAGTAAAGCAAAAAAACTCAACTCTTCACTCCAGCCCAGAACGTGTCATTTCCCAAAGTCCATCGCAACATGTGCAACCTAAACGCACCTCCTGGGTACGTGTGACCGTCAAACATATCCCAAGAGCTGTCGTACGTGCGACAGACAATCGGCCGCACATACGACGCAGTCTCCTGCATGTACCACTCCACCTGATTGAAGATTTCGAAACGCGCCTCTTCATGGGTGTGATGCTCCTCCGCCCACACACTCTCCATGTATGTGGCCCAGGACTCCTTCAACCAGACATGCTCAAAGTGACGCATCGTGATCAAGTCACCGAAATACGTATGCGCCATTTCGTGCAAGTTGACACCTTCGACGATAGCTCCCCACCCGTCTTTCGCAATGTTGTCGTCGACGAGGAAAATGTCCTTGTAAGTGACGAGACTAATGTTTTCCATGGCACCGCCCTCGATTTTTGGGGAAATAATCTGAGTTTTTTTAAGAACTGTTTAGTTTTTGCATTCGAACACATCGATAACTTTTTTGAGTTGCGGCAACCTGATAGTATTTTTCCCAAGGAAACTTGAACCCAAGCTTGTTCTGCATCCACCGCACCATTTCGCCCGTCCGTCCAAACGTTTTCAGCAAGTTCTCGGGTGTGACAAACTCATTGTCTCTGGAGCAAAGGTACTGCAACTTCATGCCGTCCACATCTCCATCATCCACAGTCACAAAATCACCCACAGCCCAGCAAATCAAGTAACTCGGACATGTGTGGTTCGCGAGTTTGTATACGGTTGTACTGATATCAGCGTTGTTGGCATTTGGGGTGGTTGAGATGTGAGCACCATTTGCCACAGCAGTGTGATGGGTTGAGTGAGTGATGACAAATTCTGAGTAAAAGTGAGAATCGAAACGACGCATCAGGAACTGTGCCAGCCAATGCATGCATGAGAAGTTTTTGAAACACACATACCAAGCGTGGTTCGTACAAGTGGAAGATCGACACAGGGCAGCCAGTACCGCGCGCGCTCAGATTCGTGGTCGGTGATGACATGGAGCGCCCGATCAGGAACGGCCGCATCCGCAACATGGAAGTAGAGACCTGCGATGGGTCTGTTTTATGCAGTGGACATAGTTTGAATAACGAGGGTTGGGGGGGTGCCAAATTCTGAAAGCTCCACTTACTTTTCAATGACATAGTCAATGCTAACAACCTTGTCGCCGTGGAATCCCTTGATCCATTGCAGCTCGAGAATCTTTCCATCATGATCCCACGAGTCCACCCCCGTGACAGAATTGATTGTTAAATCGACGGCGTTGAGTCTCAGCACTCTGTCAACCTTTGCAAGGGATCCGGATGCGGCGGAATGCCCGCGGACAGTGACGGACACGACAGCAGGCATCCGCTTGGCCTTCAGCTCGTGCTCGGTGCTCTGGAGGGCGATCCGGATGTGCACGGGAAGGATCCGTGAGTGTGGCGCGTAACTGGGCTTGGCAGAGTCCGTGGCAAAGTTCTTGTTCACGGCAATGGGAGACATTCCTGAGGCGGTGATGAGTGCCATTGCCTCGTCAGAGCATTCGGCAAGACTGTGTATGTTGCAGCAGGGCTGTGGAATGGGGTGGGGGGTTGCTTGGGTTAGCGTTGCCTTGGTTTCTTTGGGATCAGGGCACCAACCATATTTCAAAGTGTTTTTTTTTGTCCGCTTTTTTTCGGGTGGCTTGTTTAAATCATATGCTCGCGGTTGAGCAAGTGACTGCGCCCGTTCGCTGAATGACAATCACCGGAAAACAGCCGATGGGATCACGGCATGACCCACGATTCCTTACGCGTTACTAACACAGCTGTAAGGGCATAAACATTGGGCGTAACAAGGTCATTTGATGCATCATGTGAACGTTACCCGACACTCGCTACAAACAGTCCCCAGTTCTCAACACCCTCTCTCCTCCTTCTTCTTTTTTCTTTTTTCTTTTCTTTTTGTTGAGACTGCGAAAAGGTTACTTTATTTGGAAGGAGTGAGTTAAAGAACAGCGACTAAAAATATATACAGCCATCAATCGAATGAGTCAAAACAGAAACAGGTCGGAAGAATAAGTCAGGACAGAAAGAGTCGAAAGTGATAAAAAAGCTCCGAGTGAAAAAGGGGAAACTGCGAAAAAAAAACAATACATAAAAGCGCGTCAATCAAACAAGAAAGCCGTGTCCAAAATTAGAAGAAAAAACACCGAATACCCCCCAAATAAACCCAAAAAAAGAAAAAGAGCCTTCTTCCAAACACTTTTCACTCATCCGGGTTCAAATCTTCTTCATCTTCCGAACTGCTTGCTCCCGCCTCATCCCCACTTTGCCTGCCCTCCGCAGATCCATGTTTGCCTTTTCCCATGTGATATTTGAGTCCCGCGAGTGTGCTGTATGCTTTTCGACATGGCTCTACAGTGCATTGGAAGACTTTGGTCAAATCTTCAGTTGCCGATTCTTTGCTCCAATAATACCCGGGCGGCATGTTGTGAAAATCCGTATGCAAGCTCAAGTGATACTAAGAAATTTCAAAGCAGCCATCAGCTGTCTGGAAACATTCAAACATAAAATCTTGAAAAAATCACCTTCAGCCCATTTGCAGTGGTGTAATCTTTGCGACAAATCGGGCAAAAATACACCTTTTCTGCAGTCTCCGGGTCCAAAATCCACAACTTTCCACACTTGATTCGTTTTCGAATGCCCGGTTTGACTCGCGGTAGTTTGTCGAGGACAATGTCGGCAAGTGACAGACTGCCTGGATTCGATGCAAGCGCTGCGGCAGTGATGGCAGCCTGCTTGATTTGCTTTTTGGATTTGAAACGGGATACAAAATTTGGGTCGCGTTCAAAGAAGGAAGGGTGAAAGAGTGGGAATTGATTGGCTGATTTCTTAAATTCATGTGCGGGCTTGTGGACGTCGCTTGGATTTGACAGGTTGCGATCGTATGAAAGCGGAGAAGCGGAGGAGGCTGCAGGAAGTGAAGGGAGCTGTGGTTTCGATAAATTTTCGATGGCAAGTGCTGCAGATGAAATTGCGGAAGTGCTGTCAATTTGCGACTGGTCCTGCGCAACTTGATTTAGCCTTGAAGCAGCTGAATCGGTTGAATAGTATCCATTGTCTGCTGAATGAATGGATTCGTCCCCAGAATCAGGCCCCAGTGAAGGATTTCGCAGTGCGACAGACGAGGAAGGATTGATCGATGCTGAAGATTGTCCCGACACTTCCGCCTTGGCAGTATTTGAAGCTTCTGCTGGTATCGGTTGGGAGGGAATAACGGGCGATGCGCCTTTTGGAAGGGCAAAGTGAGCCTTTCGAGGTTCACCGTCGCCATTTTGAGGCGGAATCGGATAGATGCACACTTTGGATCGCTCATAGCATCCCGTACATGATGGCTTGAGCATATCGCATTTTATCTTTTTGGTGTGGCAGGCTGTGCAGGCGGCATGCCTGCGTGTCTTTGCAATGCGCGGAGACTCGTCGAGAGAAGCCAGAATGGCTTGCTGCATGTACGGAGAGTCCGACATGGCTCTTACATCAGGCATAGAGACAGTGGGAATGTCGTAGGATGAAGACATTTCGGCTGTGCCACCCGAGAGACTCGACTTTTTGCGCATCTCATCCGCATACGCACAAGTTTCGCCCCGCTCGGTGCAGCGAATGCAATTTTCGCCAGACTCAAACTCGCAGCGTTTCCTCATGGCCCTGCACAAGTCGCAGGGGCGTAAGCGCTTGAGTGAACCAGCAGCGACGCCGTCGGGCAGCCGATCTACTTCGGCGGGCCCATTTGTTCCCAGCGGCATCCCCGCTGATATTGGGGCTGCACTCCGGGCCTCGGGGTAGGAATCGCCGGCCTCGCCGTGACTGATGCGATGTGGTGGGGACTGGGAGCAGCGGTGAAAGTTGAGCATGGCCTCGACGGCCTCCCGCTCCTGGTCTGAGCTGCTTCCGTACTCTGCGGACAGTGAATGTGTTGGTTGCATCCAGTCTTGCGGCTGACTCTTGTGCGGTGGTTGTTGCTTGGGAAACGGCGACAAATTCTGAAACAAATATTGCATTTTTGTTTTTTTCTCTTTTTTTCACTTTTGTTTTCTTTCTTTTTTGCTGTCTTTATTGCTGGATTTGGTGCTGCCACTGCTGCTACCATGGTCCTGCCGGGCTTAAAGTGCGAGCTGCTGTTAACGGGCGGGCCGAGAGAACACGAGGCTATTTTGCGGGAAGTTGTGGGAATTTCAAATGCGGCAATCGATCGAATCCCTTTTTAAGACTTGTGTTATTCTTGACGCGGGTGCAAACAAACAACGAGAGACATTCTGCCTGAAGCGACAGAACCGACGCTTACAATGCTGACAAAGACTGACTTCGAGCACTGGCCCAACAAGCGGAGGCACAATGTCTTCTCACTCTCAAACACGCACTCTCTCTCATCAAACACTCTGCCGATGCCGACATTCAGTCAGGTTCCTCTGTGACCGCCGTCGGAGTGAGCAACGGGATAACATTTGATGCGTGAAATAAAAACAGGGTTTCTTATCAGGGGGGGGTACCTTCAATTTTCGGAATGCTTGGTTTTTTGGGTCCTTTCCCCAACGAAATTCCGAAGCAAAGAATGCCATCATCATCATCCGTCTCCCTCAGACACATCTCGCTTCTCTTGCTAGTCGTATGCTCCTCTCCCATCTCCGCACGGGATATGCCACCACACGTCGATCTCCTACATCACGTCGTGTCTTCGGACCCGTTTTCAGACTTTGAGTCCGCCATGCCTCCATTCACCATCTCAGCAACCCAGTTCTCGCGAACATCCGCGATACCCTTGTTCCGGTCTATGGACTACTGCTACGCAGAGCCGTGGAAGGTGTGCACGGCGCCAAAGCCTGCTCTGCGGCGGGTGTATGACTCTCTTAATGCACTGATCATGATTGTTTGGTGGATGGTGTCATCTGCGGTTGGGTTTTGGAGTCGCGGACTTGTGCAAAGGGTTGAGAAGCGATTGGGGAGAGGGAAATGACCAATTGTGATTATAACTGTATTTATTTATTTTTTCATTTTAATATTTACACTTTTACACTTTTGAGCTTGCATCTTGAACAATGAATATATTCTTCATCTACTTTTGAAGTACGCAAAGCGTGAGATTTACCCTTTCCAAACAGCGCGTATTTGTCGCCCTTTAAGGCACTCATTGGACGAGTTGAGTTTCTTTCAGAAATGATGTTTATGCAGTCAGTCCGCCACGGGAAAGATGCCATCCATGTAAGCATCAGATCGATCTGAGGAACAATCCATCTGGCTTCAGAGTACTCTCATGCATTCATTCATAGCCGCAACGTACAAATTTATTCCTCAACGAAATAAGAACAACAAAACAAAAAAAAAGCACACCACCACATGTTAAGACCTGGTGCCAATAACAGGGGAAGGAGGGGGGGTATATGGTACACAACGATACAAGTCCTCAACGAGAATGAAAAATAAAAGAAATAACAAGCAATCTCCAAACCATTAATATACGCACTGACAATTTTTTTGTGTTCACAAGCACAAAACACGCCCGGGAAAAACAATCCAGCTAATGTAACGCAACTTCCGAATAAATTTCAATGGGACTTTCGGGAAATGATTCCTTTCGAGACATCGAAAAATTTCGACAAATACGCGCGCGGGAGACTTTCGATTTTGGGAGCATTTCTCACACAAACCAACCTCTATAACACAACACACAACACCCCACCAACGGACTTGTTTCTATGCACTTTTCCATCCTCCCACACCTCCTCCCCTGTTTGGCACTCACCCCCCTTTTTTTTTCCCAGTAAATGCTGGCTTCCATCATCTGGTACCCCAAAGCCACAAGTCACTCATTTTTTCCCAAACTCCGACTTCTCGACTGCAATCCCCCACCCAACAACCCAGCCTTCAACACTTCCGCATACGTGACATTCATGGCCACACCCTTGGCATCAACTGCTGCTGCTGCACCTACACGAGTGCTTGAATTCCTATTGCTACTGCTACTACCGCCACGCTGCTGCTGATGTACATGTTTCGGTGTCGAGAAATCACCATCTGGAACGGGACTCGGTGTCCATCCTTCTTCGAGCACGTTCGAAAATGCTCGTAGGTGGTGGGACGGAGATGGGACAAAGCTTCCGCTTAAAGTGCTACCTTCAGCAGGAGACGGCACGGATCCAGTAGGCAAGAGATTTGAGAATGAGTTTTTCGATGGTTTAGGGTCGGCAATCGGTTTGGTGTCGATGGTTGGATGTGCGGGTGTGGATGAAGGAGCGGCAGCAGCAGCTGTTGATTGGAACACAAATTTGTGGGGGGAAAAAAAAATAAAATTAGAAATCAAAAATCAACCAATAAAAAAACAACGGAAATAAGCATCTCTCTCTCTCACCAGGCGCAGGCGGCTGACCTCGCAAATCAGTGGATACCCTCGATTTTTCAGCCGACTGATGATGAGCAATCGTTACACTGGGTGTAATAATTTCGGCAGCACCCAAGATTTCATCACCACCACCACCACCACCCGCTTTCGGACTTGGGTATTCACATGCGAGTCCCCGCGCGTGACAGAAACCACATCGCGGCCGAGAACGGTCACATTTCACCTTCTTTTTGTAGCAAGTCCAGCAGCTTGCGATACGCGTTTTTGAGGCCAAGTTTGCTGCGGCGGGTTGAGCGACTGGTGGTTTCGCCGCTGATGCAACTGATTTCGTTGGCTTTGAAACAGTTTTTTGGGATGCTGCAGAAGGAACTGATTGCGTAGTAGTTGGTGCTGATGGCGCAGATGATGTGAATCTTCCCAACGGAGCAGAGGCTACTTGGTGGTAGTAGACATGGTGGTGATGATGTTGACCCTGTTGTTGTTGCTGAGATTGCTGCATGTCGGTTGAAGGTTGTTGTTGATACTGACGCTGCTGCTGCGCCATCTGTTGATGTTGATGATTCTGCTGTTGCTGCTGTTGTTGAAGTTGCCCATGGTCGTATTGTTGTTGGTAATAATGGCTTCCATATTGTGAAAGCGCCTGCGGATGTTGAAATTGTTGATTCCGCTGTTGTTGTTGATGCTGGTATTGCAGCTGTTCTTGATATTGTTGGTGTTGACGTTGTTGATATTGTTGTTGGGCTTCCTGGGTCGGATGGTAGATCGGATGGACAGGATATGATTCCACTCGAGGTGAAGCCAACACCGTTGAGGGAGAGGTTTCGTTCATGTATTGTTGAGTTAGATGCTGCTGCTGCTCCGGCTGATCTTGTTCGATGGATCCATCATTCGAATAATGGTGATGATGATAGTAGTGATGGTGATGGTGATGGAACGGATTTTGCACTTGCTGCCCATTAGAAGGAGACTCGTCAGCAACTTCCTTTCCTTGCTGATCCGTCATTTGTTGCTCGACGCGTTGTTGAATCATGACTTGGTGATGTTGCTCCAACTCGTGCTTTTTATCTCGCCGTTCTTGCACACGCTGAGCTTGTTCTTTGTTCTGCTGGCGTTGAACGTGCAATGTGTGTTGGTTGTGTCGATGATGCCGCTCTTGAGATGAGGATGAATCGTCGCCGCTGGCATTTCCTTCCTTTCCAGCGTTGTTGTCATCCCCACCGTTGCCTTCCGAGTTGGATGCACTGTCTTCTCCTGAGGATATTGCGCGGAGTGTTTTTCTACCTCCTCCACCATCAGTGTGTAAGCTCTTTTCAGTCGGTTGTTGTGCCGCAGGTGCGTCCGTGAAAAGTGACTGAATCACAGCTCGAGATCCAGCAATCAATGCATCTCCTGACTCTCCAACAGGGCCTGCTTTTTTCGGACCTGCGTCATTGTACCTCGGATACTGAGGCTGGTGATCATGTCCTTCCAATTGCTCGTCGTTTCGTCGCTGGACTTGTGAGTCCATAGCAGACGTATGCGCTTCCATGGCGCATGCACTTGAACTGGATGTACTTTGCTCATTTTCCTGCTCTGGTTCTGCAACGTCCATCTGAACGTTGCGAAAACCTTCCTCAATTGCAACGACACTGCCCGACTCCAAGGACTGCGGTGAAACATCGCTTCCAAAGCTCATTTTCCTTTCTATTTTTGCCTCTTCTGTTTCCATTGAGATGAGAGACGGACCACCACTCCCAATGGTGGCAACAGGATCGTGTCTTGCATATTGACATCCGGCCGCCCCGTCCCGACCTCTTTTCGAACACTCTCCACAGGAGGGTCTTGCATTGTCGCATTTTAAATGAAGACGCTGACACCGTGCACAACTCATCAACCGCGGATCCTTGCGCCTTCTGCCACGGTATTCACAGGTTCCCGGAGTGTTGTGCGCGATACAGGATGAGCAGGAAGGACGCGCCGCGTTGCATTCGCGGTTAAATGTTCGACAAGTTGAGCAGCTTGGTTTTGTCCGGTGCTGAGTGATTTGCTGCTGGATTTGGGTTGGCTGAATGTTGTTTGTTGGTTTGTCTGTTTGAGGTGCTACAGCGAGGCTGCTGGTTGCGGAAGGACTTGGGGAAGATGGGGTCGTGTTTTCAGATATGGTTGGCGTCGGATACTTGCATTGGTTGGGTTTGCCTAGACATGGGGTGCAGACTGGGAATGTTTGATCGCAATGGGTTTTATCCAGGTGGCATGATTCACATGGTGATTCCGCGCGTTGCGCTGAGTCTGGTTGTGAGTGTAAGTGAGTGAGTGAGTGAGTGAGTGGGTGAAATAAATGAAAAAAAAAGAAGGAAAAAAAAGGGAAAAAAAAGGGAAAAAAAAGGGAAAAAAAGAGCGAAAATCAGAGGAAGAAAAAAGGGAAAAACAGAAAGACATCAAGATAGAAGGGGGTGGAAAATGAAGAAGAAAAGTATTACTGAAAAAAGGAGGCGTTTTTTCTTTTTCAGACAGCAAAAATTTTTCGAAGGCAGGTGAAGATGGAGAAGGGAATTTGCAGACACAGATCGAAAGCGGGCATCCCACGTCAGAAACGGGTACAAAGAGCCGAAAGCGGGGAAATGCGAAAAAAAGAGAATCAAGCAAACTGTGTCCGGAAAATACTCACCGTGTGCGGCAATAGTGGACACCAATCCGGAAGAATGCTCAGGAGTCCACTCGCACGACACTCGCAGCTTGGCACACGTCCCGCAGACGGGTCGCACCGCATCACACCGCTTCCTCCTCCGCTTGCAACCCTCGCACGGCTTCACGCGTGGCCGCAATCCAAGCGCCGACCCGGATGACTCACCGCCGGTGCCGGAGGGCCCGTCGTTGCCGGGCTCTCTCTCCGCCCCGACCTCCATCATCATCAGGATCGTTTGCGCTGCCTCAAGTTCTTTGTCGGGTGCTTCTGGGTCCATTCGATTCGAAGTAGAGTTGTGGTTGTGCTCTTTGGCAAAATTTTCACGTTTTGTTTGCAAAAAATTATCTGTGAATTGGAACCGAGTTTTTCCTTTTGCAACACGTTGAGAGAGCGGAAGAAGCATGTTTTGCAGAGGCCAAAGTGAGACAAATCGGAAAGAAAGTATGGCGATAAATACGCACCTGAAATGGACAGATTCGGACGTGATTTGGGGGTGAATATTGTTCCCTATTTATTTATTTATTTATTTATTTATATTTATTTTCACTTTGTAAACACCTCGTAAACAGATGGACTTTGCCCACTGCTCCATCGCGGCAATCGCAAGCGCAAATCCAGTCGATCGCGCAAAGGCATTCTATAAACTGGCGCATTCAGATTGGTCGAAAGGGGGCATGGAAATGCTGAAACAGTCTCTGACAAAGTCCGAACCTAAAAACCCGAAACAGCAGCGCATGCCAACAGCTGCATGCGGAGCCTTTGTGCATGGCTGCGAAGACGAATTCGAACTTGTGCGAAAGGCGGCAGTCGGTAATCTATTTATTTTCCATTTGTTTATTTATTTATTTACATCGATGCCGAATTTACTTTTACAGACTCGCTCTGCACAATCACACTTGCAACAAAGTCACCTGCATTTGCCTCTTCAGCTCTGGACTGTCTTGTTGGTGCGCTGACTATTTCATTGTCCATATTGTCGATTTTATGACTAAGCCAAAAAAAAAAAAAAAACCCAGACATGTTCAACGACGAAATGTTTTCGGTCCGCGTTGCCGCAATCACAAACATCAAACGCATCGCAACGCATTTTCCACTCATTCTCAATGTCATGCAATTAACAACCATGCTCCTGGCTCTTGATGCAGTAAATCTAAACATGCGGCACTTGGGATATGATCTCCTTGGGTAAAATGATCCATATCAGATGGTGTTTAAAATGAACTCATGTGTTGCGCAGACTGTTTCGACTCGTTGACCTGGATTCCCTGAAACGCGTCATTATGCACTTGTATCGAAATTTGAAACGCTTTCCCGGCGATTTACCCAAGATTTTAGTATGCTTTCGAGACTTGGGCATGAATCATCCTGGATACGTGGGTAGTGTGGATTTCTTTTTCTTTTTTTTTCTTTCGCCGAATTCACCCAATTTGCCTACTCACTTTTAAAAAACAGAGGAATACAAGGATCGACTGTTGAAGCTTGATAACCGTTATTTACCCCAAGAAGTCAACCTGGACAGCTTAACACGTGAGACACTGACAAATATATCAATGACAAACAGTGAAAGGCTGACCAACCCAACCTTTTGATTTCCAAAAAACTCAGACATTGCAAACTTGATCCTCATTTTCAATGCCGGGTTTTCTCACCCTATAATCCTTGAATCCATGCCCAACTACACATTCCGGCAAGTGTATTTCCTGAATGCAAAATATCCCCAATGTTTCCCAAAGATGGAGGTGAGGATTGTCGTCCATCACTTCATCCCCCCCCCCCCCCCCCCCCCCCGCCAACTCACTTGAGATTATCCCCAAAAAAGGACTTTGACCATCCCATGGACCATGGCCAAGCACCAAGCGAATTGATGAACCCCACTTCCATGACAACACTCTCGAATATGGATTTTGTTTGCGAAACGTTCAATTCAGTCACACGCGATGCTCAAGATCTTTTGACGGCGCTCGAATTTCGTGCATGTATTGAGATGTTGGATGGATTTGGCAGGTGCGAAAAAGTTACCACCTCGGGTGCTCCCCCCCTTTTTTTTGTTTTGCTGAAAGTCTTTTTTTTCTCATCCAGACAATTGCATAAAATCTGTCGTTTGGAACCCGACATGCACATGGCCGTATTCGCCAAAGGCTGCATTCAAGCTTTCAAGCTCACTGCAACCATCCAATCGCTTGTATTCCAAACCACCGAAACCCGATCTTTCACTTCAACTTGCATCGAACAGTGTGCCGAAATCTCGCGGACTTGTTTCAGTTTATTTAACCTCACGCGAGCGCTGTTGTCTGTGTTTTTGGGGTTGGAGGTGAGCACGTTGCGTTGTTTGCTGGAGTTGGGGGTCCTTGCGCAGGCGGGCGCTGCTTTTGCAGCGGTGAAAGGGGTTAATGGTGGTTTGGAGTATCTCAACAGGTATATTGTTTGTTCACTTGCCCATCCATTCTTTGAAGGTTGACCTTTTTTTCCAACACAAGTCAGGAACACGTGCAGCTTATCAACAAAATCAAAAAAGAGACTGCCGCGATACCCCCCATCACATCAGATACCAGTGCAGTCCATTTAGAAATTTTGAAAACCTATATATCGAGCTATAAACTCCCGAAAATTGAAGTTGCTCGATGGGTTCGTTTCTTCAACGGGACAGTCACTTGCACAGTTGAACACGGGTTGCCGGCAACTCTCGAATGCGCTCAATATATCCCAGTACCTGTTCAGTTTGAAGGGAGCGTGCAAAATTGGCGGCGATCTGGTGGGAGTTGGAAGGATGGCAGTGTTGCAGTACTTGTTGAGGTATTTCAACCTTAACAAGATTGTCCTCCTTGTTAAACTGACAAGAGTTTATTTTGCATTTGGCAGTTGTCCAATTTGAAGCAGATTGTCGTGCCGCTTGACTCTGAGTGTCTCGAACCCGTTGAGACATATGAGGCGCGATTTTCTTTTTCGACAAAACTTGTTTTGGGAGGTGCGTGTGAAGGAAGACCCCCTGGTGATGGGTTTATTGTTTTAATAATTCCATTCTCTTCTTCCCCACCATCTACACAGACTCCAAGCACGTGAAATGCAAGCTCATCCAGTCCCATGACGCATCCACCCTCCCCGCTTCAATGTTTGACGAATGGACGCTCCGCCCGACATCGGCTTTATTCACCCGCGCCGTTTGCCATGATTCAACGTGTGCGAGTGTGTTGCAGAAGGATGAGACGTGGTATCCGTATTGGAACCCGCTTGCTCAGTAATAATATCGGTTGTTTCGCTTGTATTTTTGCTCAAGTGCAGGTTCGAGAGGAGGTTGTGGTATTCGGCTTTTCCTTTTGATAACAGGTATTTGATGGATTCCTGTTGCGAGTAAAAAATATATATATATGCGTGCAATGTATGTGCACATCGATAAATACGAGGAATTGTGTTCGAAATGGAATGTTGTTTTTACAGGATCTTGGATGGAACGAGATTGGTTGAAATCAGCGCGTGCCCAGTCGCGAATGAAATGGCGTTCGGATGTGTTTTTGACGGATTTGAGGCTGCGATGGATGTTTCTGATTGGATTACGGGGGTGATGGGTCTGTGTGAGATTCGATTGCGTTGTTCATCTAGAACGAAGTACCGATACAGGGAGAGAACTTGCATGCGCAGCATGAACTGAGTGATAGAAGCAGATGAGTACTTCGATCCGAATGAGGTTATTATGGAGGGTATAGAAACCTGCTTCAGATCCAGCTTCGGCACCTTCGCAGCTGACATGAAAAGCTTCAGGGGGGATATATATAAACCGCTTTTATCCAAAGAAAATATTTGAAATGCTCCAGACAATCTTTAAACGCAGCCTTTCAACAAAGCCCTCCTCCTCTGCCGTCGGTGCATTGCTCGGAACGGTTGTCGAACGATCCGACGCGGACTTTAAACAGACACTGGCACTGGCCGGGTCCACGCCAGTCGTGGTCGACTTTTACGCAGAGTAATCAACCCATAAACACACCAAATCTCGGAACTAACCGCTTGCCTCGTGCATTCATTAAAAAACAGCTGGTGCGGTCCATGCCGCATGCTCGCACCGATCCTCAAGAAATCAATCCAAACGCAGCAACCTGCACCAAAAACGTTTCTCGTGAAAGTGAATGTGGATGAAGCTGTAAAGACGGCAGCCGAGTACGGGATTGCGTCGTTGCCGACTGTGGGTGTGTTTCGGGACGGTGCGTTGGTGGAAACGTTTGTTGGGCTGAGGAATGAGGAGTTTGTGAAGCAGTTTGTGGAGAAGCATACGGCGTCAGTTTGAATGGCTGCGAAGATTCTTTTCTTTCATTCGTCAACAGTAGCAGCAGTGGCTGCATGTGCACGTCCTTTCTTTTCTTTTTTTTTTGTGGCAGCTGATGGAAATGAATGTGGGTTACGGACCCAGGCACATTACTTGTTTATTTGGTGGTACAGTATGGTCAGTCATACTGTGATGCACGCGTTTTCCCCGTAATGGAAGAAAACTATTTTTGAAAACGTTAGCAATGCCATCCATCATCATCGAAGTCGAAGCAGCGAGGCATGGAAGGTTCTTTTCATACAAGCAGGTCCAGTCCGCATCACTCCTCCATCTACAGGAATCTCCAAGTGCGAAAGCTGTGGAAATATTCCCAGGAGAAAGAGATTTTAGTCATAGTGGCAACAAGGTTTTTTACAGAAAGACTTTCAATAAGACAAAGCAGAAGCTGCTACTGGGGTTTGCAGGAGATGAGAACCGCCCTCCCTCCTCAGATCATTCGGCCAGGATGACCAGCCACAGCTTTCGAAAATTGGACACTGCGAATCTGGGTTTTCCGAGTACGAGATGGCGCTTCGAGCATACATGACTTACCTCCCAGCCTGGCTGCGGCGCTCTCCTCTCATTCTAATTGGCTTTCACTTTGCATTCATTGTGCAAGGTAGTGTGCCAGCGGGGCATGTACTTTCGCGCCATTTAAATCACAAACAAGTGCCCGACACAGGATGCTTTGAAGACCAACAAGATCGCGCGTGGGCCTACACGATGCCGTATTTCGCCGCTGACATTTGTGTAAACATTTGCTTGCAGCCCGGGCCAGATGATCCTTACTTTGTGAGGTTCCAAGTATCCCCCGCCAACTTTTGCAGCTGCTCGTCAAAATGAAAAAAAAAATGCGAGTCAATTCAAATCGGAGATGCTCTGAAACAAGTCCCCGACAGATTTTGTTCGAGACCATGCCCCGATAACAACTGTCTCACCTGCGGTGGTCGCGCGAACGAGTCCACGTATTTCAGCGTGTATTCAATCAAGGATGAATCGAAAAGCTGCTCGGTTGTTGCAATGGCAGGTAACACTGGTTATTTTCCTTCTCGCAGATCTGTTTTTCGTTTCCTTTTCTTCAAGTCGTAATCCTAAAAAGCCACGTTCGTGGTCTTAGTAGTTCAATGGCTGTCCTTCTTCCGCTTTATCAGATTGCCCCCCTTTTTTCAAAATTAAACAAACTACCCCTTCTACTGCTTATGGACCACCTGCATTTGGTTGGATGCTTCGCAAGGATCAAACGTGAACACTTTATGTCGCCGTTTGCTTCGAAATCTTGAGGTTTTTCGAACAGAAAACAATGCGCGTATCTTTATTTTCGCATGGAGTTCCCACACCTTAATAGCCAGAAAACATTTAGTAACAATATATGTATATTCCGATCCTCTGTCGTCCTGGTTCCCACGCAGTTTTGAATTTTGAGAGGACGAACTGAATCAAACTGCCGCCATACGATAAGAAGGATGGCTTCGGCAGCTGACGCATATGCTCCGGCACACATCTACGGAGGGAGGATGGGCCAACAAGGAAAGTTGCGCGAATATCGAATCGCAAATGCGCGTGGAAAACGTGTCAACCACCTTTTCTTTGCAAAGTTTTTTGGAACCAAATCATGTGCAAAGATTTTACACCAGCAAACTCAAGTGCAAAATGGACACGGATCGCCCCTTCCAGAGGCGGCTCTAACAAGTTCGTCACGCTCCCCAACTTGAAAACGATATCTTATGTAAAGGTTACGAAGAGACTCACCGACACTTGCTCGCATTTATCCCAGTCTTTAGCCGCAAGCACTCCAACATCCATGAAAACCATGGCTGCAGACATCCCCACTACGAGCGGTACGTTTTCATCGCGATACTCAAGAATCGCCATCGCCATTGCACTAACGTTCACATGTTGGATCCACTGTCGATACTATTACGTTCAGATGCGTCAAAATTCGCAACCAAATCCGCCTTCCAAGCTGACCGCTTTATAATCTACACCCGTCCTCAGAGCGTACTTCGATTCTCCCACGATGTTCCATGCGGCAGCCTGACCGTCTCAATTTGCGAATCCGAGAAGAGCAGACCTTCCATTATAAAAAAGTCGTCTTCAGCCATCCAGTCCTTCTTTTCAAATTCCAAAGTATCCCCAAGTCGGCTTATATATATCACTGCTGGACTTGCGTTCCAACCTGCGTCGCCGAAGCCATTCGGCGGTCCAAAAACCCACCCAGGATACGTAGAATATGACGGAACAACAGTGGCTTCACTCCTTCAATATCTCGTCGAATCCAGTTTCAAACGGTATTGGGCGTGCCGCGGGAGGGAAGCACTGGATTTTGTCGCTGGGTGCGTAAATCGAGCTCGAAAATTGCATTATGCTGGGAATGCGGACATCCTGAACGAACTGATGCTCAAGGGGATGAAGAAAGCGGGTCACATTGGGTGGAATACTTTGGCGACGATTCCAGAGACATTGCGTCACAAGAAGGAAGTGCAGTCGGATGTGGAGACAGATGAGGGGCGATTCTCTTCGGATGATTCTCCCCGAAGTCGACTTCCACATTCCATCTTCGCGTTCCACTTCTCTTTCATGAAATCAGAGAGAATTCGTCCAGTGATAGCCGCACTTTGCATGCTTCCCTGAATATGTTGGCGCTAAAGTTGCGGCACACCTGCTGTGCACATGAGAATCATGAGTCCGAAAATGCCGCAAGAAATTCTTTGGAGGTAACTGTCAATGACTGACGACAGTGCGGCAGAGTTCTTGTCAGTGGCTGCTATTATCCAATTATACCATAATACGACGGACAGAGCGTCCAATCGAATTGACGCGCCAGGTCAAATCAGCGTGCGATGGATGCATGTCCAGGACAAAGCGTTATCTTCGATCGCGCCTTGAATGGGCGGGCGGTAAATGTGAAAGCTCATTGCCAATTTTAGGTTCACTTCGCAGCTCTATGCTTCGAATCTGCAATGTGCGAGTTCTCTCACGCATATTGATGATGGATATACGACATATCGTTCGACGGGCTTTTAAACACCAGTTCGGATTCGATAAAGTCCTGGGGGTCCTGCTCTATGGGTCTTGGAGTCGAGATATATGTCAGCTTAGCATGCAGTCAGCCAGTATCGGCAATGAATCTGTAAGTACATAATTGCACCACCGCATTGTTAGAAAGCCATAAACCCGTGGCGAATCGGAAAAGATTCTACCCCAGCGTTATCGCAGGCTACCTTATCAATATATTGACTCTCATAGGGTGGCAGCGACAGGATCAGGCCAGTTCACGTGGCTGATGTCAGTCGACAGACGTGGCATGGTTTATGATCTTGATAGCGGGAGGCGATCAAGGTATTGGTTCGTGAAACTCTTGAACTTTCGAATGAATTCGCTTTTGAAGAGCATGCTGCTTTCCGTCCTCGATGCACACAGAGGTCCTTTGTGGATAAATAGACATCCTCAGCAGGTGGACGCGTATTTTAGAAGGTAAGTGCGCCCAGGGAGAATGGCAACCACAACCGCATATCACGCATGCGAAGATTCAGTACTATGGGTGGTGCAGTAACACAGAAAGCGCGGTTTTGGTTCACACGGTTCCAACACTCGAAATACACATTTTACCAATGACTTTGATATTCAAAATCTGCCCTGTGAACAACAACGCTTGACCGACTCGCACGACGACTGGGCAGAGTGACAAAGGTATAGAAGAGTCTATGCCGTGGTTGAAGTCGTCGTAACCTCCCATTGCTTCGCATTTAACGGGGACTTTCTGCTCACAGGGCACCCCCTGCCATCTTTCCAAAATATGACTGCAAACCACCATCCCAGAAGCGGTAAGTTGTTAGGCGAGCTCTCCAGTCATCCCCGTCTTTCAAACAGCTCTCCGCTAGTAATGCAGACTTTGACAACCGACTTGGTCTCAGAAATGGCCCAACCCCCAATCCAGCCTGCTGTTAATGTCGACCGCATAATGATATACACGCATCAGCAAAGCATCCTTCTCATGACCGATGATGTTCCATCCGGCAGCCTGACCGTCACAATTTGCGAATCCGAGAAGAGCAGACCTTCCATTATAAAAAAGTCGTCTTCAGCCATCCAGTCCTTCTTTTCAAATTCCAAAGTATCCCCAAGTCGGCTTATATATATCACTGCTGGACTTGCGTTCCAACCTGCGTCGCCGAAGCCATTCGGCGGTCCAAAAACCCACCCAGGATACGTAGAATATGACGGAACAACAGTGGCTTCACTCCTTCAATATCTCGTCGAATCCAG
The DNA here is from genome assembly GCA_025435555.1 of Chytriomyces cf. hyalinus JEL632. Taxonomy (NCBI): domain Eukaryota; kingdom Fungi; phylum Chytridiomycota; class Chytridiomycetes; order Chytridiales; family Chytriomycetaceae; genus Chytriomyces; species Chytriomyces cf. hyalinus JEL632. The sequence goes on along the minus strand of JAIWWG010000101.1, from coordinate 43,697 downwards.
TTTCAAACGGTATTGGGCGTGCCGCGGGAGGGAAGCACTGGATTTTGTCGCAGGGTGCGTAAATCGAGCTCGAAAATTGCATTATGCTGGGAATGCGGACATCCTGAACGAACTGATGCTCAAGGGGATGAAGAAAGCGGGTCACATTGCATGGAATAAATCAGCGACGATTCCAGAGGCATTGCGTCACAGGCAGGAAGTGCAGTCGGATGTGGAGACAAATGAGGTGCAATTCACTCCGCAGTTGAGCCGCATTAAACACGCTTTCAAGATGTGAATCAGCCATGGCTTAATATATAATGCTGGTGAGCCTTTCGAGCGTGTTGATTTGGTTGTATAAAAGCATAATAAATACATTGCACTCGGACAGATCTTCGTTTCCGGCTTCTTGGCGTCAATGATTATGCTTAGTAGTATCCGTTTCATCCTGGATGGCTGTGGCCTTTTCCGAGGTGCACTGAATAACGCCGTCACCGCTGTGTTCGCCTCCTCAATGGTTCATTCGGGTAAGCTATTCGACCAATGAAGATATATGAGCTTCATCGGATGGAGCTTCCGGACGCTTCAGCTGAACCATTGGTTGCGTTGGACCAGTGTTTGCGCATCATTCTTCGACTGTCCAGATCGTGCTTGCCGACCAGGTTGGGAAAGTGGGATGCGTGAAGGAGAACCGCAGCGTACAGCATGGGGGTCACTTCGATCTTCTCGCTGGCGAGCTTCGGGTTCGTCGCCAGTTTGAAGTGTTTTTCTAACCCCGCATGACTTGGCAAATTTTTAAAAGGTGACAAAAGCGGGTCAAACAAACAAAGCAAAACGGGCCAGGGCCGGGTTGTTCCTCGTTTCCAGCGGCACACTAGAAGATAAACGAGGCGGGTTGGCGATTTTCTCGTGTCGACGGGGTTACCTACTTGAAGCTCGTTTGAGGAGTGGCAATGCGTGGGCAACACGTGCAAGTTTATAAAAGTGTTAATACACCATTTATGGTTCAGTTGTCTCTGTGATAACTTTTGCTTGCAACCCGGGCCAGACGATCCCTACTTTGTGAGGTTCCAGCCCCAACTTTTGCTGCTGCTCTCGTCAAAATGCGGGTTAATTCAAATCGGGGATGCACTGAAACACAAATCCCGACAGTTTTTGTTCGAGGCCGTGTCCGGGGTCGCGTGAACGAGTCCACGTATTTCAACGCGTGTATAGGCGGCCAAGGAAATGGGGGTAAAATCAATGCCAGTTTTTGCAATCTCAGTAATGGATCCATCATTATCTACAAGCGGCTTGACTCGTACAGCCCCTGCATGTTAGCACCTACCAGAAAAATGGAATACATGTCTTTCAATATCCATATCCAAAGCAGACATTACGTCTGCAAACTCCCAATTTCATTTGTGACTTTGCCGCAAAAGGAACCACGCTGCCACATCTTTTTCAAACAAATTGGGTACCTCATATAAAACGAGTCTTCTTTTTGCAGCCATCCAACCCCCCCTTCATTTCAATACCTTCAGTGTCTTATTTTTACATCACCACTGGGGATCGCGCGCTTGACGCAAGCCGTTTGGCAGGTCGACAAAAACCGCAACCATGGATGAGTTGAATACTCTATGGAGGCAACTTTTGGCGCCTTTCGCTTCAGTGTCTCGTTTGAAAACCAGCTTCATTGTCGTATTAGACTCACGCGTGGGGAGGGAAACCACAGGATTTTTTTGTTAGCTTCATGAACCAGAGTTGGAAAAAATGCCATGGGAATGTTTGTATCCCAAAAGATTTCATGCTCAAGGGGAAGAAGAAAGCAGGTCACATTCCGAAAAATGCAACCCCGAATTGATTCTTGAAAACTTTCTGACAATTCCAATGCATCAAAACAAAACAAATATAAAACCGACAATTCCAAAAAAAGAAACCACAACAACAACTTCAACTTTGAAGCTTTGAGCATCCACTTGACTGATAGCAAGTCTCGGTTGATCCACAACCCCCACACCGGTTCGTTTCACTTTGTTTCGATCCAAGCATTTTTCAAGACAGTCTACTAGATCCATAGCTGGAAGCGCGGGTTCTGCCGTCCTTTATTCCATATCTGCCTGAGTAGCAAAATGCTTCCAAGTCCTTATTATCGTGGCACCCATTGTCATTTATGCCGTCATTATCCCCGCGATCGTGTTTGCAGTGGCACTCGTCACCTCGCAAACAGGATTTCCACCTTTGGCAAAGGCTGCTCAAGATTGGATACGCATTATTGAAACAATCTCAATTGTTTTGTTGGCCTCAATCGATGTGGGCATTTTAGTTTGCTTTGTGTTTCACACATTTTCAGACAGCCAAGCTTCAAACCAGTAGCTACTTTTGATGTCGTGTGCCAACAACACATTATGTTGTGTTGCGGTTTTTTTTTTTTGACGCAGTTGGTGGAACTCGTGACTGTCATTGGCACGATAGCAAGTCAGATTGGATGCAATGATCCATATGGTGTTTTACATCCGTGCTAGTGTCACTTGTGATTATGAAGATGGTGCTCAGCCAGCACGTCAACGCCGGCCGTCATCCGCATCTTTGCAGCAGAACACACAGTAGCAACAACGGAGCCCGCTACGCTCGTCAAGCAGTCAAGTCGGTCAACTCTTGATCGATCACACAGCACATGTTCATCGGTTTTTCATTCACTTTAAAAGCTACGCGTACTCTAAACAAGAAACGAAATTCAAAAGTCGCGCGCGTTCAGTGGTTGTTAATAAAATCAGGAGTTAACAAATTTAACTGTAAACAAAAACAAAAATATAAAATAAGGGTGTGCACATCTCCGTTGCTTGCTTGCTTGATCCAGGCAGCCGACACACGTTCAACACAGCGAGCATCAGTGGATGGATGGATGGATATATATAAATATAAATATAAATATAAATATAAATGTAAATATATAAATATATATACAATGTACCCCACCCACGTGCAAGAGTGTCAAGAAGCGGGAGGTTGCGCGCAAGGTGGCTAGCTGGCTGCATTAGACTCATACAGAGCACATGGGATGCAGCCGTAATCAATTTGAAATTTTTCAATCAGCATAATTTTTACATATTGATTAAAACAATAAATTATTTTTCTGAATTCAAAATGCGCGCTTTTATATTTATTTGCCGAAGTGTCTGTCTAACACAATAAATAAAAAAGAGTCCAAAAAATGCAAACGGCGTTTCTTGTTCTTGCCGCTTCTGCTTCTGCTGCCTTGGCCGCTCCGAGTCTGCCACCTCCCTGTGACGACAGCGTGGGTCCCATCGTGTCCGTCGTGTCCTCCTTCTCAACGACTGCCTCCGCTGCTGCTGCCTCCTCCTCCCCCTCGACAACTGCCCCCTCCACAACATCCTCATCCTCGGCTGCAACAAGCCCTAGCCCCGCTGCCCTCACACTCACAGCCGCAGAGTCTTCCATCGTTGCCGGTGGTTTCCTCAATTTCTCCTGGAAAAACGCCAAGCCGTCCAGCACCGACGACTGGATCGTGTTTACACCCTCCGGCAAACCCTCTAAATCTAACTTTTTCAACGACTGCTGGCAATACACGTACGGAGACGTGTACAAACTCGGCACCGCAACAACCGCCACGGGATCCATCTCAGTAAAAGTACCCGCCACCCCAGGAACGTACACGGCCTTCTACTGTCTGAACGGCGGGTTCGACTGCCCTGCCAGTGTACAAGTAACTGTCACAACGCCACAAGTCACTTGCCGCGCCAAAGGAACCACAGCCAGTGCCATCAAAAATGTCGTGATTGTGATTTCCGAAAACCACTCGTTTGACTCATACTTTGGAAACTACTGCACGGCGCCTGCCGGTACGAACCCAACCTGTCATGAAGGCCGTGAGTGCTGTGCTGCCATTACACCGAGCGTGAAGGGTGTCAAGCCGATTGTCCTGAACGACGTTACCAACATGGCCTATGACAATGACCACCACTCTCACAGCGAGATTTGTGAAATGAATGGCGGCAAGATGGACCGTTTCATTAAGAGCGGTGGGTGTCCTGGCAGTGACGATCGTAACTACGCTGCCTGTGACGGGTCCAAGGGAAGCTGTGGACATTACTGGGAGATGGCTAAAAACTATGCCATGTCCGACAACTTTTTCCAAGCGGTTGCTGGAGCTTCGTCTGCAAATGACATGTACTTTGCGCGTGGTGGGTTTGTGTTTGAGGATAACGGTGCCGTGCCGCCTTCGACCAAGTGTAACTTGGGTGGAGTTCCTGCCAAGGCGTACTCGGATCCAACCATTGTGAGTTTTTCATGAGATGTTTTATATTTGTCATTTTCAAATTGTGGTGCTGACGAGTTTACAAACAGGCCGACCTGCTCGCGCAATGCGATGTACCCTTCACCTTCTACGCTCAAGACTACTCCGCCAACTTGTCTCCATTCAAATGCTGGCCCGTCAACTACGACCCGTCCGACAACCCGTTTGAATACTACGGAACCCTGCGAAACTCGTCCAAATCCAGCGACTACTTCCGCGCATACCCAGCCTTTCTAAAAGACGTTGTACAAGGAACTCTTCCCGCCGTGTCATACATTAAAGCACGCGGTATCGCTTCAGAACATCCTGGATACAGTACCATTTCTGCCGGAGAAACTTTAAACGACGAAATCATTTCAAGCATCCTCAACAGTCCCATTTACTCTGAAAACACGCTTGTGTTGTTGGTCCCCGATGAAAGCGGTGGATTCCGGGACAGTGTTGCACCACCCGGTCGATCCGCTGTTGACAACAAGTTGTATGGACCGAGATTGCCGTTTGTGGCTGTTGGGAGTATGGTCAAGAAGAGTTATATTTCGCATGTGCGTGCGGAGCCGGCGAGTATTGTGAGGTTTATTGAGAGTAATTGGTTTGCGGATGTTGTGCCGGGACAGTTGCGTACGCGTGACGCTGTTGCTGGGAGTTTTGGGGATATGTTTGATGCTGGGGTGGTTGGGTTTGAGTTTCCTTGAAGAGGAGGTTGCTTCTTGTGAAGATTCTCGTGGAGAAGGTGAAGAAGGGAGAAGGTGAAGAAGGCTGATGGGATAAAATAAATAAAAAGGGGGATAAATAGATGCGAATAAAAAACAATTATAAATTGAATCTATAAATAGATGTATGACAAATCAGTTACAAATGTGCCCAGTCATGCTCGGCGCTTTTTTATTTCAAGTGCAATTTTATAATTTATTTTATTTATCTGTACACCCCAAGAGTCTTCCTGTTCAGTCTGGGTCAGTCTACTTACTTGCATGACAATGAACTGTACGCAAAAGGCATAAAGAGCATACAGTTGAGTGCTGAGTTTTCTCATGAGATGAACATGATGATGTATCCAAATTATCGTGATCATGAAAAATTCTCGGCCCGACGAAAACACGTTACTTTGCAATGAACAACCAACAACTAAAAAGTTTATTCAACCAGCTTTCCCGACAAAATACCGCATTCTTAAAAAACCCTGCGCTTGTTTTTTGAAAAAAACACAGTCCAGAAACGCAAAGCAAAACAAGTACTCTCGAATTCCAGCCATTTGTCACGTCACGTCTTTCCCAACAACAATACTTGAATGCCCACGCACCATACCCACTCCAACAACTCCAACGACAGTAACAGTCATGATCAGGAGGACGTGAAACCAATGCTTACAACCATGCCCTTGTCCGCCGTTGCGTCACCAACCACTCTCTCAGCAACAGCAACTGCAGTTACCCCCACACACGCCATACATCCAAGCACTGGTATCACATCAAATGCATGCACCAAAGACACTCATCAGACATACCGCCGTCCCCTTCCCTGTGAAGCGTGTCGAGAATGGCGGCGGAAATGCAACCTTACGAAACCCAGTTGTAACCGGTGTATCGAACGAGGCTCCGTATGCACGTATATCCCGTTGAGGTATGAGCGGAAACTTGGGAGAAGGTCGCCGACTTTGTCGTCTGTAAGCGCGGCACATGATTCAGAGTCGCCGCCACCGCCGCCACCACAGATACAGTTGTTGTTGCAGATGCCTGGTTTGGGCTCTGCTGCTGCTGCTGGATCGTTTCAAAGCAGCAACCGAGATTCTGTCATGTCGATTTCAAACATTGTTGAACCCACGCAAGATGCTTGTTTGGGTGTTCGAAACCGTGTCGCCCAACGGCATGCGTCATGTCATCACGGCAAGGGGGGTGGCCTAGTAGCAACAGGATATATGCAGCATGGACAGGAACAAACTGTGACTGCAAATCCAAAGTCATTGTCAAGGAGAGGAAAAGCGTGTGTGTTTTGTCATGGACGGAAAACAAAATGTGACATGACCAAGCCGGCTTGTTCCGATTGCGCAAACCGCGGAATTGAGTGCGTGTATATGCATTAAAAGTACGTGTTTTTTGAATAAATAAATGCAAAGGCGTGGTTTGGGTGGTTTGGGTGTGTTTGACATCTCTTGAATCTGATTGGTTGAAATTCAAGTGAAATCTCATTGGCTGGAAGGAAATGAAGGAAGAAATGGGGGTTAGGGAGTGGGGGGGGGGTTCTCGGCGCTTCTTTTTTCTTTTATTTATTTCGGCAATTGTGCAAATGGAATGACGATTGTGATGTCGGTGGGAGTGAGTGAGTGAGTGAGTGTAAATTATTCATTCAGGAATAATAATGCTATTTCGAATTTTGCCGATGACAAATGAAAAAAAACAAAAAATTTTGATTCGGCAACACAGAGTGGAGATGGAGATGGAGATGGATGGAGATGGGGAGATTGTTGAGAGATTGCGCGTATCGTATGCCCGCCGTCGCCGCATTCCATTTGCACACCCACGCATCGCAATCCACATGCCTGACGCACATGCCGCAGTTTGTGCCGCCGCATGTGGGGGTGTGTGTGTGTGTGTGTGGGGGTTAAAGATAGGCCGCATTGCCGCTCGCTCGCTCAGCTCAATCCCTCAACCAATGAAAACGCAGCTTGTGTTCAATTTTTTGTCAGCCCCGAAATTGATCAAAAACAAAAAACAAAAACAATTTAAACCCGCGCGCGCATTTTTAAAAAAAAAAGGATTTTTTAGTTTTTATATACACTCCCTCCTTCCCCTCCCTCCCTCCTTCCTTCCATCCATCCCAAGGCAGATATGTCCCTGCATCCAAAAGATTCACCCGTCTGGACTTCCAATGCCATGCCCGCTAACCCTGCAACCTCCGATGCTGCCGTGGCTCGCCGGGCTCCAAGCACAGAATCCGCAACAACCAGCGAAAACAGCATGCCCGAACACCAGCAACATCACCTGCCACCACCCCCACCAACACTCAACAGCTCATCCCGCTCGAATCACTCATCCTCCAGCAGCTCATCCAAAAGCAACAACAAACTCAATCAGCCAACAGCGAAACCCTATGGGCGCCCTGTCCCTTGCGAAGGATGCCGAGAATGGCGCCGAAAGTGCACTTTGGGGGCCCCATGCCAGCGGTGCTCGGATAGAGGCATCCAGTGTGTGTATTTGCCGCCTGGCACTGCTGCTCCGTCGCTTGTGCTGGGCAGCAGCTTGAGGCGGACTTCTGAGCCCATTTCTGGCAGCATTGCTTCTTCTTCTTCGTCATCTCTGCATCAACAACAACACCCACGGCGGCCGTGGAACCCAATGTCCATTCGAAACATTGTGCATGGGGACGACACTATAGACCCGCTTCATCCACTGCTCGGTTCGCTTCATTCAACGCACCGCTTTGCGGCGGAACCAACGCCCAGGCCAAGCCCAACTCTACCTCATCCAATGACAAACGCTTATCCCGCAACAGCAACAGCGACAGCAGCGCTTTCTGCCGAACCCATAAACACCACCCTCACGACAACAACAACAACCTCATTGCATACTGCAGCACACGCATCATCATCCTCAACAACAACAGCAACAACGGGACTGCCATTTGCATCATCCATCCTACACACTCGAGTTATTAAAAATGAAAAGACAACGACGACGACGACGACGACGGGGTCCGGGAAACCTCGAGCAGCCGTGCGGGCCGTTTCTTGCAAGTCTTGTCACTTGCGGAAAATCAAATGTGATAAAGAAAAGCCGAGCTGTTCTCACTGCGTTGACCGCAAGCAGCCGTGCGAGTATTACCTTTGACACACAGTTTGTGTGACAGCCAAAAAAAAGAGGGGATTCTCTGAGGGACTTTGCACTCTCCACCTCCTCTTCCACGACTCTTTCTCATCTCATCCCCCCCCCTGAAATTCGCCCCCACCTCATTCGAACCACCCGCATGTCGTCTCCCCTCTAGAACTCCAAGGTATTTAAAACGAGACGGTGTCAAACTCAAGAGCGCCGCACAAGCTAGGCCCCGAGAGAGCGTGGACCGCCCACTCAACACCAGCGCCAAAAAACGTGCGCTGCATTTATTTGCGCAGAAATAAAAAAAAAAGCTGCCCCGTACACAGCAAACACGCACCGAACAAAACCAAAACCTGATCAAAAAAGAAAACGTGTGTGAATTTTAAACAGGTTGTAAACGGTTGTAAACAAAACAGGCTGATCCGCAATTGTCCGAGGCACTTTTTTTTTTTTGTTTTCTCGACAAGACCCTCGAAAAACAGAAAGATGCAAATGTGAAATCAAAAAAGAACAAAAATGGGACACGACTCTGAATCTGACTGGAGCTTCCGCAGCGACAACTTTGACACGCGTGCCGTTCACGCTGGACAGCAGCCAGACCCATACACCGGTGCTGTCGTCCCGGCCTTGTCACTCTCAACCACCTTTGCACAGGCTTCCGCCGGTGTTCACAAGGTTTCTTTGAGACGGACGCCTCGTTTATTATCCCACTTCAAAAACTCAAAGCGTTTAAAAACAGGGCTACGACTACTCGCGAAGCGGTAACCCAACCCGTGCAGCCTTTGAAACAGCCGTTGCTTCATTGGAGCAAGGCAAACACTGTCTCGCATTTGCCTCCGGATCAGTCACCACGGCCACCATCGTGAACATGCTTCCAGCCGGATCGCATCTCGTTTCTGTAAACGACGTGTACGGAGGAACGTTCCGATACTTTACAAAAGTTGCTGCCTCGAATGGCGTGGATGTTTCGTTTGTCGACATGAATGATCCAAACAACATTTTGAAGCATATTAAGCCAAACACGAGAATGATTTGGATTGAAACTCCAAGTGAGTACCCCCTGCTTGCGCCTTTTTTTTTTTTTTTTTTTTTTTGACTTGTCCCCCATTGTGCGTTTGAAATATCCTCTTCTTTACCTGACCAACCAATTTTTTTTTTCCACCTTAAAAACAGCCAACCCAACCCTTCGTCTCGTTGACATTGCTGCCGTCGCAAAAATTGCTCACTCGCGCCCAGACCTCCTCCTTGTCGTTGACAACACGTTCATGTCGCCTTACTTCCAAAACCCACTCACCCTCGGCGCCGATATCGTTGTGCACTCTGTCACAAAGTACATTAACGGACACTCGGACGTTGTTGGAGGTGTTGCAATCACCAACAGTGAAGCCATCTTTGAAAAGCTCAGATTTTTGCAAAATTCGATTGGTGGCGTGCCGTCCCCGTTTGACTGCTTTTTGGCGAACCGTGGACTCAAGACGCTTCATATTCGTATGTTTTTTTCTTTCTTGGTTTTGCGATCCATGGTAGACTTTTTTCTGATTTTTTATTATATTTATTTTTCACAAAACAAAGGCATGCGTCAACACCAAGAAAACGCCCTCGCCGTCGCAAAGCACCTCGAATCCAGCCCCCACGTCGAACGCGTCATTTACCCAGGCCTCCCCTCCCACCCACAACACGCCCTCGCCATGCGCCAATCCAAAGGTTTCAGCGGCATGGTTTCATTCCGCATCAAGCAAGGAACCCTTGACAAGTCCAACACGTTCCTCGCCTCGTTACGTTTATTTTGTCTTGCTGAAAGTCTGGGATGTGTTGAATCGCTTGCAGAGTTGCCTGCTGTCATGACGCATGCTTCATTGACGCCTGAAGCTAGAGCTGCGCTTGGAGTTGATGAGGGTTTGATTCGGTTGTCGGTTGGGATTGAGGATAAGAGGGACTTGATTCGTGATTTGGATCAGGCTTTGGAAAAGGCTGTGAAGGGGGTTAAGGTTGCTGGAAAGCTTTAAAAAAAAAAAATGACTGCCTTTTTCTGGTTATTTTTTGGAAAGGAAACCTGGTGCTGGGGATTTTCTTTTTATGAAGTTTTTGAAACTGGTGCTTTTCTGGTCTTCTTTTTTTTTTTTTTTAATAGTTTTTGCGGTTTTGTTTATGTTTTGTATCGTTCTTCCTAATACAACTGGGTTCCGCTGCATCCATCCTCCTCCTCCTTGTTTTCAACAATGCCCTGTTCCGGCCAGAAATTTCTCGATCTTGTCCTTGATTTGCTTGAGTGACGCGGTGGCCTTAGAAAACGGATTTTGCTCATGTTTCGCGTCTCTTCAGTTGGGGTAGTTCGCGTCTTATTGGTTTGGTGGTAAGCGTGGTTGGTATAATGACTATTTCACAACTTCCAAAAATTCTTTCTCAGTGAGTTGGACTGGGAAGACAGCTAAAAAGAAAAAAAAAAAACGCGCTTGAAAATGCTGTTGAATTTATTGTTTGCGACGGTCTGTTTACAGTGCTCGCTCTGACGCTGCTGCCGGATGAACATAAAAAAAATAAAAAAAAAAGAGGATTGATCTGTACATCCATCGCTTTGCCTTTGAAGCAAAAAAATGCATCGTCTGTGACATGCCAACAGATTCCTGGCAATGCATTGAAACTGGACGCATCATTTTTTGGGGGGAAGGGGAGAACGGCATTTCGCAAAGTTCCACGTCGCAAAGTCATCCATTTTCAAACCTCAAAAAACAAAAAAAATGGTTCAGATCACCGAAAACAAGCTCATCACAAAGTCGGAACGTGTCAAGGCTGTTGATTTCCACAGCTCCGAGTCTTTGTACGCGACAGCATTCCATAACGGGACTCTCGAGCTGTGGCATAGCGTGCGTCAGGTAACAAATCCTTTTGTTGGATGCTGTGATTGAGGTGGTGCTTGCTGACTTGATCTGTCTCTGCTTGCTTCAGACGTTGATCAAGCGCATTCAAGTGAGCGATAAGGCATGTAAGCTAAAGACACCCCAACAAAATTTGTGATTCTTGAGTGCACGCTTAAACCCATCTTTGCCACCCCCCCCAAAAAAAAACAGTGCGCTCGGTCAAGTTTATTCCGCAAACCGAATGGGTCGTAACAGGAGGAGACGACCTCCACATCCACGTGTACAACTACACAACAGGCACACAAGTCACCTCCTTCGCCGCCCACAAGGACTTTATCCGCAGCCTTGCGCCACATGCTACAAAGCCGTACCTCTTGTCTTGTGGCGACGATAAGCTCGTCCAGATGTGGGACTGGTCCAACAACTGGGCTCTTGCCAAGACATTTGAAGGCCATGAACACTACGTGATGCAAGTCGTGTTTAACGCTTCAAATGCAGACCAGTTTGCCACTGCTTCGTTGGATCAAACCGCACGTGTTTGGAATTTGGACAGTGCTGCGCCAAAGTTTGTGTTGAAGGGTCATTTGAAGGGAGTCAACACGGTCGAGTTTGTCAAAGACTGGCTTGTGACTGGATCCGATGACACCACCGTGCGTGTTTGGAGTTTGGCCGACGGGACGTGTATCCAGACCATCGGCAACCTTCACGACAACAATGTCACAACCATTGCATACCACCGCAACCTCGACGTGTTGTTTACTGGAGGCGAAGATGGCCGCGTTTTGGTAATGAATGGTGACACGCTTGCCGTTGAGCACAAGTTGGAGTTGGGGTTGCAGCGTGTTTGGAATGCTGCGCTGTTGAAAGGTGGGGACAAGGCAGTGTTTGCTTGTGACGCTGGTTCAGTGTCGCTTGGGTTCAAGAAGAGCGCTGGCGATGGCAAGAATGGGTCCCATGCCATGTTGTAAAAAGAAAAAAAAAAAAACTCTTTTTGCGGCGAATAAAATGTTGTATAAAATCTGGCGATACCATCCGTTCGCAGAAGGTTTTCAAGTGAAGGATGGGTACTGCACTCCAACAGAAACGGCACCGTACAGGATGTGCAGCATACATGGAACGCTCAGTGTTCCATCCATCTAAGCAGCAATGTAACCGTTGTTGGGCGTTGGAGGACATGTCATTCGCATGGAATTTATTTATGGTTTTTGGATGTTGGGTCTGGTAACATCAAACTATAAAATTTTTGCAAACAATTTTTTGACCCATCCCCACCCCATCCCATCCCGATCTTCCCGTTGCAAAGCAATTATGACCGTCATAAAAAAGAGTGCAAGATATGAGCAGACTTCTTCTCGTGTTTGCTTCTAGCTTACGTGTCCCACGTTGAACCCGACTGACTGCGCGGGCAAAGGAGAGAGAGAGAGAGGACAAACTTCTTTGTAAGCTGCCCTTGGACATGGTCCATTAACAAGGGACATGATCTAGTAACTAAACTTGGTCTACCCGATATCCAGGTTGTTGAAATTGTCGCGTGCGTCGTTGACCCCGCCCAAAACGACGTTAGACACGAACTCTGTCAAGTGCGCACAGTATCTGAAATCTCTCTTTTAAAGGTGGGAAACCTCGCCGTTGCTTTCGAATGTGTAGTTGGGCTGGGTTATAGTTGCAAGCAAGAACATACATATCGAACAAATGACATTTTTCGAAGGCATTCCTTGTTACCTGACATTCGGGTGTGCCAACAGACGGAGACTTTGGCAGCTCGGAGGCAGTGCTGCCTGCAATGAGGAATGAATCCTGGCTGGCATGCATGCATGACGCGCCAGAAGGAGGTGCATATCCTCGCACCGACAAAACAGCAGCCTGTCGTTCTTTCAGACAAAACCACGCACACTACTCCCGCGCACAACACGCGTCGCCAGTAACGTTTACCGCGTTTTGAAAAGTGAAAAAAAGTGAGTTCTGGCTCTTGCAAACAAACAACATTCGAAAATTTTTGCCCATCTCAGATACAAAATTTAAGTATGTCGTCCGCACAACACGAGTGCTCAGCTCCGCAGGGGTCCAACTCCGGAGTCACCCCGCACGGTCCCGCTTGCGTTCCGAGGCTGCCGCCGCCACATTCACAGCGTGGCAGCGGAACCGAATCCGCGCTTTCGGCGCCGCATCTTGCAAACAGCGGCGGAGAGAGCGCCGCTTCTCACTCCAGGACGGGTCCTCTCTTACAGCCATTGGTTACGCAAAACTCTTGGCGCTATGGTATGCTCAGAGTCTTGGCCTGTATCTTGTGCACCCCCATCACCCAACAAACCTCATCCTCTCCTCATCCAGATCAGTCTCAGCCACCGCAGCAGCGTAAACAGCTTCGCAGTCAAGGCCCTGACCTTTTTCAATACTCGCAGTACTCTGGCATGAGCAGTTTCGCTCATGCTCCTCCTTCCCGCCCTGCTTTGAACGCAATGTATCCGCCATACCCGAGCCACGGTTACGGGCCACTCCCGCCAGTTCAATACGCTCCACCGCCCGCTGCCCACGCACCTTTCCCGCAGTATTCGGATCCTTATTATGCCCCATATTATTCACCGTACACCGCTCCACTCCCCGCAGTTACAGGTATAAACCACAAACTTGAACGTCTTGACCGTCTCTCAGCCGTGATTCACTAACTTGTGTCAAACCACCAAATTTAGACGCGCCGCCGCTTCCATTCCTGCCTGTTTATGCACCCATCCAATACTCCTCGTGCTTTTCGCACCAAAGTGCAAATTTTCAGCAAACACACTTGACAAATCCGCCACTTCAAAACACGGCGCCGCACAACAACCCCCCAAATTCTTCAAACCCGTACTCAATTTATCAGCGCAAATTCTCTGAAACGTCAAATACCCCAAGCACCACTGATTTTCAAACGAGTTTGAATCAGTTGCCGCGAAAGCTCCAGGTGGCTGTGAACCATGTTGCGAATACAGAGTTGCCGGCTGCGGCCAATCAAGTGTCGAATGTTGCAAAGAATTTGGCAGCGCTTGTTGTGATAAAGCGAGGAAAAAGGGCAAAGTTTCGTGCAAAGAGGAGATTGGGTAAGCCTCTTTTTGAACCCGTTAAAATACAAACGACCAAAGGCTATTGCTGGAGCTTACAACAACTTCCTTGAAACTCGTATTTATTCGCCAAAAACAAATTCAGAGTCAGAATCTTCACAAGCCGAAGAAGACAGCGCAGACGATTACGGCAACCACAAAACAACCCAAGACAACTCACCCACCCTCAAGCATAAATGCCGCATGGAAACTTGCACGAGAAATTTCGCCACCTTGCGACTTTTGCAGAAACATCAAACCACAAAGCATCCAGAGTGTTGCGAGTCGATCATGTCCACCCCTGTATCTCAACACGAACTGTTGACGCCAAAAGGAAGCCAGAAGAAGCAAAAGATGTCTGTGCACACGGATGGTGAGTCATTAAACAGTTTGGAACGTGTTAATGTGAGGTTAACTTGACCCTTACCGCCTGCTCTTATTCTTATCAAGCAACACTGACGCTGAATGAAATTCACACTACGGCCCCGATTAATGAGCCAAAGACTGCATCAAGTGACACTCAAATTCCAACAGAAGCCGAGAAACCGTTGCAAGACAAGGAAAAGACGCACGATCAAAAACCTGTCGTTGCATTTCCTCGAAACAGAGACTCTGACGACGAGGATTTAAATGACGACGAGTAAAACTATAACTTTTTTTTTTTTGGTCCAACTTTTATTTTTTTTTTTTGGAATTTCTCTTACAAAGTCACTCAGAACGTGTTTTAAAACGAATAAAAACGCTATAATATGAAATGCACGGGTCCCGGGTTTCCTTTAAACCATGAAAAGCATACCTGCTGAATATAAGCGGATATTCAACGCACGTTCTCAATCCAAACCGGCTCCAACCTAGAACAGCAGCGCTGACGCTATAACGCAACCGAACAAGGGGGGCTAATCCATGAAAACGACGCTTACAAACAAGATTCATGTGCTCTGGCGCAAGTTTCTTCATGAACTAACTGTTCACACGGTCCGCCAATTTCGAAGCCCAGAAAATTGTTCCCACCCCACATCTTAAACGACTACTTAAACCGCGACCTCAGAAGCTTCCAACACCACAAAAAACACAACAAAACCATCAAACTTCACAAAAAATGCTCTTCCCAACTCTCCTCTGCTTGCTCGCTTCTGTCAGCATTTCCCACCAATCTCCCATCTCGGTGGATCGACGCCAAACCAATGAGCAGGTCCAAGCTCTTCAGGCTCAACAAGTCGGCGCTGATCCTGCGGTTCAAGCTCAAATTCAGCAGCAGATTGGTGCAGCATTGAACGCGAAGGTTGGAGTTTCCTCGGCTGCTACTGCCTACCAGGCCCAGATTCAAGCTCTTCAAGCTCAACAAGTCGGTGCTACCCCTGCCGTTCAAGAACAGATTCAGAAACAAATTGCCGCTATCATGAATGCGCAGGCTGGAGTTTCGTCGGCTGCTACGGCGTACCAGGCCCAGATTCAAGCTCTTCAAGCTCAACAAGTCGGTGCTACCCCTGCCGTTCAAGAACAGATTCAGAAGCAGATTGCCGCGATCATGAACGCGCAGGCTGGAGTTTCGTCGGCTGCTACGGCGTACCAGGCACAGATTCAAGCTCTTCAAGCTCAACAAGTCGGTGCTACCCCTGCCGTTCAAGAACAGATTCAGAAGCAGATTGCCGCGATCATGAACGCGCAGGCTGGAGTTTCCTCGGCTGCTACAGCGTACCAGGCCCAGATCCAAGCTCTGCAAGCTCAACAGGTTGGTGCCACCCCTGCCGTTCAAGAACAGATTCAGAAGCAGATTGCCGCGATCATGAACGCGCAGGCTGGAGTTTCCTCGGCTGCTACAGCGTACCAGGCCCAGATCCAAGCTCTGCAAGCTCAACAGGTTGGTGCCACCCCTGCCGTTCAAGAACAGATTCAGAAGCAGATTGCCGCGATCATGAACGCGCAGGCTGGAGTTTCGTCGGCTGCTACGGCGTACCAGGCACAGATTCAAGCTCTTCAAGCTCAACAAGTCGGTGCTACCCCTGCCGTTCAAGAACAGATTCAGCGACAAATTGTAGCAATCATGAATGCTCAGGCTGGAGGTTCCTCGGCTGCTACTGCCTACCAGGCACAGATTCAAGCTCTTCAAGCTCAACAAGTCGGTGCTACCCCTGCCGTTCAAGAACAGATTCAGCGACAAATTGTAGCAATCATGAATGCTCAGGCTGGAGGTTCCTCGGCTGCTACTGCCTACCAGGCCCAAATTCAAGCACTGCAGGCCCAGATGGTTGGCGCCGCACCCGCCATTCAAGCTCAGATCCAGAAGCAAATTGCTGCGATCATGAATGCCCAGGCTGGAGGCTCATCGACCACGGTTGCCCAGCAAGCACAGATCAAAGCTCTGCAGGGCCAAATGGTGGGTCTCAGCCCCCAGCAGCAAGCACAAGTTCAACAACAGATTGACGCTATCCAAAGCGGCGGGGACCCGGGATCCGACTCAAGCAGCTCTGACAATCCGTTTGGATTTATGGGAACCCCGCCAAACTTTCCAAACTTCAACTCTGGCAGTCCGTTTGGATTCAACACTGGAGTTGGCGGGATTAACCCGCTCTGCGCCCAGGTCATGCAACAGATGAACGACCTTGCCAACCAAGCGGCGGGGCTCCATCAAGCCACGATTCTTTCGCTGTGGCATCAACTTGGCTCTGCGCAGATGATGTTCTGCTGAGACTATCTTGTTTTTTATATTTACGGTGTGTTTGCTGCTTCCTTTCTTCGTTCGAACGCTTGAATAAATATGAAGTGTATGCTTCCATCTATCTTCATTAAAAATCGAGTCTCAACCGATTGGAGATGAGACAAACTTAACGCGTGGGAATGGGAATGGTGGGGAAAAGACGTGTTTTGGTTCAACACATGAAAACTCTGCTCAATAAAAACGGTAGTTGCTCACTGGCGCAGTCCTCTTTCATTTTCACACGCTGAACCTGTTTCGATATTTCGGCTGAAACCTGAACGAAGATATTTATTGAATTGTCCGAAAACATTTACAGTAAAATGGAATGGCAGTTTATTTTGTATTTATTATTGTGCAATATTTGCGAGACAATCGATTTGAGGGGCTTTCAAGTAACGAAACAGCTTGTTTCAGATTATGATCAATTTTTTAGGAGTCAACTTTCTGCTATTTGGCAAATTTTACATTTCACTGTCTTTGCTTTGAACGCGCCAACGATGGCAAAGCATCGCCTGTCTCTGGGCAGGAACGGCGACAGTATCGCACCACAGTTGACTATGCTGGGTCCGTCATATGATAACTCCCGCGCGTGTTGGAGCCAGAAACCCTTATTGATTAAAAATCGGTTAAAAGTTTTAAGACAATTTTCGGCATTTAAAATTCAGCAAATTTTCGTGTTTCGAATTTAGAAAAACCCTGAACGCACTTTTCTGAATAAATAAAATAAAACAGAATAAAATAGAATTCAGTAAAAAACCAAAACAGACAAATGCAGCTCCTCTCTGTCGTTGTCTGTCTTCTGGCATGTGCTGTGCAGGAAGGGCTCTGCGGTGGATGGCTACCCAGACCCCCAGCACCTGTCACCACTAAAATCTCCCCCAAGCCAACCCTTGCGCCAATCCCAACCACCACCACCACCACCACAACTACCACCACTACAACAAAAAGCAAGCTGGTGCCAACAACAACCAGCTCCACCACTAGTTCCACCACCAGCACAACCACAACAACTACAACTACAACAACTACCACCACCACAACCGCAGCGAAACCAAACCCTACATCAAACTCAGGCTCTTGCCGCAACCCAACCATCCGTCGAGAATGGAACCAACTCTCTGCGACGGAAAAGAACGGGTACATTGCCGCCGTGAAGCAAATCACAAACCGGCCTAGATCAAACCAGTACGCCGACCCAACACGAATGTCTGCCGACGACTTTAGCTACACTCACGCACAGAATGCGCACTGGGCGCATGCCAATGCTGAATTCCTGGTGTTCCACAGAGCCATGCTGAGACGGTACGAACAAGCGCTGGAGTCGGCTGGTTGGAAAGGAGGCTTGGTTTATTTGGACGAGGGAGCGGTTCCTACGGTGTGTCAATTTTTTATGTTGCTTCAAATTGCTTCAAATCTCCATCTTTTACTGATTTGTCCAAATGATTTTAGAGCTGGCAAACCCTGGACCTCTTCTCCTCTTCCTACTTTGGAAGCATGGGCAGCAGAGGATCGTGCCTGCCGAACGGGCAATTTGGTCGTCAGTCTGGCTACACTGTTCTTGGCTCTGACGGCACTCAGAAATGCATTACCCGATGCGGCAGTGGAAACCTCTGGTCTGCACAATTGGTGGCACGTTCATCTCTGGCAAAGGCAACTACCTACGACGAATTTCGTGGTGATGACACCTCCAACTTCCACGGTAAAGCTGCACTTTAAAGACAATTGCAATCATGACCTCCTCAACTAAAACCCAATCTACCTCAATTAGGATCTGGCCACATTGTCATGGGCGGTCAATGCGACATGGGAAACTCCCTCTGGAGCCCCCGAGACCCCCTCTTTTACCTGCACCACGCCTACGTCGACAAGCTGTACTGGAAATGGCAGCAACTCTGTCCCAACTACGTAACCGACTACCAAGGCTTCCTCAGCCCGGGTGTCAACCCCAACAGCGTGCTCCTCGGAAACTCGCAGCCAGTCAGTGCCACACAGCCGCTTGACTCGTGGGTGGGTCTGACTGCGGCGGACGTGTTTGACACGAACAATGACTTTCTGTGTTACACGTACTCCAAGAGTAGCGGGGATGTGGACTACGCTGCTGCACGATGCAAGAATGGAGCTCAACCCAATACGAACCCTTGGAACACAGCAACCAAGAAGCGCCGTGCAGCTGTCCCCGGTGCGACTCCAAAAAAGAATGAAGCAGCGGTAGTTGGATCCTTTGACTTTCACAAAGCCGCCAACAATGCCACACAAGTCACTGTCACTTGCGGAAAAAAGATTTCCACATACTCTCTCCCTACTGGCTGTGAAGCACACAAAATCTTTTGCAGTCACATTTCGTTGATGCCCATTGGTAGTAGTGGGAAAGGTGTGCGTACAAAGGCTTCAACGGCAACATGTCCCATGGTGTTGCGTCCTGCCTGTGACAAGGTGACTGTGTATACACGTCCGTCTCACTTGAAGCCACCTGTTGCGGGGAGTTCCAATCAGTACCCCACGTTTTTGACGGACGAGCAGATTGAAGATCGGGGTATGGATCAATGCAGCATCCGAGCCAGTGATGTGAAGGTGATGCAGCTTGTTGATGAGATGAACGCAGGCATTGCTTGAGCTTTTTTTTTTTTTTTTTTTTTTTTGAAAGATGACAAAACTAGATGGGAGAATAAAATTGTATTCAAATGCGGTTGAACTCATGCACGATAGCTCTTTGTCAAAAGAATCAGTCGATTTTCTGTCAGGCCACCCGTCCGAAAACGCCCGGAAATACCGCCGTAAGAGTCTGACGATGAGGGGGTTTGATTCCACATATATTCTCATTTTATTTTTCTCAAAACTGGTAAGTACTACAAAAAGATACCAAGCACTGTACACCTGCTGCAAGCTACCCGAACACCCGAAGACAAAACAAACCTTGTCTTTTCTAGTTGCTCAAATCAAGCACACACCCTCGAGCAAGCATCCAAAGCCGCCTTACGCGCTCTGTTCATGGTCAAGAAGCTCGCATGCGACCATGTCAACTCCACAGCTCCTTGCATGAACCCAGAATCACGGTTAAACTGCTCACTCAAGCTTCCAATACTCTTTCCGTACCCTTCATCCTTCTGTGGAACATGTGTTTGCACGCGTGCAATGTACTTGTCTGCAGCGTATGTCAGCTTACCAATCAGAGATTTGAATTGGTCAGCGTTCTTGGCGCAGGAGAGTTGACTGCTTCCGGCAGTGGTCGAGCTTGGACGGCGGCCCATGAATCCGTCTTGCTGGATCCAGCTGACGGCCTTGTCAAGCAGGTCAGAAGAGCCGGAAGAAACGGCACCGGCCGAACACCACTTCCCGGCAACCGCATAAGTGAGCTCAGCGTATCCGAGCGTGGCAAGGAACCAAGCGTTACCAGCGCCGTTTGTTGTGACTCCGTCGTACACGTCTTCAGTGTATCGACCAATTCCTGGGGCCAAGTCGTCGCGTTTGTTGATTGCGTAGAGTTGCTTGAATCTCGCGGCAGTCTCGAGGGCAGTTAGCAAGACTTCTGGGCCGTCAAACGCGTGAATTGTGGCGCCACCGATGTTTGGCTGGGCAAGTGCAAACGCTTCACGGACCTGCAGCGAAGCCAGCACAACTGAGGAATCGAGGAAGGATTTCTTGGCAGAGGGACCGTAGACAACGTTGATGGAGGCTGGAATGTATTGCGAGTTCCAAAAGCTTCTTGTGATGGAGTTGTACACGTCCTGACCCTTCTTGACGTACCAATCAGCGGCACCGGGGTCGTTCATTTGGCGGGCGAAACGGGCTCCAGCAAAGAGAGCAGCGGCTTGGACCATGCGTGTGTGGTAGTGGTCACCTCGCACTTCTTCCCAAAGTTCAACGCTGGTTTTATCCCAGACGCGGGTAATATATTCGAGATCCTGCTTGATAACGGACGTGGCTGGAAACTCGGAGCGGTACAACTGTCTCTTGACTTCATCAATGGATCCGCCTTGTTCCAAGTACTTTTGCGCGAAACGGACGAGCGTCAACACACGGATCGAAGGTCCATCGTTCTGTGGGCGACCCCAGTCCCTGGTAAATGCGGATCCGTCGAGATTGAATTTCGGCTCTCCGATTGTAAAGTCCGGGCTGGACGGATTCTGTGTGCTTTGAAGTTTCGTTTCGAACGCGGCCCACGTCCAAAAGAGTTTGTACGTGTCTTGGGAGACTTCAACAGAGTTCATGACGGTTGCGGCGTCGCGCACCCAGTGGTATGCGTAGTCTGGGTTGGCGGTGGATGGAGACGCTTTGATGGCGCCGTTTGGGAGAGTGTTTGCGAGGAGGAGGCGGAGTGAGTTGATGGCTTGTTTGTTGACAAAGTCCGTGGTTGTGTTGCTGGACTGGGCAATGACCATGGAAGTGCCGGTGGAGAGACACAGGGCGGCAGAGAGGAGGTAGGCTGGTAAGTGCATTTCTTGTTTGGATTGTTTTTGAGTGTGTAAGGCTCGCTGAGTTGGGATGGGGAGCACTGGTGATTTTTGTGTTGCGTTATATACGCAAACGATGCCGGGCTTGTTGATCGCGTGACGCATATAATTTCTAGTAAATTGTCGAGAGGCACCTCGTTATAATTGATGATAGTAGATGGAGATGCAAAGGCCATCCATCGGCAGTTGATGGCATGGCATAGCTTGTTGGCAGTGACGGTGGGTCGTTGGAAGGGAATTCCATCGGAACAAGTTACCGGCAGTTTCAGTGCCAAAACACGCGCGCGCGTCCCTCGTTAGTCCAGCGTCAACAGCCATTCGACCAATCAAAAAGCGCTAATGCCAATTTGATTAAAACATCTCCCATCAGATAGATCATCGAGCGTGCCCTTCCAGAAGACAGACGCACTGGCGCCAGACTGTCAGTTACGACACATCTGCGTACCAAGTCAAGTGTCCATCCACTCCACTCCAGCTATACTCGCATCCACGCCAGCGACTCTCTCCACCAAAACACTTGTGGGTCATGCCACGTTCTGATGCATCCGAAATAATTATTGTTATCGTTATCCACGCGCGATTAAAATGCTCAATTGACAAAATCTCCACCCTTCAAATCAGCGAGTTAACCTTGTCGAGCGAGACCGTTCCTTGCATGCAAACAACCCGCAAAGACTCCTTCAAAATATCCGCTTTTATTCCGATCCAATTCACCAGTCCTCTTCCCCAGCCGGAACCACCTCCTCAAACACGTACCCCACCTCCCGAATCCGCCTCTTCATCTCCCTCCTATTCTCCAATTTCTCTTTTTCATCTCCTTCTCCCCTCCAAAGCCCCACGACACACCCACCACTCCCGCTAAACTTTGCTGCATGTCCAAACGCGTGCGCAATTTCCACAACAGCCAAATTCTCGGCCCCAATCACTGCATCACCGTAGATTCGGCGCCGTGTCGCGAAATTGGTGTCCATGAGCTGTGCAAGTGTTTTAAAATCTCTTTTGGTGAGTGCGGCTTTGGCTTGGTCTGCGAGACAGGCAAACAGGCTCATGGCTTCCGCTACTTCTGGGTCGCCCTTTTCAAATCGGGCGCGCACATTGTTGTGAATGGATCCTGTTGTGGAAATATGTGAGTCTTTTCAACATGGCTTTCGATGCAGGCAGGAAAATTGGGTTAACCTGAATCACTCGGACATCCTACGTACGCGATCCAAAGACCCTTTGGTACAAGGTCCAACGGGATTCTTTCATACACGCCGTACCCGTGTGACTCCATTTGCGCACGATTAAAGTCCATAAACACAAGTCCGCCATACGCTTGAATCACGCGGTCTTGAAGGCCAGCGGAGATGCTTTTGGAAATACAGCAAAAACATGTGAGTTCACAACATCGCTTGAGCACATGGATTTTTTTCTCAACTTGAGAGCTTCTTTTTCGGCAGCCAGCGCCAAATTTGAACGCAGATGCGGCTCAAACGCAGGATGCCTTCCCAGTCTGTAGTAAATCATCAGACCTTTAATGAGCGCTGTTATTAGCGCCGAGGATCCAGCAAGTCCTACTTGTCTACACAACACATTGAGAAAACACGCTGTTTGGTCACAACGCGGCCGTACTTCAAAACAAAAAACAAATCACCTTGGAATGTTTGTCTCATACGCGACAGTAAAACCTCTCAAAAAGCTCAAATCCACCCCATTCTTTTCGCAGTATCCTGTAAACACATTCAAACCGGCAAGCATCAACCGCTGAACGCCGTAATATCCGTCCTTCTCGCATGCGGTGTTAAGTGTTTCGATGCATGCAAATTGATACGGATCCAGTTCGGGTGTTCGATCGATGCGGACAATTTGATCGGTTGCTGACGCGTTTGGTGTCAGTGTGACGGTTGCGTGGAAGTTGTTGATGAGCAGGGAGATGGTTTTGCCAAAGAAGCCGTCTTTTTTTTTTTTTTTTTGTTCACCTTGTCAGGGGAAGTGATACAATATGACGATTTTCTAAACTCTTGTGGTGTTACCAGACGGGTTTCCAATAAGCCCAACACGAGCGTGGCTGTGAGCAATAATCGGATCGCAAGTCTGTGCCAGTGCTTCGGAACTAGCTGCCGTCAGAGAGACACGTAGTCGCAAATTGTCAATGTTCATAATCTCAATATCGCTTATGTTTCGAACAAGTGTTTCCCAGATGGATGCATCATCTGCGTTGGCAAGATCCCGCACGACTGCCTCCGCAGAGTGCAGGTCCGTGTACATCTGCGTCAAATTCATCCGCATAGAATCCATCGCTGCTTTCGAGACTCGGAATGCAAACACGGAATGCACGTCGAGTTTTTCTGGATTCGCATTCTGGATCCAGAACGGAGTTTCGTGGTCTGATGTTAAACAGAATTCAACGAGCGACCATGAAATTTCTCGTAATTCTTGGACTGGGATCAGGGTGATGGTTTGCGCATCTGATATGAACGAGTGGTGCAGGAGGAGGTCCATTGTGTCGGCGAGTCTGCAGGGGGAACCAAAACATATTCAGCGCTATGGTTCGCAGGTATCCCTCCCCCCAGTGTTTTAGCAAAGCGCAGTTTTTTCACCTGAAGTCTTTCGTTGCACCAATGTTGAGAATGCGGATTGAATTGGACCCGTTCCATCGCTCGACGGCCTTGAAGGAGGTTGCGTCCGTCACAATTGCAATCTCAAACTGGGACAGGGCTTCGACATACACGCGTTTGAGCGCACGGCCACTCGCCCGAGAGATGCCTTCGTCGCTGAGAAACGCGAGAATGGCCACTTTGTGTTTCATTGATTTGTAAAATATTTTATGGTTTATTTAAAATTTATTTTTATAAGGTATATTCTCCACACGAGTTTTTTTTTTTCTCTTTCATCGCCCCCCCTTTCTGTTGTCTCTCACTCCTCTCTCTTTTCTCAAACATACCGAATACGCGATTAAGCCCATTTTTTTCACTCTGAACCCTCATCTTCCTGATCCAGAACCGCTTTGGCCGATTCTCGCAACTCCAAATGCGCATGCGCTGAATGGTATTTGAGCCCAGAAAGGGCAGTGTATCGCTTGTCGCATCCTTCCACCGGGCATGTGAAACCCACGTCTCCCCCGGATGCCTTCTTTTTGTCCATCCAGTAGTATCCAGCCGGAAACGTTGCTTGCTGGTCACTTTCGTCGTGTTCTTCGTTCAGATGGTACTGTTTGTGGGGGGATGTCGCAGGTTAGGATGAATATGTGGATCAAACTAATATCTTTGAAGAGATGCGGGAATAATAATAAAAAAAAAAAAAAAAAAGGGAGATGGGGGAAAACGTAAAAAACATACCCGTAATCCACTCGAAGTGAAGTACCTCTTCCTGCAAGAAATGCAGTGAAATACTTTATTCCCAGTCTCAGAGTCCACCACCGCAAGTAGCTTCAACGCGAGTTTCTTTGCAGGCTGATTTGGATGTCGGGACTTTGCAAGACGGTCCAAAATCATGGCCACAGGATCTTGACCCGGTCCAGCAATAAGGGTATCAGGCGTGTCTTGCTTGACACGGGGTATCGCGGCGGAAGTGGCCTTTTTCGGCTTTTGCGTGTGCATTCGTTTGTCCAATTCTGCTGCCGCCGGGTTTGCCGATCCGTCTTGGGAAAAAATGGTTTCGGGCGACATCATGAGCGGAGTGACGGGAGAGTTCCATATGTTTGATTGAGCGAGAGGAGGTGCGGCCTGGCGTAGGCGCAGTTGGCCCGAGCCAGGGACTGAGGAGTGGATGATTGGAGCGACGCGTAACTGGTCCAGCAAGTACTCGCACTGAATCGATCTTTTAATACATCCCGTGCAAGATGGACGGATTCGATCACATTTGCGTTTAGCCGAGTGGCAGTTTGCGCAACTGACTGTGCGGTTTCCTTTATGGAGGTGGACAGTTTGAACGGGGAACGCGTCCGATGAGCTGGTTTGGTTGAGTGGCTCGAATGCGTTGCGTGTGTGAGGTGAGTGGTCGAGAGGCTGATTTGGAGTGTTCTGGGTGGGTGGGTAAGTGTGATCCATATGGGGTGATCCTGGGATGGCAGAGCCACTGGCGCATACTCGCTTTGCGTCGAGATGCATATCTTCAGACTCGGCTTTGTAGCTTCGCTTCTCTGGTTTCCGGGCGTCGGTGCCGTTGAAAGAGTCCGCCGCGAGCATCAGCAATGTCAGTGCGATGTTGTCCGGGTCGTCATTCGAGGACTGCTCGGATGAAGCTGTTGGTTCCTGTGCATGCATTACGTCCCCCGGCTGTCTTGTAACGGGCGTAGTGGGTGTCGTTGGCTTCGGAGTTGGGAAGCGGAGGGAAAAAGGAAAAAAATTTCTGGAACCACCTTCTTCAGCTGATGTAATTATAGGCACACTGTATTCCCATTTCCCTTAAAGCCCAGTTGGGACCATGACTTACTTACTGTTCGATGTCGATATTTTACCTCGCGCATTGGCCAGTTATCTTAATGAGTGAACTGGTCTCTCATGGCAGGGTATGTTGGACGGGTCTCGTGTGGTCCATTGTACCGGCACGCTTCCTCGGCCCATGTTGAGAGGATTCATTGATGTCCGGAGATAAGAACAGCGCAAGGTCACGTCCTCGCCGAAATGAGCGTTGTGTTTGGGAGGTCTGTCCCTGTGTCCGAAAGCCTCGTTGACTGGAATCAGTTTTATTGGACTGGAGGCGCTACACTGCAAACTGCTGCAACTTCAGAGGACACATCAGTCCGAATGTCGGAATGTGCATGCAAGACTATGGTGTGTGTTCACTCTCCATTTTCGAGAGTGACGGAACTTTCCCAAATCTTTCTTTCTTTTTTTCTCCAACTAAAAAAAAAACCAACACCGACTGATAATGGACAGCCGTTTCGCATCGCTGGGCAAAAACCCGCGCTTCCTCAAACCCAAAAAGAAGGACAGCAAGGTGTCCATCGACAAACGATTCAGTGCAATCTTCAACGAAGCGTCCCCTTCCTCTACGAACGTGAAAGCAGCCAAAACGGACAAGTACGGACGCAAGCTGAAAAAGACGGTTGCCACCGACTTGAAGCGCTTCTACAAGATTGAAGACGAGGAAGAGGATAATGAAGAAAAGGGTGCCGATGATCTGGACGTTGAGAAGAAAGAAGTAGTGGAGAAGGAGGAGGACGAGGAATCTGAGGCTTCGTTCGAAGGCGGGATTCATTCCAAAGACACTGAATCAGAGGCTTCATTCGAAGGCGGGATTCACTCCAGAGACACTGAATCGGACGGCTTTGAGAGTGTGAGCGATGAGGAGGGTCCTTCGGGATCCGCCTTGATCCGTGGAGAGGGGTTGGCGGAGTCTTCCGATGAGGATGAGTCGGATCTCGACCAGGAAGCATTGGAGGAATTGGACCGTCAAGCGGAGAGCGATGAGGATGAACCTGAAGTGGAGAACTTGGGCCCAATCTCGCGCAGGTTCGCAGCCGTCAACATGGACTGGTAAATACTGTGTTTTTGCAAATGCGTTCCATGCATCTCATGGGAGAGATTCAATTGCAGGGACAACATCAAATCCCGGGACTTGTACAAAGTGTTTGACGCATTCCGACCCAAATCTGGTGCGCTCATTTCAGTTTCCATTTACAAATCCGAGTTTGGCAAAGAGCGTTTGGAACGAGAGGCGCGTGAAGGTCCTCCGAAAGAAATCTTTGGAAGCAAGAAACTGGGCGGACGAGAGGAGCAGCAGAGTCTGTTTGGAGAGGAAGAAGGAAAAGATTTTGACGATGAGAAGCTGCGTCAATACCAGCTGGACCGGCTGCGGTAATTTTATTGGCGTTGATTTGTTTAAGTTTACCTGGAGCTGCACAGTGAATGAATCTCCATTACAGGTATTACTACGCAGTCGCAGAATGCGACAGTGCCGCAACAGCTTCCGCAATCCACACTGCCGTCGACGGCACCGAATTTGAAAAATCCGCCAACACATTCAACCTCCAGTTTATCCCTGACGACATGACCTTTGACGATAAACCTGTCGATACTGCAACCAGCGCTGCCGAAAACTACCAGCCTGCCGCTTTCTCCACTGCCGCTTTGCAGCACAGTAAAGCGCAACTTACATGGGATCTCGACGATCCCGACCGAATGCGTATCACGCGCAAGCGGTTCAGTAAAGATGAATTGAAGGAAATGGATTTCAAAGCGTATTTGGCGAGTGAGTCTGAAGAGTCTAGTGGAGATGAGGCGGAGCTTCAGCAACGTGCGTTGAAGTACAAAAGTCTTGTCAGTGGAGCTGATGACGAGGATGGTGCAGGCAGTGATAAGAACGGTAGTGACGATGAAGTAGTTGGAGACATGGAAATCACATTTGTCCCAGGATTGAGTGAAAATGCTGCAGCCAAGATGAAGAAACTGAACAAGGAGAAGGAGGTAAATCACTTGTCGGACACTAACCAAACCCCATATTTCTAAACGCGACTTTCTTTTGAAAATCAAGGCTGAAGAGGATAATGTGTTTATGCAAGAGCGACGAAAGCGGAAAGAAAAGGCCAAGGAAAAGAAGTCTTTGAAAGGTGTGAAATCTTTTCGTATTGTTACGATGCCGTTATACAAATTAACACATCTCTTTTCTTCCAGACGATGACTTCTTCAACGACGGAGACGACAAGGACGAACTCGCCGCAACCGTAACCAAATCAACCTCGAAAAAGGCATCCACCAAAAAGCAAACCGAAAAGGAACTGGCCGAACTCGAACTTGTCATGTTTGACGAAACCAACGCGGCCGAGGGCAAACACTTTGACATGAAAGATATCCTGAAAGCCGAAAAGCAAACCGGCAAAAAGAAGAAGCTCACAAAGAAGGGCAAAAAAGCAGATCTCGTGCAAGTTCAGGATGACTTTGATATTAACGTCAAGGACTCTCGGTTTGCGGAAATGCATTCGTCGCATCACTTTGCGATTGACCCGACAAATCCCAAGTACGCTTTATCATCCTTTTTTTTTTTTTTTTTTTTTTTCGATTTGCGCTTCTCGGGTGCTGATTGCTGCCTCATTCTACTCGTAGCTTCAAAAAGACGGCTGCCATGTCGAAACTGTTGGATGAGCGGAAAAAAGTGTCCGTAAAGTCATCGGCGGAACCAAAGGAGCCGAAAGTGTCTGCCGAAGTCAGTGACAAGCTGGATCTGAAAGCGATGGTGGATTCCGTGAGTAACCAAAATCCATGTCCCCGCAAAAAGTATATCCACTGATCAATCCTCGCTCTTTTAACAGATTAAGCGGAAAAGCGCCGCAGCGGCTGCTGCCCAGACGCAAGGAAAGCGTCAAAAGGTCGGAAAGTAAAACCACAAAAAAAGTGAAAATAAAAGTATATCGTTGAGTCTTTACAGTGAACCCACTTGGATGAACTGTTTACGTGCACCGTCTCGAAATCAGCCAGGGTACAGTGCACATAAATATTCAGAAACAAAATTTGAGCGGAAATCCGGACAACTTTGCCTTCATCAAAAAAAGTGTTCACAACAACACACCAGCAAGCACCCGACAAACCCAGCGAGGCCTGCAACACCCCAAATCTCGGTCGTTTGTTTGAAAACCGAGATGGACCTCACATCAACCAAATTTGAGCGAACTGAGCCACAGAAAAGGAGGCGCTCTCCTCCTTCACAGCCGAGCCCTTCAGGACAATTGCATTCACCGATTATCGAAGCAAACCAAGCACAGCGCCGCCGAATTGCGTACAGTGACTCACCAGGCGTTTGCATGTTGAAACATGAGAACAACCATCCAATCTCAGACAACGATGACGACAGCAATACTCAACTTGATCAATCGGCGGAATCGAAATGTCGAAATGATATCAGCGATATAAAAGAAGAATGTGAAGATGAGGAGGAAGGTTCAGTTGGAAGAGACAACCAGGGTACGGCTTTCGAATTTGCAGAGAATGAAGCGAACGCGCGAAACCAATACTTGGCGCGACAGTCGATTCGCGCACAGGCGGAATGGGAGGCTCGTAATGGTCAAGTTCAAGATGGACATAGGATGTGCACGGAACCTCAGAAGGAATATAAGGTACCGAATTTCCAAATGTTTAGGATGGGGGTTATGTGACTGCAAACATCTAACCTTTCTCACAGAGTTGGTGCGAGATCCAAGGCTATCCAGAAACCTTTGTAAATGAGTCTCGCTTGTTACAGTTCCTGCAGCATTTGGAAACCAGACCCTTGAAAAAGCGAGGTCGAAAATCAGCGCAAGACCACCAAAAACGCACAACTCGGAAAAGAAACGGCGAGGTCGTAGTCCTTGAACGCCGCGACAAAGCCGGGAACATTATTTTTCGACGCCCGGATTATACCAATCTGATGAATGATTCGCCAACAAATAATACTCTGAGCCACCATTCCATCAAAGTTTATGTGAATGCCCTTGTGAACTTATATTTCTGGCAAACTGTCAACTTAAATGATCAGGTTATCTTTCAAACTTTTGTTTGCTTCATCGTACTGCTTCATCATCTTATTCTGCTCAATTCTCAGAATGCCAAGAACAGCTTTCCTTACCCGCGAGGACCCAGCATCAAAAGTTTTGTGCAACAACACAAAGAAGAACACGAAAAGCGCAAAACTTCAAGCTTGGATGGAGAAGAATTAGAAGACATGCCCGTGCATCTTTATGATACAAAATGGACGGAACTGGCAATGAGCCTGTTGAAATCAAAAAAGTTTGCAGGGCTGGCGACACTGTGGATAGATAAACAAACTGTTGAGCGTCATCAACCTGCTCGAGATTGGCACCTGAAGGATATGTTCTTGAACACCCTGCAGAACGAAAGTGTCACTGACGCTCCCGTCAAAATTCTGGTTGGGCGAAGGCTAACAAAGACGAACCGCAATGGACCTCTGGAACATTTTGGGCTTTTTCGTTCAAAGAATGTTTTAGAGTGTGCGTGGGGTTGGCTAGTTGAAAGCATGGCGCAAGGGTATTCTGTTGGGATTGAGGTTCGCGTTTGGGCACCTCCAGAAGTATCAAATCGCGCTGTATTTTACAAGGTTAAAGTTTTGCATGATCCAAAGTATGTTTCTATGTAAGGCTATGGATAAGGCTGTGGATGCCATTGGAATTTCAAAGGTGACTTTCTGAAGTATTTTAACCCTCGGAACTGAACATTGCATTCAACAGGAAATGGTACACAGCAGCTGTCCTGACTCTCAGGAAACCTGCCCTGATTTTCGCTCGTCATTTCCTGAAGCACGAGTCAATGCAAAGTGGAAAAAAGAAAAAGGCAAGCAAAGCTCACCATCATTTAAACAACCTTGCACAAGAGTATCAAATGTCTGATTTATTCTCATCAGGAAACTACAACTGCATACGGGAGCAGTGTGAGGTTCCAGAGCCCTGAAAAAACGCGTTTGAATTTCTCGACAACGCTGAACAAAGTGAATGAAATGCTGGCATCTGGATACTACTCGACCTCAATTACTGAAGAAGGTTATCTTGAGGTCATGAAGCACAATCAAGAGATTCTTTTTCAGGATATGGCTGAAAAGATGGATGATGTGAGTTTTTAGATTATTTTGACAGCGTGGTCATGCAACAAACATGCAGAGCATCTAAAACAATCATCTTGTTCAGGTAAACGCGCGCGTGGCGTGGGTGATTGATTTTGCGCAATCTGCTATCGAGACAAATGCGGCTTTGAGCCAGCCAGCACCACCTCCCTATCAACAACAGCAGCATCAGAATTCGACCTTGACTGGTCTTCAGCAAAATGCGAATATGCCAACTTTGTCTCCACAGAGTTCAGAACCCAATGCGGCAGTATCCGGCACGGCAAACTCCCCAATTATATCATCATCTGAAGGATCCAGCGAAATAAGCATTGGAGCTCCATCTACTGGTCTTCAGCAGCACGCAAATATGCCAATCTTTTCACTGCAGAGTTCAGGACCCAATGTGACAACCACCGGCACGGCAAACGCGTCAACTATATCATCAACTGGAGGAGCCAGCGAAACCAGCACAGGGAGATCCGAAGCTGTGCACGTTTTTTCAATTCACTCGCGGGAACGAAATCCTTTCATGTCACGATGAATTTGAACATGGACTGTTTGGCCGGCCGTCAATCAATGCTATAGAGAAGAAGTATGGGACAAAATGGCGTGAATGGCGAGAGGGAACGAAACGAGTCAACAAAATGACCAAGACTTTCCTTCGGCGCCAGCGAATCTACCAGCGTATCAAGGAATTGACGGCAGAGTCAAATTGCACTGTTAGTGAGAGTGCGGCGAAGCTGCAAAGCGAAATGGATGCTTTGGTTGGGACAAATAAGAACCATGGGTTGGACTTTTTTTCGGAGCACTTGAAGAACCATTTGTTGGCTGAAGGTTTGTCCAAAATGAATTAAAATGAAGCTTTTCTTGTGCGCGATTTGTTTACTGTGCACTGTTGAGTTGCGTGTTGCATGACGGTGGTTGTGGTGTCTCACAGTGGGGGATACCGTTTTTTATTCATCCACTTTTCCATTCAGTCACCAATACACACGACTACTAAAATGGAATACCATTCTGAATGTTCTGGAAACGATCGTACAAGCGGCTGCATTATTTTTTGTAAGAAGATAAATTGATCAATAATCCGGCAAGTAATAAAACATCGCAAGCGGGGTATCGCGTCTCCTTCTTTACCTGAACTTATTCTCATGAGACTTTTGAATCTGCTGCAACATGAACTCAGCCGCCTTCTTGTCATCCAAGTCCAACTGGAATCGGTTTCTCAGTTTGGTAATTGTCGATTCCCCCTTGAAGCATGGAAGTCCAGATTCCAGCATCAGCGACACCATCTGAACAATCTCCTCGGCGAATGGACTGATAAAGTGGTGGAGGGAACGTGACATATCAGTATTTTGGATGGATGCTATAATGACTTAGTTTACCGAAGAGCCAGGAACGACTTGACAACAAGGTCGCTGAACATTTTGTAATTTGCAGAAGTGTCCCCACCCATGACGGTAATGAATTCTACGACATGGCAAAGTTTTCAGTTAGTTTTAGGCGACTCGAAGGCAAGGAAAAGAAATACAAAACCAGTTGTGAGCTTGAACGGCGACGCTTCAAACTCAATTCCACCTGGGGCAATATCCAAGATGAACCCAAAGTCTGTATTTTTGCGAGTACACAGTTAAACAACACGTAATAATAGCGAGAAACGCAAGCGCTAAATTTACCGATATGAACAGTGTGCCCTTCGTTATCAAACATGATGTTTCCATTGTGTCGATCTTTGATGGCAATCAAGTACAAAATAACAGAGTACGCTGCAAGTGATCTGACAAAGGATTCTTGAGCCTTCTTGAACGCAAAAGAGTCTTTGGATCCGAAAGTTTCAGCAAAATAGCTGCACGCATACGGGGTAAGCGCAGGAGAAATTAGCGCACATAAGAGAGCGAGGTGGCATCAAAAATAACAATTTCTTACTCTGGAAGACTGTTGATTTTCTCGCGTCCCATCATGTCTCGCGAGATGGACCTTGGAATCACTTCAATCACACCACATCCACAATCCGTAGCCACCACGCGATAAGGAAACACATAAACATCCAAGCCCGACTTTTCCATAATCGATTTGAAGATGCTAATAAGTTGCAACGCCAACACGTCTTGACGGCAGTCATCTCCAACTTTGAAAATAGCAGATTGCCACGCGGCCTTGGATTGCTTTTCGTCTTGCCCATCTTCGTCTGCGCTTTCAATTTTGAAGGTTGCCATGAATGGCGCCTGCACAATATGCAATAACGTAAAAACGCGAGAAGGTTGATGATGACAATCAAAAATAACGTCACCTTGGCGTGACTTTGCAGCGGCCTTCCAGAATCACGGTCAATATCAACCACAATCGATTCAGGATTACTTGGCAAATAAACGCCAACTTCCAGATCGATATTGCGCATTTCTTCGTCAATTTTCTTTTTCTTTTCCGGCTTGCTCTTTTTGATGAACGGCTTCAGCTTTCCAGAGATGCCCGTCACTTCGGCAAAGAATTTGAATTCGCGCTTGTAAAACTCCAGATCGCTTCCTGAGAGTGCTGATGTGATTTTTTCAATGATGGAGTCCAGTTTGGGTTTCAATGGATCCGGCTGCATAACATATGTGTCAGTTGCCAACTTGTATAACAGTGTAAATTCGTATCCGTGCTTACAATCAAAATTTCCTCATGCTTCTTTACTTTGACCGTGATAAACATGTTTGCATTCATGTTCCAGATGATTTGGTGAGCAAACAGTTGCGAGATCTTGGCCGTTTTCAGAATAAAGAGTTCAACGTATCCTGTACTCGCACTCATCAACAACTGACTTCAAACATGATTCACAAGAGATAATTACCTGCATCGTCGTTACGCAAAGCCTGCACCATCTGCGGAATGTAAAAGAACACTTGGTCGACTGGATGGAATTCGAGGACCCGGAACGCGTATTGAAGAATCCATGGGTGATTGTACTCTGGACTGAGGAATGAGATGGCTGAAATCGGACTCACTGCGCCCCAATACATCAGGAACTGAAAAAAAGATGTTTTTTAAAAAATTGGTTTTTGATTCAGAACAATATTTGAAAAAACTCACGCGTTGCTCGTTTGCATAACGGTCTGATTTCAGTTTCAACAAGGGAAGGATTCCGTTGGAATTATTGACCGCGTATAACGGGTATTGCACAACAAGTGCCGCCAGCTCGGCTTCAATTGGCTCCGAGTATCCAAGAAAACGCGTTGGGAATGTGAGGGCAACAGTCGGATCAATGAACCAAGCTACTTTGACGTAGTAGCCCCATTTAACCTGAATTTTTTGAGATGGTGAGCGAATGATGGAACGCAAAAACTTTTCCAAGTCTCCCACCTCTTTCAAGGCAGACAGTCCCTCGCCACCTTTTTCCGCCTGAGATGCCCACAAACTGTTTCGATTCGCTTCGTTTTCGAAAAGTAATGCAAGCAAATTCTTCACGTCAGCCAAGTCTGGATGGAGGCACAGATGAAAGTGAGAATTAGACGCAACAGTGCATATTCACGCAAAAAACCAAAGCAATAATACCCTTCTTGAACACTTTAAAGCTGGAATTGATTCTTTCCGGCTGTTTAGAAAGCAACGTGTTTGCCTTTTCAGGATTGATTGCCTTGATTGCCGCCTTCACGTTGGTGAGTGTCTTGAGATCGTTTTCATGGCAAGGGCTCCACCTTTTTTTCCGCAGGTCTTTTAGTCGACAGCTGGACGGTGTTGATGAGTTGGGAACCTACATGGGAGAAGCGCCGAACCAACGAAACGCCAGCGTAAACAAAGATTCAACCGAAAACAGCCACAACGCATCATTTTGGTAATCCAACTCGTTCACAACAAGCACAGCCAGATCCAAGAACGCAAACACGCTTTTGCGGAAGGACGATGTCACTCTGTAAAAGAAACAGAAATCGTTTGTTTAGAAGGCTGAACTCGTTTGATTCATATCGCAAAAAATTCAAAAGTGGGTCTTAACTGCAAGAGTTGCAACTTTGTCACGGCCAATTGAACAAATTTGGCAAATATCTTGACATGTTCCTTCTTGTGCCACAGAGAAGACCTGAATTTGGCGCAAAGAAATTCGAGCCATCGGCCGTGGACCCAAGCCGGCTCTTCGACGTGGGTCACTTTCTGAGAGGGCGCGTATGTCATTTTGTTCATGAAAGGATCGTTGGGTCTGAAAAGCGAATGGATGGTTGGGTGAGCCAATGGAAATCAAATGGAAAAGAAAACCTATTCCAGTCGACATACTTGGTTTTCTTTTCATAAAGGCCTTGCTCATTATCCATGGTAGACTTCCAAACCGCCATAAGTTCATGCAGCACGCGCGCATTCATATCAGGCCGAGCAGACATGACATAATTCCACACTGGAATCGCCATTTCGATGCAAGAGCTGTCAAATATCGCGAGAGGTGTCCAGCAAATCAGGCGAACAAGCTCTTCGTCCACTTTAGCTTGGGTTACCACATAAGCTGCGCATCTTTGCAGGACTGGGTTGATGTTCTGGATAAAGTGGTGAACTCCCTTCTCTGTCGAGACGCTCGTGATTTCATTTTTCAAGATTTCGGATGCATTAAGCGGCGCTGAGATTTTTGCAAATATTAGTCGGAAGTCGGTGCAAAATGATTTTCCACCAACATTTCATTCGAGATAATACCAGCATCATGCCTTTCACTTCTCCAATGTATTTTGCTCGAGCATTTAGGGACTTGATGACATCGTTTGCAACATCTGCCAGCCAATAAGCAAAGGGTCAACACTTCATAACGCCGGAGAATTGAGTCATGAGACAAACCTTCCTTTGCGCAAAACTGACTCAAAAGCGTAATCACGTCCGAGTGATCACCCAGCAAGTCTGGGTAATTCACTTGCAGGTCCAGCAAATACCCTTGAAGCGTCAACGTTGTTTCACTCAGCGAATGCCCAAGCGCCAGTGTGAGCATGTTGGCGCAGAGGGTGCGGTAATCTTTTGCGGCAGCGAGTTGTTCAGTCTCATCCGCGAAATGCAAGTCAAACTCGACTTTGTTACGAAGAATCGCCTAGTGCAAGTACTCAAACCTTGAGAATCAAGATTCGAGCAAAAAAGGATCAAAGTTCTTACCCATCGATCGTCCAACACCAATTTCTTGGAATCCAAAAATAAAACAATATCCAGCATGTAACAAATCAACCCTTTATCCCACAAAAGCGCCGGCACCGAATTCAGCAAACGCACACAACACCCTTGCGCAAACATGCGGACACGCGGAAGTCGATCCGAGCCACACTGCAAAAGCGCTTTGAAGCTGCGGTGAATCGATATTTTTCCAACTTGCTTGCCCTTTGTGTATACAAATAGAATTTCTTCGCCAATTGCGCTGAGCATGTTGAACACATCGCTGTCGTAGTATCGTTCGTCGCGAATGTATTGCAGAAAGTATGAGAGGGATCCTTTGGCGATGCGGAGAGATTCGATTTGTAAAACTGCGAGGAGAAATGTTGCGGTAGGTCCAGCAACTGACTTTGCTTCGTTCGCACGCGAAAACAGGGCGGATACGAGGCTGTTTTTCACTTTCATGTAAATCTAAAAGATAATGTCAAATAGGTTAAATTAGCTCGTTAGATCACTTTGGCATATTGCAAACCTGCTCTGATATCTTGAGTCTCAACACACTATTTGAAACAAGATCTACATCCAAGCTCCTGACAGACTTGCCCAATGTCAATGTTGGCGTCTTGAGGGCAATAGATTGCACAATCAGGCTCCACTCCTTTGGCCACGCAGCGCGAGGGGCAAATACGAACGCGGTCACCACAAGCCAAAAGTTTCGGAAGAGCAGCACGGCAGATTCGTCGCATTGGTTTTGCGGATCGAAATGTGTGAGATCGCAGAGGGATTTGATGATGGTTGCGATGTTCAGCAAGCCCTTGTCTTGGCCAATGTCCTGGTTTCTTAAAGTGAGATGGATGTTTATCTTGAGCAGAAAAACCGACTGCCTTACAAGATTGAGAGAGAGAATCGAGACTCTTTCGACGAACGCTTCAAGCAGTTTGTCTAAAAAGCGTTGCACGTTCGCGCATTTCGCAGCAAGTTTGATCTCAAACTGAAAAACAGTCCCAAACCGGTTACCCAGTGCAAAACAATTATGACACAAAAACCAAAAAGCTTTTACCTTCAATTTATCGCCCTTCAAGATTGACTTTAGCAAAAAGGGAAACACTTCTTCAAACACTTGATCTGTTCCCGTAACACCGAGAAGTTCAAGCGCCTCCCACATGCTAGCAATGCTGCTCCCTTCGCCACCAATTTCAATTCTACGAATGATTGCTGGAATTGCGGCTTCCACAACCTGATGGAAATTTTTGGTTAGTTGACATTATCAAGAATAACGACTTTTTTTTTTTTTTTTCACACCTGCTTTTCGGAAAGCACAGGAACGATGCCAGTGATGGCAGCAACACAGCTTTCATGCAGTAAAATCGCATTGGACCCGGCAGAAGACTGCAACGCATTCACAAAAGTAAAGAGAGTAGATCTCGAGATGGCAGCATTTCCTTGCAGCTGTAGGGAAGGCGAAAATCCATTTTAAGACCCAAAACTTGCGACAACAGTTTTAGAGTCAAAATTATATACCGTCAATGTTTTTTGGACCATCGATATGGCGCTCTTTTTTGCAACAGTGACATTTGCATGTGGGTTGATGCCCGAGTGCAAGGTTGGGCTCAAAATGAACTGAATGAATCTTTCGAGATTTTCTGAGGAAACTGTTTGCTCACTTTGAGGCCGGGAAAAAAAGTGGGGGTTAAGTTGAGTGGAGCTGGTCGCAAAAAATATTTCGTTACTTGAGGGCAACCAGTCCAAGCAACTCGATCGCAGTCACGACCAACTCCGTGCGTGGAATGTCGTATTCCAAATGCTCATCAGAAACAGTTTCCAAGAAATCGTTGATTTGAAATGAAACGTCTTTGGATCGTGTTGCGTCAGAGATGCAAGTGAGACCCCAAGAACGCTTTTTACAACAGGAGGAAGATTTCGCATTAAATCTTGATATGACACCAGCGTCAAACTAAGCAACAATTACCAAAAGATACGGAAGAATCGATTCCACAATCTCATAATACTCCGAGTTGAACAAGACAGACAAAATGGTCCAATTGCGCGCACTGTCGGCACAGAACGCATTGAGTTCGCTCGCATCAATGAAAGAAGTTTCCGCAGCTGCTCCTTGAAGCAAACTATCCCACGCAGCTTGTCCGTCCATCTTAACTGACGGGTCTGGCAAAACGCAACCCGCGAGCACAAACGCAACAAGTTTGTAAATTTCCGAAATCAAAAGAGACTGGTCCAATAACGCCTGCAACGTGCTTTCATTCGATAATTCGGATGGAATCAGTTCCGACAGCGCTTTCGAAGCTTGCGGGAGGAGTTTCGATGCAAAACTTTTGTGTAAACTGGCACGGCTTTCGAGAATTGCGGTTGCGAAAGCGTAAAAGAATGAATGAAACTTTGCGGAATTTTCTGAGCAAGATGTGCGAGGAAATGCGGGTCAAGATACGTCGTTGGGTTTTAAAGTGTTTTCGAGAGCACCTGCAGACTTCAACAGCGACATGAGTTTCACGACAGAGCTCCAGACATGTTCCAACAGCCGAGCAGAGATGGACTCATTCGCATCTGCAATCGTCAGAATGCGGCCCACAATGCTGTACACAAACTTGGGAAACTCGAGTGGTTCTGGGAAACGATCAGGCCAATTTAAAAATAAACACATGAGCCTCATTGGGAGAAAGCACACCTTGATCAGCACAGTTCAGAAGAGCATCCATATCCGAAATCAAGCGGATGCTAAACTCGACGGCCGGCACTTTGTCCATTGGGGCGTCCTTCAGCAACATTGCAAAGTCCACCTCAGCCATAATCCCTTCCTGATCCTACGAGCGGGGAAGTTTAAACAAAACAGAAACGCCCCGTTCAAACGAAAAAAGAGACGGGACAATATACCATATACGACAGTTGCAAAGACTCCTTCTTCCAGGACTCAAAATCCGACACATGCAAAAACAGGGTCTGCATCTCTTCCACGACTTGCTTCTTTGCGCTTGGATCGTGAATCGCTAAAAGCGCTGCAGCTTTCGCAGCCTCAGAAACAATGTTCATCGACATTATTTTTAACGGTTAAAATAAATATCTCTCGTCAAAACAACAAAAAAGCGATGGCCGACTTCACAGACTACGAAAGCTTCAAGTAACGCACACGCTTTGCATCCCCATTTCCAGCTTCTTCAAAAGCATCTTACTTAAAACAAAACACAAACGGATAGACCCTCGATGCAACGAGACGAAGTCATGGACTGGTTCCAACGGAAACTTAACAGAGCCCCGGAAGCTGCCGACATTTACAAAGTATAACATATATACTCCAAATACTAGCACTCTCTCTTGCAAAAAAGAACGCCCCCAAATCATCCATCGCGCACGAATCGCCCTCATTAATTTTTCGAAAAATACGTGTTCAGGTCGCGAAAGAATTCTATCAACTCGGAGCATACTCACGCGCACTACTATGTCTCCAGCAATATGTTTGAGAGAGAATTTTTCCCAACGCAGTGTATGCCCCCCGACCGCTTACAAAAACCTCATTTTTCCCCGCACACACCCAAAAAATTTAAGATCACAATGCCAAACTCCACACTCCCCGGCCGCCACCTCCTCGGATACTGCCACCTAAACCTTGGAGAAGTTGAAAAAGCGCTGCAACAATTTAAAAAATGCGTCAAGGATGGGTATTTTGAGGATTGGCAGCTTGTTGTGGAGTTGACGATTGAGATGGAGGATAAACGGCGGATGGAGGATGAACGCGTTTTTGGAGCGGTTTTGGTTGAGTAGGAGATTTTGAATTTTGGGTTGGATTGGGGGATGGGGGTTGGACGTGTGTGTGGGTCATAGAAAATGGATATCTTTATTGTTTCATTTTGGAAGCGGTTTTAGTTTGATTGATTTATGGAAGAGGTGGAGGAAGACAAAAAGAGGTCGATAAGTAATTAGAGAAAGAACATAGAGAAGAAGATAATAGAGGTCCTAGAAGTGGGAAGAGTTTTGAGAAATGAGAAAATAATATCGGTACAAAGATAGAAAAGAGTGAGCTGGCTACAAAATGAGAGCCACGAGACCGAAAACAGGTCCGACAATTAAAGTTTCAAAAGTTCCAGACTTGAACAAGTTTGTTGGCGAGACTGGCAATTGGCTTGGCTGAGGTTGAGGTTGTGGAGACGGAGTAGGTTGGGTCTGCGGGATTTGAGGAGGTTGAGGAGGTTGGGGAGATTGCGGCTGGGGTGGTTGTGGCTGAGTTGGTTGCGGTTGTGGAGGCTGGGGTTGAGTTGATTGCGGAGGCTGTGGCTGAGTTGGTTGAGGTTGTGGAGGCTGTGGCTGAGTTGGTTCAGGTTGTGGAGGCTGCGGCTGAGTTGGTTCAGGTTGAGTTGGTTTTGGAGGCTCTGGCTGAGTTGGCTGCGGTTGCGGCTGCGGCTGAGTCGGCTCGGGTTGAGTAGTAGGCTGAGGTTCCTGCGTAGGAACCGGATTCACCCCTTTATAAAGCCAATTCCAATTTCCTCTCCCAGAATCCAACGTATCTCTCCGTCTGACCAAATTCAAGCTCTGCACTTGAATCACATACGTTCCGTTTGGCAGGAAATCATTGTTGACTTTTGCACGAATGTTGTCGATTGTAAAGAGGGCAGAGAATTGGGAAATCAAGTCGCTTTGAGGGCCGCAGAGGGTTGCGTCGTTTTCAAATTGGGGCGTGCCTGTGCTGTCGAGTTGGAATTTGCTGATGCATCCTGCGTCTAGAAGAGTTTTGTATGCGGCTTTGGGGATTGCGAGTCCTGGGATGATTGCGGAGAGGGTGTATGCGGCTGATGGCGATGAACTGGTAGTTGTAGTAGTTGCGGTTGTGGTTGTTGTGGTTGTTGCGGGTTGTGTGGTTATGATACTGTATTCTGCAGTGGTTGTGGTCGATGTAGTTGAAGTGGTAGTGGTAGTTGTGGTTGTGTCTGGAGAAGGTGTCGCAGATGTTGCAGGATCGGTTGTGGTGGTTGTTGTAGTTTCTGTAGTTGACGTTGTTGTGGAAGTTGACGCGGTCGTGCCTGGAAATATAATCACAGTAAGATACATCCACATCAGTATTTGGGAATCAACTTACTCGAAGTAGCTGTAGTCTCAGTTGTAGTTGTTGTTGAAGTTGTTGTGGTGGATGACCGCAATGTCGGATAACCAGGTTCGGTTGTTGTAGTTGCCTCAATTGATGTTGTCCTGGATGACCTCAGTGTCGGATATCCAGGTTCGGTTGTTGTAGTGGTTTCGGTTGTCGTTGTGCTGGATGGTGCCAATGTCGGATACCCAGGGTCAGTTGTTGTAGTTGTTGAAGTCAAATAGCCCGACTCAGTTGATGCTGTTTCAACAGTTGAAGTCGTTGATGATCGAACAAGCGTGGGGTATCCAAGTGCGGAAGTTGTTGTTGTTGACGCGGTATCCGTGGAGGACAAGGTAGGATATCCAGACGGGTTGCTATACGGCACATTATAAAAAGAAAAGACACGAGACCCCAAATCCGGCGGGCCTTGAACCGTAGAATTCAAAAGATTGATGCACTGTCCAACCAACTGGTATCCCGACATGGCA
Source organism: Chytriomyces cf. hyalinus JEL632 (assembly GCA_025435555.1). Classification (NCBI taxonomy): domain Eukaryota; kingdom Fungi; phylum Chytridiomycota; class Chytridiomycetes; order Chytridiales; family Chytriomycetaceae; genus Chytriomyces; species Chytriomyces cf. hyalinus JEL632. The sequence continues at coordinate 2,374 of JAIWWG010000101.1, read as the reverse complement.
TTGATTTTCAATGTACAACTTGAATCGGAATACGCATTCCTATCAACCGTTGCCTTCATGTTTTCAAACTTGAAGTACACGCCACTGCCAGCCTCATCCGGAATGCAAACACTCAAAGCGTTGAGTGAGAAGGAACCTCCCGCGGAACAGGTGTCATCTGAATAAATGTATTCTTCAAGGATTTGGGTGCCGCCGGGGAAAGCGGATCTTGCGGTTTCGAGGGGATCGTTGAGTGCGCACATTTGGGAGATGTATAGGCCTGAAGCAACGGAATTGACGCAGTTTAGCGGTGCGCATCCGGTTGAGTCTACACTGCGAGCGCGGACGACGGGGCCTGTACAGGATGGGTCCATGAACAGTTGTTGGATGGATTGAGCGAATGCGGTGGATCCGAGTGTGGCAGTGAGAAGAACATGGATGATCTTCATTTTTTTTGGTGTGTTTTTTTTTTTTTGGTTTTTGATTGGGGGTCAGCCTCAAAAAAAAAAGAAGGTGTGCTGTAAATCCGACCTTGGCATGATGAGGACATTTTTTTGAGTGTGCGGAAAAGAGAAAGCCACGGACTTTGTTTGCGGACATTTGACAGCAAAACTCCGACTTCATTTTCGGACATCAGAAAGAGCACTCCTTCATTGGACAAAATAACAACCGATACTGACAGCACACGTCCTGTTCAATGGATGTAACGTGGGAAGAAAAGTTGACAGCATCGTATAGGTTGATGCCTGGACGGGATAGGGGCGTTTCGGACAAGCCAGTCAGTCAATCCAGAAAACTCATTCGTAACGCAACTGCGGGAGTAAATGCGGTGTTGCAGATAATTAAGGGTATCTATCACTTGTGTTCAGTCAGACACAAAGTGTCACAGGAAAAGAGAGTGAGAGCAAGAAGACGGACGATAAGGAAACCAAAAGAAGCACCACCAGTATCGGGCTTAGAAACAAGGCGGTTCTAGCAGGCTCCAGCCACACAAGTTGGATGCGATGGACCTCGACAGAACAAGACTCCACGCCGTGGTTGCCCACCGGATGCATGGACACTGGAGCGGATAAACTGCCAAGAAGCGGATAAATTGAGTCGCCGGCAAGCAGTCAATACAAATTTTTTGTGTACGTAAGCACAACTCAAACGACTCATCCAATTTAAAAAAAGAGCATCAAAATATTTTATATATCTGTATAAAGGCGTTTGGAGAGACACATTCGAAACGAGAAACGAGAAACGAGAAACGAGAAACGAGAAACTCTTTAAAAGAAAAGAGTCAAGGCAGCGACAACGCTTCCAAACGTCAAGACGGAAGAAGCGGAGGCTCCGGCCTGGTACAGGTTGGCAGTGACAGAGGCTGGCTGAACAGCAGACTCGGTAGCTGCTGGTGCCGCACTCGAAGAAGACTCGGCTGGCACTTCGTCAGACGCAGACGCAGACGCAGCAGCAGTTGAGGTGGGTGCAGAAGAAGAAGAAGAAGAAGAAGAAGAAGAAGCAGCATCACTGGTGGTAGTTGAAGATGGGATCACGCCATTGTAGGTGAAAGTCCATGCATCTCTTCTCTTGATAAAGTCACGGCGACGACGGTCATCAATGCGGGTGCTGTACACTTGAATCACATATGTGCCGTCTGGGAGCAAATCGCCGCTAATGACATCCGACTTGTAAAGATCAAACAAGGGAGAAATTTGCGACTTGAGGTCGGTAGCTTTACCGCAGATGGAGGCGGTAAAGTCAAATTGGAGGGCATTGTCAGAGTCAAAGTGGAATCTGTCGATGCATCCAGCAGAGATGCGGGCTTGGAAGGCCTCGTTCTTTTCGGCATAGCCGGCAGTGGTGTTGACGAGCACGTATGCTGGGAAGGTGGATGGAGCAACAGGGCCTTGTAACCGGATGAGTGAGTTGGGTGCGCAGGTTGAGTAGGTTGAGGGATGGGTACTCACTGGCAGTGGAGGTAGGAGAGACCATTTGTGTGTTTCAAGGTAGTTTTTTTTTTATTTTGAAAATAGAGACAACGTTTTAGCGTGTTTTGGGGATGAGTTGAAAATAAAATCGTAGTAGAAAATTGCGGCTTGTCGCGTGTCTGAAACAATCTCACAAATTGACCCGTCGTGCGTGCTTGCTTGCTTCAAAAACAGCGCAGCTTGCTTGCTTTGCCGTGTCTTGTTCGTGCATCGTAAACCAACGTCCGTTGTTTGTCTGTGTGTCCGTCTGTTTCTGTCTGTCTGTCTGTCTGTCTGTCTGTCTGCACATTAACATACAGTAACATCTCTTCTAGAACGCAAACAGCTTCAACACTTTATGGGTGACAAATTGCGGACTGCTGCTTCAAATTGGGATCTGTTTCAGAAAACAAAACAAAAAATTGGCAGTCCGTTTCACCCTCATT